>OX411307.1:87420088-87905367 GCA_948150685.1 Rhaphigaster nebulosa | reverse complement strand
TAGGCAACGCGTTCTGAGTTAAATAACTTATATATATGAAGTATGCAATATTTTTTATGAATCTCCTAAATGTTAACAATCATTAGCAAACACTAGAAAAAACTAAAAATGTAGAGTATCACCTATTTTTGTATTTTAATACTTCTTATAATTGTACATAAAAAGATTTTTTAAAAAGGAATAATGCTGGTGCGTTACAAAGAATAAATTATAAAAATAAATAGAATTAATAGGAAACGCGTTTTGAGTTAAAGCACTTATATATTTAAAATATACAGTCTTTGTCATCAATCTACAAAATGTTGACAATCATTAGACAACCGATTAGATTGATTAAATTTCAATATTCCACTTAATTCCAGACAAATAGCAATAAAATCCAATTAACTGGGACACACGATAATTATTAGGACAAACACTGTACTAGGATATTTTCCGCTCAACAATGCAAATATTCACAGCTTTATTGGGACAAAACACCGTTAAATTGGGACAGAATCTGCAATCTACGCTTACCTCAGACAAATTTGCGTTATATTGCAGTTTGCGCTTTAGATATTGAATTGTTGTGGCGAATTATAATTATTTATAATTACTTTTGATGTTAACAAATATAATGTTAGAACTTTCAGGTAAAAAAATATTTTTTATAAAAATGATGTATTAACAGGTATTGATTTATATTTCGTGCATTCATATTATTTTTAATACTAAACATTTTTTTGTATAAAAATGTAAGTATAGAGAAGGCTCCCACAACTTCGATGATATGAGAATAATTCTTTTGCAATGAATATAGAAAAATCAATTAAGATATTAATTTTAGTTTTAAATAAATCTTAAAATTATAATTATAATACAATATGAAAAAAATATGATGCGATGCGCGATCACACACATTTCACTAACCATCCTACATTAAATAGAGATTAATTTCTATTCAAGTTGGGCTAGTGAAATTTTAAAAGTTTCCATAGAAATTCCATTTAGTTTCTACTAATTAAAATAAAAGCATAAATTATTAACTACAAGAATAACTTAAGTTTGTGCGTTTTTCGTTACTCTCCATTACCTTCTACGACAGTAATGTACGCATGGGGGAGAATTTGGGGGCTATATCATCCTCCCGCCCGAAAGGCACGAAAAAATATGATTTTCATACCCACCAACATAAGGTTTATATTTTGAGTGATATTTTTGGTAATTTGTTAATAATCTGTCGTTATCAATCTCTTGTGGTAGCTATCGCCTAGAACAAAAAAAGAAGATAAAACGTAAAATTTAAATAAACACAAGCAGCGAAATGGTAAATATCTTGATAGTTGCTGATAAGTGTAAAATGAAATTCTTTCTGAAAACTTTAACACGCCAAAGAATACATCGCTGAAATGGTAACCTTACAATCGACCCAGTAAAAAGGGATTATTGATTTTTATGCTGATTTGAGACGCGGATTAAAACCTAGATATTTTATCGAGATTCAAATGAATATGTAAATTACATCACGTGAAAAAAAAATACATATATTTTGTTTACGTATTCATGTTTCAAAGGAAATAAATTTCACACTCAAAACTCAAAAAACTCAAACTCAATTTCACACTCTTCAACTGGAAAAATATGGGCCTTGGTGCCTAAAAAGAAGAACAAAGTACACTAAGTTCTGAAACGATTAATCAGGAATTTAAGGAGGAACGTTATACATTTATTGAGGAACATAATATTGTCCATTTGTTCTTCTTTCGAATCGCCCTTTTAGCACCTTGCAGCGTAGGAGAGTGTTTAGCTAGCTATTACTGCAGCACTTACTTGGTCCTAGCTAGGTACCAGAAGTAAATAACACACTATTATACACCAGAAGTAAATCACAGCAACCAAAATTCTTCATTGACCTTCAAAAAAGTTCTGATAAAAATGTCTCACTTGAATATTTTTATTAAAAATGAATATCATTAGAGAAACGGATAAATAAAATTTGATGAAATGATCATACCGAACCTAAAATCTCACTATGCTAGATGTGCGGGTTTACATATCTCAGTTAGACACAAGAAGAAACGAAACGTGCCAGGCAAGTTCGCAATTACTACATCAGGCCTGCTACAGAGCTTGTACGTTCACAAAGAACTAAAACAACTCAGGCAGTATCCACCGGTAAGAAGTTTAAGCATTTGTGAAAGATCTGAGGGTCTGCGAAAAGTTGAAGTCACGGATAACGGTTATGCCACGGCCAGTAAGTTCTCTCGTACAACAGCCTCAACCACAATACTCTGATTTAACACTACCTGCACAACCCCAACCATAGGAACACACCTTACATTTGTAGGGATTATGATCGCATATCACATGGATGCTCAACACAGTTCCTCACAATGAACCGCAAGTCCCTGAAAACACAAGACGCCTGGTCTACCTTATTAACAAATAAAAAAAATCTTGTAAATCATCGAATCTCACAATATGCCACACCAATGTAGCATCTCTTACCTGAGCTCAAAATATGAAAGAATAGTCAATTTTTACATGAAATCCAAATGGCATACTATCATCCAGAAATGAGCAAGAAGTGTTTGTTAATGATAATGACATAGATGTGGCTGGATCCAAATAAACTTGATTAGCCTGACTAACTTGTTTATACCGACATATGAAACTTTAAATAGCGATAAGGATGGCTCACTCAACCTTATTGGAAAACTATTAGCCACCATTTGAACTTATGTTATAATCACTGACACAAGCGCTCTCCAATAGCCTTAGACAGGCCATAAGGACCTGTTCAAGCGGAAAATATCGGTATGAGAGATCTGCATAAAGGAAACGTGTACCGTAAGGTGAATGCGGAGCCATTCAAGCGAAGAAATTTGCAACAGATCGGAATTAAAATCCGAAAGGCAACGTCTCAGAAGTTTCTTTTTTCTTGATCGGAAACCAGACCAGCTAGCAATTTCAAACATATTTTGTTATAAACACAAAATATTCTCCTCTTGTTCAATGAAGAACAATAATTTGTTGTTTCACAAAATGTCAGAAAGGGAAATTACAGGAAACTGTCCACAGGTTGAACTGGGGTTTTGTTATTTTTTGTACTGGTATACTTTTGTAGGATATGACAAATTTTAGTTATGAGAAATCATGAGCTATTAAATAAAAAATCTCCATTTGACAAAATATGCTTCATTTAAAAAAAAAAGTCTCTGTGCAGGTCGGCTTTTCGGCGACCCCCAAAAATGGTTTATATTTTTTATTACTCAGTTATTTTTTTAACTACACTACTTTATAATTATTTACACCAGAGTCGTTTTTATTTTTCCCTGGAAGCTTAGGCGTGTATAATAAATTTTAAACTCTTGTTAAAACGCTAGTAAATATTTACTCTAAGCACAGCATTAATAGTCAGTCCACATAACCGGCGTTTTAGCAAAGTTTCGCTGATCAAGACTTGGGCAAAAATGCTTCTAGTGTAAAATAGCCGACGCTTCTTTTTATTTGCTTCTGGTTCATTTTTTGAAAATAATGAATTTTAAGCTTGGCGACGACAGAGTAATTAAGCAGTTTGATTAAACAATTTACGGAGGATCATTAAAAGGTAATGCTATTGCCTATGAAAAGATTAAAGGTGTGGATTATTTAATAAAACAAATAAATGAATTGTAATTCATCACTGGATCACTTCTGGTCTTAAGCAAGACAATAGACTAGACTGATAGTCAGGTAGTCAGAGCTAAATATCCACTAGACCAAAGCGCTAGCTGTCCTCAAAGGTGAAAATAAATCACAGAACACCATTACTCATTTTAACCATTAAAAGACATTTTTTTTTTGTCAACCCTGAACCGACCCATTATCGTTTATTTTTATTTCTTCGTGTTCCATATATAATAAATATCGGAGTATATCCAAGTAATAAGCATAATGAAATGCAGCCATTACCGTTATCAAATATTTGGAATTAATAATTCCATATTTATTTATTTTATAATAATCCACATTTACCTAAGTAGCCCTTTAATATATATATAATTATTTCTGAATTGGCCATCAATATCCCAAATGATATATATATATATATATATATATATATATATATATATATATATATATATATATATTTTTTTTTTTTTTTTTTTTTTTTTTTTTTGAAACCTCATTTTTTCGTTGTCCTATTTATTAAGTTCATATTGTAGATATATTTAAATAATATTAATAAATAGTATATCAAAATAAACGAGAAATTTAAAGAATACTATAAGTGAATCAAAATATTTTTTCTTTATTCCCATTGAAATTAATTTAGGAAATTTTTAATAGTGATTTAAAAAATTAAAACATGGTCTTATTTTTGGCCCTATCAGCTGTATATGTCCTTTCTATAAAACCAGTCTTGAACTTACCCTCATTTAACATATATTTTAAGCCCTTAAATGGTTAGAATGAAAAAAATTCAATCCAATTAGTAAAATAATTGAATTATTTGCATCATCATTATGTAGAAATCGTTGGCCGTGGATATATTCTAGGAGATGTCTGGGAGTGCTATAAACAAAAAAAAGTAGATATACGAGTATAGCTAATTGGGATTAAACACTCGAAAAATTAGACATAAATTACTGTGCTTTATTTGTTGATCACACCGCCAACCAGTGTTGCCAATGCTCCGGTGTTTGCAAGAGATCTCCAATATTTTCAAAGCCCTCAGGATTTTTTTCGGATCTCTGGCAATTTGAAAATATTTTGTAAAATAGTCATTTCAATAAAGGTCAAAACTTTAAAAAACCTTGATTTAAAATCCATATTTTTTTTTTAATAGATTGTTAAAATAAGACTCATGGGAGCAGTTGTGACGAAACTGTGATGTGGCATGGGAGTAGACAACTGTCATTCATATTTGAGAATTGAGTTTGACGTTTAACCGTGTATACGACTTTTTCTTTCTCATGCTAACAGCCGGATCATAAATCTAACTTCATTAATCTTCACTTGATAAGTGATTTTATTTTATCTATCTCCATACATTTATATAATTATGCAAAATTACTCTATATTATTTAATGCTAAATATCGTTGAGTATAAAATACTTCACTGATGCTTTTTTGTTGGATTGTATTATATTTATTTATATTTTATTTTATTTGAAAAATTGTTTTGGTTAAGAAAATAAAAACTCGAAATTTTACCTTCGTTTTTTAAAAATATTTTTATATTTTCTGGTGCTATTATAGACTGAATTTTCAATAAAATGGTGTTTTTATTGTGCACTTGCATTTTACTACATTAAAGCTTAATCTACCTAGAACCCATCTTTAAACGTATGCCAGTATAAATTAAAGAAAACGGAGCTAAAGTTAAAAATATGCAGTAATTTTGGTTTATATTTCATTCAAGGCCATTCTCCGGTATTTTTCGGATTCGGTCTCCGGCAATTGGGCTTACTCGAATTGGCAACGCAGCCACCAATTGTTATCTTCTAAATTAACATGGTTATTAATGTTATTATTTTTTAGGTACCATGATTTTAGATCAGCTTTAATAATTGTTGCCAATGAGTGTTGAAAGTAAATTGAGAAGGTTGTATTAATTAATTATCACTGTTATAAGCGTACAAGTAAATTCAGTAAAGTTTGTTAATGAAGTTAAAGTGGAATTTAAAAGAATTATACCTCGATGATAGATTCTCAATTCCATCAACTTAATTGTTTCCGGTATGAAAGTTTGCGTGTTTGCGAAAGAGCCAGATATCCAATAAAGCAGAATAAGATAATGGTGTTACTGAGAATAACTATAGATATTTTTAATGATTTATTAGTTGAGAATGGTATGGTTCCATTTGAAATTCATCGAAATTTTTACCCATCTCGGATTTTTTTGGATGCTGGTTATAAAATTCCTTTATGGGATCAATTAGACCCAAAGGTAAAGATACCCATTTACTATTCAAATTTCCTTATCTTTTTAAAGTTAACTTTTAATCTTTTCCAACCTAACATTTTTATCTCTGAAAACCATCATTCCTGAATTGTTAAAGTTTACAATTAGGCCCCAGAGCAAGCAATAAAGCTTCGACAAAGTTAATACTTCTGGCACGATTCTTTCTGAATCTGTCCGCTATTTATAATATATCGACCTCATCATAACAAACGGTTGTCCTTTTACAGAATACTTCGGAAACGAATTCATGTCTTTTGCAGAGAGAAAAAAAATAACTTGTTACGGAGACAAAGCTTCAGACTCATATCATTACAACATTCTCATCACACTATCCGTATTTTGTTGTTATTCCCATTATCCGTAATTAAATAAAAAATAGGAAGAATGATTACTTGGTTTATTATTTTTGAATTATGGACAGTTAGGATTTAAATAAAATAATAATAATTTAACGAGATAATCGGTAACAAAATATGACGAAGAAAATATAAAAATTTTCACTAACTGTCTCACATAAAGAGTGATTTTGAGAAAAATTTAATTCGGGATACGATTTAAAAAATAATTATAATTGCTAGTGCTTTTCGCTCTGTCATTGGCAGTAGCTTACACACTCTGATGGAATGTTATGCCTTTGAATCATATCTCGAACAGCATCTCTTAACCAATATTATGTAAAATTTAATAAATAAAATTAAAGTAAAATTAGTTTGATTTAAAAAAATTAATTTTATCCAATTATTTATATATTACGTTTCGTTATACATTAAAATTGATAATCACTAAATTATATCTTAATTAATTGAAGGGCAATATATAACTGCCAATACAAACTTCTCCTTTATTTATTTATGTTGGCGTTTCGGGGAAATATTTCCTCATCTTCAGAACATCTTTTTTCTCAGGTTTTACTACTCTCCCATTGTCATTACATAAAAATTTCCAGTATCTATTGTATACATTTTGCTGGTAGTCTAAGGTCACTGACTAACAGTTACCATGAGTGTAAAGTATATACTCATGCTAGCTGTTAGTGACCTTAGATAAGCAGATGTAAACAATAGATACTGGAAATTTTTATTTAATGACAATAGGAGAGAAATAAAAGCTGATAAAAAGTGTTCTGAAGGTGAGAAAATATTTTCATGAAACATCAACATAATTAAATAAAGGAGAATATTGTATTGACAGTTATATATTGCCCTTCAATTAATATATTAATAAGAACTTCCTAAGAAATTAAAAGATAGAAGATAATAAATTGTTTCAAGTTAATTCATTTTTTTTTTGTGATTGTACTTAATCTTTTGCAAGTTGTAATACTTGTCATTCTTTTTAAAATTTAGTAAAGGTCGAAAATTAATCAAGGGGTTGAAATCCCTGAACGATTATATACGATTAAAAAACCGAATGTTGGTCAAGACATATTGAATTGTTTGTCGTGCTGCATGGTATCCTATGCCCCTGCTTGAATCAAGTGAATTTTTTCATTTCAGCATGACAATATTTTTTGTAAGATATTGTAAGATGTAATTTGAAAACATTTCAATTCGATATTGAGTTTAAAATTTACTTATGAAAGTACCGTAATTATATTCAGATTAGTTTTTTATAAAACATTCTTGGCCCCGCCGTGAGCTTCACTTATACAATGCCTTTTAACTAATTATCCGTGATTTAATTGTTACTGAACAAACTTAATGTACCATCCTGAAAATATAAACATTTTTATTCAGTATAATTGAACCGTATAAATGCAAATTTGGCAGACTCTATAATCCAGCTAGTTGTTTTTCGAAGCTTCAAATCAAAGACGAGTAAAAAAATATTATTATTTAGATTTTGAATCTACCATTTCCTTTAATACCATTTAATTTGATTTACTGACCTGTGGACTGATATACTCCAATTATTCTACTATCATCAAACATTATCAAAGCATCATTAACAAAAATTTTCGAAAAAAAATACGTAAAAATATATATAGTAATTATAAACATCGAAATGCGTATCAGAGAAAACAAAAAAAAAAAAAGTGTTTTTTTGGTTAATATTGGAAAGCTAACGACTTAGCACGCCTGATTCTCAGAAGGCTGAAATCGTGAATTTATCTAAACGAAATAGATCACCAATTAACTTAAATATAATTTAATAATTCCAAAATAATAATTAAAAATAAAAATCGCACAAACCTTGATTAAAATATTTCGTTTAATGAAAAGAATTAAACGGGAATGATGTTTTTCTGTTGTAAGAAATATAACTCATTAAATACATCAATCTCTAGGTACCTGATTTATATATGGAACCCATCCACTAATAAAACAGGAAAAAGAAATTATATATTTTCTAGATATCTAGTTTTCAATCACTACATTTATTGGTTGTAATACCTGTAACTTTTGTATTGTTTTTTATTATTTTGTTTTCAATAAATTATTAGGCGATAAATGTATTTTACAAATCGCACTTTATAATTGATGATCTGAGTAACACGCTTTCATCGTGAATTTAGTTTACATTATTCGTCTACGTAAGTTGTTTTGTCGAATTAATGCGAATGGACTTTAGGTTTTCAACAAAATTGTGCTTTACTTTTCTAATCCTATTACATTAAACATATAAAAAATATCTAGACAACATCTCACGACACATTTTTGAAGAACTAGTCATCCTAAATATTAAAGTTATATTAAGAATTACAAGAAAAATTCATTATTAATTAAAATCACAGGAAAAAAGAAAATCACTTCTGCAATGAAAAAATAATAAGAAAGGAACTGACATTCATTCGAGTCCTTAAATTCCCATTGAATAAAAAGCTCTTTAAAGTATGGATCGAAATATAAACTTATGCATACTCCTCTAAAACTCAAAAGAAAATATGGATGTTAGTAAGAACTAGCAAAAAAAAATAAATTGACTTTTTTTTTTTTTTTTTTTTTTTAAGTATTTTTCACATACGTTATCATGATTAAATTTATGTTGTTGCGATATAATATGATGTACTGATCCTGTACAGGTAATATTTTCTATGTTTTTGTAATTAGGTATATGCTGGGTTATTCTAGTTTTTAGAGGTTTTCCCGATAAAAAAAAAAAATGTTATATTTTATTTGTTAACTATTTTGCTTTCACAACTTTGTACTACTTTTTTTCTTATTTTTTTTTTTTTATAGAAGAGTTTGGTGTGACCCTTTGTGACTAGGAGCGGAGCTGACAATTTTCCAGGTGTGAAAATTTCTTTCCAGAAATTTCCGGCCATGTGGAAAGCAACATTAACATGAAACGTTGAATTATTAGAATTGCTAGGCATTTCACATTGAACTTCTAAAAAATGTAAAATTAATATTCTTATTAGGAATAAAATATCGGTTAGTTGGGAGTAGACAACCTAGGCTGCATTGTCAACTCCAAACATAGATGTTTTGTTGACAAATATATGTTTTATTACGACGTTCCATTGACGAAATAGAACCATATCTGGTAGTGTAAAAAAAAAAAAAATCACGAAATCACATCGTAACTAAGTTGGAAGAGAATTACGAACATGAAGAATAAATTTCAAATAGAAACATGAAGTACATTAATCGATAACACGAACTTGGTAGGGGACTGAATTCTCCATTTCGTTTGAGAAAAAAAAAAATCGTTTAACACAAAACCGAACAAGCTCGTCTTCTCCAATTGACTAAAAGTCTCTTTCTATACAAATTTGTTTTCATGTATTCATTTTTTTAAACGATCGATCTCAAAATTAATACATACATTTTGTCTTGGATTTGTAATACTCTGTTTTTAATGATTGTTGATAAGGTTGATTACGGAATATTAAATTTTTCAGCTATTTTAATTTTCGATATCACGCCACTATTAACAAACTATTTTTTTTTTATTTTAATTTGGCTTTTAGATCAATTGATCTCTTGGTAACTGTTTTTTTTTTTAAACCATAGTTACGCCAGAGCGAAACTCCCGATAATACAAATTTTAGACTTTTAAGCTTCCCTTTTAAGCTTTTTTTTTTTTTTTTTTTACGAAAACGGCCGTTTCATTAAATGAATGCTGTTAAACTGAATTCAAAGGAGGGCAGAACCATAGAAGTGGGCAGAGTCATAAGCGTCGTAGGTGAGGGGTTACCAAGAAATGTTTACGAAATATTCGTACCTAGAATAAGTTCGTGTTAACCAAAATTTTCATTATACAGTTGCATAAAATTGTTCGAGAATCGTGTTAACCGTATAGTCCGGTTATTTCTTCAAAAATATGTAGAGAAATGCAACGTTTTTGACAGTACTAAGAAATCAGCTCGTATTGTTCGATGTTTAGCGATAACAGAGTTCGTAAAATAAGTTACCCAGGTATATTTGAGTTGAGTCTTCCGCTTGGGTTATTTTTCATCGGTTAAAGGAATAAGATAATTGGTGAGGATTTGGGAAGGAAAATTGGAACACCGTTATAATTACCCTTTCTCCAATCTGCCACGATTGCCTTCGATTTAATTGAGTTCAGGAATATAACTGCAAGGAGCAGCGTTTGCACGAAGCCGGTTAAGCTCCAAGCTATCGTGATCCAACTTAAATATAATTAAACAGACCTGATTGTATTAGAAGAAGGAGGAACCTCTTTGTTATAAAGAAAACCGGAAATTTAAAAATTAAAACGAACATCAGAAACGCATCCGTTCAACTAATTAATACTTAAATGAGGTGATGACTCTTTCATAACTGAAATACAATAGAACGAGCATAGTTCTTCTTTCACAAAGCCTCCAATAATTGATACCTCAAATAATAGTAAATAAATTAGTGAAACGTTAATTGTTTAGTTAAATTGTTTATTACTGGTATTTGAGAACTTGGATTGGAGAGAATTGGTGGAATCTTCCAATAATATCATAATAATTTTGAATTTTTCTATATTCTATATGAATTTTATTATAATCAATTATATTAATAACATGGCAAAACACTAGAGAAAGAGGAGAAGCTGGTTACTGTTTTTGATCAACTTTAGAACGCTATTTTGATGCATCAAGGTAAGATATTTTTCATTTTATCATTACCAATTCCAAGATTATAGTAATATTTTCATGTTAAAATTGTCCGAGACCCATTATACAATTGTACGTTTACTCGTAAGGCTGCAATTATTTTCATAAGTAGAGTCCTAAATTCGTCTCCCTCAAGGTTTTTTAATTTGTCTGAAGACAAACGAGGAGAAGAATGGATTCAATGTACGACAAATTTCAAATGGTGTCACGAACTGAGGTCATCCTTACCAAAAGTAGAGAAATTACTTGCTGACTTTTATTTGGATGGATAATTAGTCACATTTTTAAATAAAACAGTCAATAATCAAAACATTTTAAGTATTTTAATGTAAATAAATTTGTTTTAAGGGGTTATTTGTCTTTATTTGACTTCAAATATATAGTGAATAGTGATTTTTTGGGGAGAACTAATTTAGGGCCACTCTTTTAAATCCCTCACAGTTAGTTCTGGCCTATAACGATATAAACATCTGTTGGTATAGAATAGAGCTGCGTGTATCAATTTTTTTGGGTACTTAAAACTTTATTATAATGTTTGAAATTTCGAATTTGGCTTAACGGGACAATATTTGGACACAATTTCGATTTATTATTAGATTGGCTTAGATTTTAGCGACAGCTTCCCGGAATAAATATAAACGTATTACAAGTAAGTAACGCATTCTTATCTGAATAATTTCTCGTAGAAATTAAATTGCATTTTTCGTCTTCATAAAAACTGCTTGATGAGATGATTTGTTTTATTTTTTATTTTTATGTTTCATTAGGCATTCTTGAAAAGTCCATTTATTTGGACATATTTGTCTGACACGCGAAGTCCATATTGAGGTAAGTACATAGCATACATTCACGGGACTATTACAGTATCAGTTATCGCATGATTCTAACAAAACAAACTCAACTACATCGCTTACAGAATATGACCAGTGATCGTAATCGACAGTTCCGAAAATATGGTACTTCCAACGGCTAGAAGAACAAACAACTTCTGTCAACACAGCGACACCGGACACCTAAAATAGTATAGATGAGGCAAGCGCGCCTCGCCTTTGCTTGTGTACGGAACCCGTCCATCTGGGGGATGTAGTGTTATGGTTTGAGTCGCTATTTATACCGGAGGCCGTAAGACACTGCATATCATTGATGATGCTCAAACATCTGTTCACTACACTTTGAGATTCATTGAAGTATTCCTATTACGCATTAGGTAACAGATTGACCAAGAATTATGCTACAAATTACTTCTGGGGAAAAACGCTAACGAGACACATTTATGTCTTCCATCTTCAAAATCCGGTCTCAATCAAATAAAAAATTGTAATTTTAAAAAATACAAAAACCGGGAAGTTTTTACAGATATGACTTTGCTATCACATATTTACTTCTAAGCTAAAATCTTTGAGAAACATTACCGTTTCTTAAGAGCTCGTAATGACATCGCACAGTGGTCTATTTTTGACGAAACCTGGCAAGAACTCATTTTGTCGATTTCATTGTTTTTGTTCCCAGATTAGTTTAAAATCTAATTAAATTTTATTATGTGAAATCTTTCATAGATTACCCGAAGTTGGAGATGAAGGCAGGCCTTCAAAATGTAGTTAGTTGAACAACCACCTCATCCTATGCCCCCAGACACCAATGGTGTTATCGTTATTTATCATTAAGAATAAGTTTAATCTGGAAAATTTATGTATCGCAAAAAAGAAATAAACTATCCGTTGTAATGATTCATAAATTAGGAACAACATTTTATATTAATTAATCAAGTAATTATTTCACTAATAAATTAATTAAGAATGTATTTAACGTATTTTTTATATGTAACAAAATAGTTAGGTTAAACACATTTATATATCAAGAAATTACATTGACCCTTAAAAAAAAAAAAAAAGCATTGGAAGGTAATTCGATAAACTTTACATGCGGGTTCGATTTGATAAATAAATTAATTTGGAAACCGTGACGTGGACTGATTCGATTTAGGAGTTGCCGTCAGGCTTACGAGTTAGTTAACATCACCAGTTATTTTATTTTTACTTTTTTTAATGATCCAGAATCTTTTTAACTTAAAATTTGTTATACTATAAGAGAAAATTAGGGGTTGATAAGTTATTTGCCACTTCTATAATTTTGTTTTTATTGAAAACTAGTTTCGAATGTTGTAAATTCATCTTCGGTTCAAGGTTTAAATAGATTATATCAAAGAAAGGATTACATTATATTAAAGATTATATCAAACTGGTTTGTCCTCGCACTGAACTAGCAATGCGAAAAGTTTAAAAACAGGTGTACTAAAAGGCATATATAAAAATGGCAAAGAGAGGTACAAAAAATGAAGAATAAAAAATAAACGAAATTCTTCCGACTGACCATCTTTCGAATATTTTATTCTACTGCATATGAAACTGATAAATTTGGGGTTTTCGAAATGAATAATTGATTAATAATAGTAAATCCAGTTTTGTAGCCCTGAAAAGGCTTGATTTAGACCGTAATGTTTGAACTCAGAAAACAATAAAGAATTATTCACTGTATTATTTATTTCTAACCGCATTCCCAGCTGTCATCTCCTAGTAATCTATAATTCTATTTTAAAATAAAAACCGTTAAAAAACAGTATTTATTTTTATTTTATTTTATTTTAGTATTATAAAAGAATAATTATTAAAATAAATAATATTCAGAATGGTATAATAAGAGAATTGTTATTTTAAGTAAACGATTAGCTTCAGGGGGAGAAAGAATTTGCGGAGACTACCCATGTGATTTTAGGAAAAATAGATCCACAGTAGATCGCATATTTTCTGTCAAATGCTGCAGAAAACATACGAGCATAATGTGGATCTGCACCATGTCTTCATAGATTTTAAGCAGGCGTATCACGCTGTAGACAGAAAGGAATTAAGAAAAACATTGAGAACTCTAGGGAATTTCCGAAAAGTTCATTACCTTGGCAGATATAACACAAAGAGCTACGAAATGTAAAATCAAGGTACAAAATACACTCTCAAACAGCTTTGATGTAAGGCAGGTTTGAGGCAGGAAGACCCGATATTGCCAGTCCTGTTTAATCTAACGCTGGAGCGGGCTGTAACGGCAATATGGACCAATCCTGGGGGGATGATTTATAATCGCCTAACCCAATGTCTTGCATATGCTGATGATATTCTTATCAGAGCCCACACATTTCCGGCTCTGGCAGGATTGATCGAAGAATTTGAAAGGGCAGCAATGCAATCCTTGGCCTAAGGACAAACAAAGAAAAAGTCCGTACATGAAATCCTCAAGGAATAATGTACGTGAATCAATACAGACAAATCAGCATCGATTTCCAATGGATAAAGAATTCAAATGACTTGGAGTGGCAGTGATAGACCAAAACAAAATGCAAGCCGAAATATAAGCCAGAATTATATCAGGGAAAAGTGTTTTTATGCACTAGCAAAAACACTACAATCAAAGTAACTGTCAAAGGACGCCAAGGTAACAGTTTATAAAACTAAAATGAGGCCAGTTAGTTACTTACGGGTGTGAAACGTGGATTTTAACTCAGGAAAGCAAGAAGATGCTTACATTCTTCGAAAAGAAGGCCCTGAAAAGAGTATACGGTCCAAAATAAAATAAGTGAGCATTAGTGAATAAGGAAAAACGTCGAGTTATATGAGCTCTATAATAATTACGACATCGTGGTCACTGTTAAATGGTACCGCGTCAATGGTTAGAGCATGTAGAGAGGATGGAAGAAAGGAGTTTGTCAAAAGGACTACACTACGGCCGCCCAGGAGGACGACCTCGGCTACGGTGGATCGAAGACGTCGAATAAGACCTTAGCCTTATAGGTATAAAAAGATCGAAAAGATTGGCTGTCGATTGGGAGGTCTGGTGGAAGTTTGTTTCCAAGACCCAGGTTAAGGGCAGTTGCGCAAATAAATAATGAGAGAAAGTAAGTATATAACGCTTTTTATTGTTTCAATTTTCATTACTATTACTTTACAGTATTATTATATATAGTATTATTATTGCTTTTTAAGTTTGATGCGAAACGTGCGGTTGACACACGGCTAAAACTTGGGATTTGCTGATTACACCTACTTTTTAATTGCATTTTGATCTTTTCAGAATTAAAGGATTTGAACCATTTTTGAATCTTGTATTCTCAACGTCATTATTATTTTTCAGGCACCTCATAATCTGGAATCTTGGTGACATGATACAACATTTCTAAATATTTGTTAACGCCTTTCTATTAAAATTATTGCCGATCCTGTAGGTGTAAAATTTTTGTGAAAAATTATAAAAGTAATTTCTTAAACGATTTTTCCACAATAATGAAAGGGAAATTGATTGTATGAATTCAAAATGTTTATTTATTTAACAATAGAATTGTTTTCTCACATTTCAGTCATTATTACTTCCAAATTTTCTCATTTTCTTCGTAGTGCAGTTTTGTGGGAGCCTCCTTACTGTAAAAACAATATTAATATGTTCCGTCATCCTTGAGACCCATTTTTCTCCTTGCCGAGATTTGCATATAATAAGCAATGCAATGGAGACGGTATTCTCTAATCCCTTTGAGGCTTAATTACCTTAGGGACTAGTCCTTAAGCTGGTGGATCCTGTTTGTTCATGAGGACGAACATATGCAACTAGTTGCTAATCAGTCTGCGCCTGCGCATAGTTTAGAGTACCCACGTTTTACATCGCCTCTCTGTTTTCTTCCCGTTATTACAGAAGATATTGGAGTGAATTTATTTAATTGATGACCACAAGTAACTAACTGTAGCTCAGAAGCATCAGTAAATACCTGTGTAATCCCACAATAAGTTTAGTTTATTTACTGTATTAGTGAAGGACAGTATTCATTGTGTTATCTGGACAGCCAGTCATATTCATCCCCTCCACGCCTCCACGCTCACACGTCAGTGCCCTGGATGCCGTTGTGGGGATAGATTCACTTCTTCCTTGCGCTCCAAGGTCAAGTTCACGCAGAGACGTCTTTTAATTTTAATTTTTGCTTTAATTTTCTTTCTTTATTTATTTTTTCTCTTCTATTGTTTACTATATTCACTCCTACTATGAAAAAATGAAATATTTTCATCAAGTTATGTCAAGCAAAACAACTCCTAAGAGATCGAGATCTGCAGGCTCAACGCCTCGTTCAACCCCTCCTAAGCAACAAAGGCCGCGTCGTGGTAAGAGACAAACCCCGCCAGTAACACCAAATTCAGCTGAGGAATCCGAGCCAATGCCTGGCACATCATCACAAATCACTCACGACGAATCACCCTTCTTCACCCCTGATCCTTTTCAGGCTATACAGCCGAAAGTTAACGACAATGGAAGTTGCACCTACACCTAGGGAACCCCGGCCCCCTCCAATTTTTGTTAAAAACATAAAAAAATTCAACTACTTTGCTCACAATTGAATAAAATAACGACCCCAGAGAGTTATTCCTGTTTAAGTAGAAGTAGCGACACTAAGATATCGCCAGACACAGCCGACACCTACCGAAATATAGTTAAATATTTAAGTGAAACAAAGGCGGACTTCCACACCTATCAACTCCGCCAAGGGTGGTTATTAGAAATATACATCCCTCAACACCCGCCGACATCATGCAAGAAGAAGTTACGGCTCTAGGCTTCAAGGTCCGCCAGGTGACCAACGTCCTGAAAGATAATTCCGAGGAAAATAGAAAAATAGCTCTACCTCTATTCTTCGCAGACCTGGAACCTACACCAGGGGTCGAAAAAATGTATGAATTGAGAAGGCTTTATTATATCACCATCAAGATTGAAAAACCCTACACCAAAAGGAGCACAGTTCAGTGTCATATTTGCCAGGCTTATGGCCACACCAAAACCTATTACCATGCACCAAGATGCGTGAAATGTGGCGAGCAGCACAAAACTGAAGTATGCACCAAATCGAGGCAAACCCCGGCAGTTTGTGCCTTGTGTTCAAAAGATCATTCGGCCAACTATAAAGGCTGCCAGATATATAAAAATCTGAAGAACAAATTCCAGAAACCTGGAGGCGGAGAAGAAAACACGAAGCCAAGAAGAGAACCTTCCAACAGTGTCCTTCGCCCAATTACTCGCAGGAAGAAACCAGGAAAACAAATGTGAGGCCCTGCCGCAACAACAAAATCCTCAACAACCCATCCCTCAAAACTTACCAAATCCTCAACAATCCTTTCAACACCAAATTTCCCATATTCCTCCACCTCCTGTTGCTACTGATCTCAACATTATGTTGACATCCTTCCTCTCCGAACTGAAATCCATTGTCAACCCGTTAATATCACTCCTCACCAATCTTGTATCCCATTCTATTCCTCCCTCAAGAAACCCTTAAATGATTTCCATTAAACCCTTATCCATCCTCCTTTGGAATGCGAATGGCGTTCGAAACCATATTAACGAACTGTCAGTCCTACTAAAAGAAAAAAACATTGACTAATAACTGAAACCCGACTAACGAACAAACGACAGTTCTGCATTCCCGGTTTCCAAATCTATCGAACTGATCATCCCGATGGAACTGCGCACGCTGGCACCGCAGCCATCATTCATCAATCCCTCTCCCATCACATGGTCCTCTTAACAAATCAAAAATTCCTTCAGACCACAGCCGTATCAATCCAAACCTCACTTTTTCCATTAACATTTGTTGCAGCATATTCCCCACCAAAAACACAATTTTCCGAATCGCAGGCCAATTCCTTCCTGAACTCCTTAGGCCATCGATTCCTTATAGGCGCAAACTTGAATGCCAAGCATCAGCAATGGGGAGCCAGAACCACAAACTCCCGAGGGTGAACATTGCTATCTGCACTTAATTCCCATTCCTGTAATATCATTTCTCCCGATACTCCTACATATTGGCCAACCGATCCCAACCGCAACCCCGATCTCCTATACTTCTTTATGCACAAAGGTCTAGGGCCACTAAATTGTTCCGTCCAACGGCAAGATGACCTCTCCTCAGACCATAGCCCTCTAATCCTAACCCTTTCCTTATCACCTATTCCAAAATCACTTCCGCCTTCATTCATCAGAGGTCCAGTTAACTGGAACCGCTTCCGTCATAAACCATAAAATAGACCTCAGAGTCTCCCTAAAAACCCCTCAAGACCTAGATGAAGCTGTAAATTCTTATACCACTCTGATCCAACAAGCTTGGTCATCATCCCATCCTCTTTCTTCCACTAAAGACCGCAAGAATCCTTTACCCCAAGAACTCCGAGATCTTATACAAAGCAAAAGACGTTCTAGGATCCTCTGGCAAAGAACCAGGCATCCTGACGATCGGAAATCATATAATTATTATTCCAGGCTGGTTAAAAAGAAACTAGCAACCCATATATGTCAATCCAACAATTTCCTCATTATCTTCTACTGATAACTCCCTCTGGAAAGTAACCAAAAAAATCCTTAAATACCACTATATGTCCCATCCCTTCCGACATGATGATGGCTCCTGGGCTTCGTCAGATGAGAATAGAACAGAGGAATTTGCCAGACATCTATCCAATATATTCTCTCCCCATCCTGAACTCCACTCCACCTAAATAGCTGAAGTAAAAGAATTCCTCTTCACACCGATCCCACTCTCTCCACCTCCTAAAACTGTTAACCCCTCTGAGGTTAAATTCCTTGTAAATAGATTAAAATCCCGAAAATCCCCTGGTCACGATCTCCTCACATCCCAAATCCTGCGACAGCTTCCAAAAAAAAGCAATTATATTCCTAACCTACCTATGCAACTGCATCCTTCGCACAACCCACTTTCCCCTAATATGGAAATATTCTACAATCATCCTTTTTCTTAAAGCAGGCAAACCTGTCAATAATACCTCATCTTATAGACCAATAAGCCTGCTTCCAATCCTTTCAAAAGTATTTGAAAAAATACTTCTCAAACGCATCCTACCCTTCCTTGAATCCCAAATAATCTCTACACACCAGTTCGGATTCCGCCCTAGACATTCCACGGCCCAACAAGGTCTTCGCGTTGTGGACCATATATCCTTTGCACTTGAAAGCAAGCAATATTGCACTAGTGCCTTTCTGGATGTAACGCAAGCTTTCGGCCGGGTGTGGCACGATGGCTTGCTTTTCAAGCTCGAAATCCATCTACCCCAATCCTTATACTTAATCATCCGATCCTACCTTTCTAAGCGAACCTTTAGAGTTCGCTGTGGCACTGAATATTCCGAATTTTACCCAATCAAAGCCGGAGTTCCACAAGGCAGCGTCTTAAGTCCTATCCCCTATATCCTATACACCGCGGACATTCCCACAAACCCCGATACCTTTCTAGCAACATTTGCTGATGATACAACCGTCCTATCTTCTCACCCAGACCCTGAAATAGCATCCTTTAATCTCCAAGAGAGCAGGGCATGGCTGGGAGTTCTCTGGGCAGAATGTAAATATGTATATATGTATGAATGTAATCTAGAATTTTATTTCTTTTATTTTATTTATTTATTTTATTCTATCTTTATTTTATTTATTTAATTCTATTTTCTTTATTTTATTTTATTTTATCCTTTCTTCTTTTGTTAACATTGTATATTTATTTATCTCCAGTGTCCTTTATTTTATCAATTTATTTTTCTTTATATTTATTTTATTGTGTAAATAGTTGTACATACAGTGTGAATGGGTACTTCAGCCCTAATACTCATTGCCCTTGAGTGTGGCAGCTTGTATTATGTTCAATAAATAAAAATAAAATAAAAAGTTGCTAATACGTTCAATATCTACCTCCAAGACACGGCTCCATACATGGAATTGTTGATGTTATCATGGTGTTCAGAGAAGTAATAGTTCTTTTATGACTTTTTTTTTTATGTAAACCGTATATGAATATTTGTATACTTTATTATTATTGCTGTTGAAATCGATGTTTCTATTGTTAAACTAATAAACATTTTGAATTCATACTATAATTGAAATCAATTTCCTTTCCATAATTGTGGAAAAATCATGTCAGATATAATTTTTTGTATTTTTCAGAAAAAAATATTACAAATACAGGCTCGGAAATATTTTTAATAAATAGACGATGAAAAAACGATGCGTCATATCTCTAAGATTCCAGTTTATGAGGCACCAGAAAAAAACAAAAAACAATGAGGCTCAGAATATAAGATTCAAAAAATGGTGTAAATCCTTCAATTTTAGAAATATCGAGATGCAATGTGCGTGGTCTTTCATAACTTTTTAGTGACTTTTTCCCAACTTTTCAATAAATGAGGGTAATAACAAGTAGGTGTTATTTGTAAAACACAAGTTTTAGCCACGCGCCAACGAAATATATATCGTCAAAGTTAAAAAGCAATAGCGGCTGGTGAAACTATAGAATTAGACCTACGACTTAATCCTCTGGAATTATTTGATTAGATAGTCCCTTTGGTCGTGAGAAGTATTTGATCCGATTTATATTGGACAACCTGTATATATACATATAGGCTATGGATACATGTATAAATATGTATGTAAGAAACTATTCATAAAAAATACATGATAAATAAATTTAAATACATATGTGAATGTAATTAAAGATACAACAAGTGTTAATTTAATGAATACTCTGGAGATTGGGATGTTTTCTCCTTAACAAAAATAAAATAATAAAAAAGTAAATGTCACAATGGAAGCTTTGGATTACACATTATTTGTTAAATATATAATATACAAGAGAGAAAGCTGAAGAACAATTTAATATCTTATGCTGGAGTAAGTTTTGTTGACCGTAGATATAATTATATAAGAAGTTGGTCGGGGGTGCGGTCCATGACATAATAACATCTATGACATAGTACCAATACATAATATCTTATGTATTATATATTTACTTTCCCTCATTTTACCATTCTTGATATTATTTATTTTCATCATTATTCTTTTATTTTGTTACATTATTTCCAATTGTAAACCCTTATAATCGAACAAGGAAAATAAAATAAACTTCCCTCTTAAAATTTGTGGGTTTGAGTTTCAAAATAGGTGGAATCCTAAAATATCTCCTAAAGACCGTTTATATGAGTAAGTTTACTGTTTAAACTGGGTTAGTTAGTGCAATGCACAGCAGAGGGGGAGGCTGCTAACGACCTCTCATAAAATATTTTAAAAAAAAGTAAGAACTTTTTGACCGAAATACTTATCAAAGCCCGTTTACACGAGTAAGTTTTTTTTATCAAAGTGAGTTTGATGAATGCTTTAATAAACAAACTTACCGACCTTTATACTACTGGGCCGATTTTTCTTAAATCACCAAACTCACAGGTCTCCCTAGGATGATCCTCAGAAATCGAGATTACCATCAGCCGTTTTGTAGCAAAATGGCGCCCAATTAGCAGTTTCATATCTAAGCCATTTCAAGACTAGAAAACAGATAATAATAAATAAAAAAAATCAATATAACTGAGCAAAAACTCAAAAATAGTATGTGATTGGATGTCTTGGAGTGATGTATTTGATCTTCATAGAAGTGATTTAATTGTATATGTCCTGATGATGGTTGAATTGGCGAAACGTCGACCGGTTAGTTATTTACCGGTACTTTTGAGACTTAAGGCTTTGTGTTTGGAATCTTCCAATTGTGTTTTAGAAATACAATTTATTTTTTGGATGCATAATAATTCGATAATAATAAACGATAGTAATAATTTTAGCCTTTTTTTTTTTTTTTAGTCTTATTTCGTATACATTTATTTTTGGATATTTTTTTTAAATCATCTCATCCTCTCTCACTCTCTCCTTATATATATATATATATATATATATATATATATATATATATATATATATATATATATATATATATATATAATATATATATATATATATTTTAGCCCTGAGGATGGCCCACATGTTTGGATTCACTATGGAAGTCACTTTGACTGAACACCTGACAATCTGTAGTCCAAAAATGTTTTGGACTACAGATTGTCCAATCCGCCAATCGCCAATACCGGTTCACGAACCTTTTTAATCGAGCTTCATAATAACCTACGAAACTTATGGGCACGTATAAAGCTCAATAAAAAATGAGGAAATAAATGTTTATTTTTTTTTATTATTTCTATCACTGGTTTAATTAGCATGGAACACAACGAATATTTTTTCTTCTCCTTTTTCAGATATTGTCCTGAAGTTTTTTTTTTCTTTCCTCGACCTTTAACCGCGTGTTCTGTGAATACTGTGATAGACCGGCTACAATCTGAAAGGCCCATCTCAGGGCAACGACCTGCCAGATGGGACAGACAAGTGCCCTGTTGTAAGGGATACCATTAGTAACCGCTTAGCCTCTGTAGTTGTATATAAATCTAATGGAGATGGATTATTTTAGTCATATTGCTAAAAGGAATCATCATCTCCGCTATTATTTAGTTTATGGATTGAAACATTATTCTGCATAGATATGCTGTAGGCTATAGAATGACCCGGCTATGAAACCTTAGCCCAAGATCGGACGTCTGAAGAGTAGATTAATTAATACCAAACAGGAAATTTTTGGAGTGCTTCGTAATACCAAATCCTTTTAAAAAAAAAAGCTGTAACACATATCCCAGTATTTAGTAATAATTGTGTATAAAGTTAGAGCAGACGTTTTGCTCCGCTAAATTTGTTAGACAAATTATTTGCCTTTACTAACAGTATTTCATAGTAAAAGTGGTTTCAATCAAATACTCTGAAACTTTGCAGAGAGCTAGTTTTGTCATTCAAAATTCTTTGTTGGTCCGAAAAAAATCAAATACAGGATTTTGAGTTATTCACGAATTGAGGTATCGTTTTACCTATACCTATACCGAAAGGTAGGGCATCAGATAGAATAACTCCAATAATATATTTATTTCAATTCTTACAGGTTCAGATGTATATATATATATATATACACACACACACATAGAATCTGATCATCTCTAGAATGAGCAACTAGATTATAATATATATATATATATATATATATATATATATTCCTTGTGTATGTAGGTGTTTATATACATCTGAATCCATAAACTAGTTTCAAATGTTATGCATTCATCTTCAGTTTTAACAGCACACAAAAATTCAAATATAAGCAATTTAAAATACGGTTTGGTATTATTATACGTAGTAAATTAAATGAGATATAAATTAGTTTTATAAAACATTTATAAGAAGAAATTAAGACAAGAAATAAAATACATGTTGGTACTCACCAAGGTTTAAGGAGATTATATCAAACAGGAAAGGTTGCATTTCTTCTCGCACTGAACTAGTAATGGAAATGACGGTAATGGAAGAAAGATGAGGTGTTTGTAGGTGAATGGTGTAGGAATCGGGATTTTTCCAGTAATTCCGATGAGTAATTGTTTTTCTGTTATGGATGGGAATAAATTTATTTGAATTGTTTGAATTGTTTCAATTCAAGGGAATTGAAACAAATTCATAACTGAATACGTTATTGTATGTGATACCGTACCATTCCGATAGAGGTAAAATGAGACTATAATTTCCTAATAATTCCTAATTGAGGCATTTGCTCAAATGAAAAAAAAATATTCCTATGCAAAGTTTCAGAGCGTTTGATTGAAACCACTTTCACTATAAAATACTGTTGGATTCTTTTCTGTGTGAATGCCGAAAACTAGCCTGGTATTAAAAAGGTACAAAAATCCCAACTTTTTTCTTCCTATGATATGGAACGGGCCCATTTATTTTTCTAGATATATTGGTAGTTGGATAAATATATAAAAAAATTACAAACTCACAAGGTTTATTTAAAAAACAAAATGAGGAACAAAAAATTAGAATAAAGATTGACAGAATAATATAGTTAACATGTTATAATATGCATAAGTACAACTTTCAAGCAAATAAGCTAATATTATAAAATTATTATTAATTACAATTGAAAATTATGACAACCTTACTTCCATAATGGGCAACTTTATTAACAAATTACTAATTCATCATTAACGTTTCAGGGCATTCACAACTAAAAATTATATTTTTTAGAATATAATTTATTACATTTAAATTTTAAATATATTATTATTCCAATTATAACTTACGTACCTTATAAAATTATAATAATTTAATTTTAATTACCTGAAATAATTTAGTATACAAGGACTATCTAATCTATTCCTTATGTCATGATTTGTTTTTTCAATAATTAAAAACTTTTTATTTTATTCAAATATATTAGAAAGTTCAATAATTAATTACCTCTTGGTAGCTGATACAAAGGTTCCGGTAGCTTTCAAAATCGAAAGCTTACGGAAAGATAGATCTTGGGGTGCTAAAGGATGAAGAAAAACAGGAGCAATATAGGACCCGTCTAGCACGCGCTTTAGTCAATGTAAATTTTGAACAAGAAATTGACCCATTATGGCAACAGATAAAAGGTGTAATTATGGGCATAACAGAAGAGATTTGCGGAAAGAAAAGGATTATTAATAGCTAGAAAAAGACCCGCTGGTGGAACGAGGAACGTTCAAAAAACGGAATGAAGCCAAGAGGATTGTCCAAGCTTCCAAAAAGCAAACATGGGAAGCATTAGGGAAGAAGCTGGAGGGAAGCCGCCAGGAAAACATAAGTTTGTTCTGGAACTCCATAAAGTAGCACAGAGGTAAAAAAAGGAAACGAGTGCGCAGCAAGGACAAACAGGGAAACCTTATTACAAAAGAGGAAGAAATCCTTGAAAGTTGGCGAGCTCACTACCAGGAAAAGTTCACTATGAAAGAAAGGAGGAGATATGGATATATGGATCTAACAAGAAGGACTAGAGCACCAGAAACTCAGCCGGAAGACATGGATTACACCATTCGGGAGGATGAGGTACAGTTGGCTGTTTCAGAGATGAAGCTAGGTAAAGCAGCTGGAATTGATAAAATAACACTGGAGGTTATTAAACATTGGGGAAAGGAAGTGTTGCAGAGCCTGTTCCGAAGAATTTGGATGGAAAAAAGAATACCCAAAGAGTAGAAGGATAATATTATCATACCCATACACAGGAAAGGAAATCCAACTCTTTGAGACAATTACAGGCCAATATGTTTATCCTTGGTGGTTTATAAGATATACACCCGTATCCTCGAGAGAAGATTAAGAGGTTTGGTTGAGGTGAACCTGGAGGAAGAGCAAGCAGCATTTCAACCAGTTAGGCAGACCCAGGATCACATTTTCGCCCTAAGGACAATAAAAGAGAAAACATGGGACAGGGGGATAAATGTATACTTAGCATTTTTGGGTTTGAAAGCTGCCTTTGACTCTGTACTCAGAGAAAACATTTGGAAATCCTGGTGAAAAAAAGAATACCTAGTAACCTGATAAGTGCAATAAAGACAGTGTACTAGGACCCAAAGGGTATTGTCAGGCTGAACGGACGTACATCAAAACCTTTTAGGTTTTGTAAGAGTGTTAAACAGGGAGACAGCCTTAGCTCACTCCTGTTTATTATGGACGAGGTATGGAAAGTCTACAAAAGGAGAACACCGAGAGCCATAGTAGGATATTGGAACCACATGTCAGTTCTGGTAAAAGCGTTTAAATATGCAGATGATGTAGTATTAGTAGCAGACAACCTATAGAAACTACAATTAGCAGTAACGGAATGGAGTGAAGAACTTCAATTGAGGGAATGATTCTGAACGCTGAGAAAAGCAAAGCTATGCTGGTTCGAAGGGATGAGAATGAGGGAACAGTAACTTGTAATGGGGTACCTCTACAGTTTTTGGATGCCTACGAGTACTTGGGAACAATTTTATCCAGAGATGGAAAAGTAAATCATGAGGTACTACAGAGAGTCAAAAAAGCAAACGGAGTGTACTCTCAGATACGCTCCTCAATTATAGGAAGGGAGGAAATAAACAGTCAGACAAAGATCCTCTTATTCAAAACTGCATTTTGCTCTATGGTGCGGAGAGTTCGACCACCCTGGATCGGCATGCGAGGAAAGTGACTGCATCGGAGATGAGATTCCTGAGAAGGATACAGGGGAAAACCCGAAGGGACCGAATTCGCAATGAAAGAATCCGGGAGAATCAAGGGGTCTCGCCAGTTGGAGAGATACTGGAGCAGCACCAATTTAAACGGTTTGGTCACGTGAGCAGAATGGGGGATGATCGAAAGATCAAGTGGTTAATGGAGGCCAGATCAGCAGGAAAGCGCCCGCGAGGTCGACCCAGGCAGTTATACACGGATTATATCACCAGGATTGGCAGCGTGGACACATAGATAATCTATAATCAGGGTGCCTGTGGGTACAAGGTCGGGGACTCCTAAATTGAGCAAGCATAGAACCAAAATTCGCTAATATGGCTTGTCGGACTCGCTCACGGTCGCAATATTTTTTATTGTACAATTTCAGTTTTTTTTAATGTTTAATGATTTGTATGGATTAAAAAAAAAATATCGATTTAAAAAAAAAGTATGACCTTTAATACTTGCTTAGATATTTAATATAAAATCTCTTCTTGGAAGGACTAAGTATGATGAATCTCTCCAAAACCTTTTGCTTGATATAAATAATTCAACTCAATCTTGATCCTGGGTTATAATGCTTAGAAAGACAAATTATCAACACCACATATGACCAAGTTCCAATCAGCTCAAGAAATTATTAAAACTCACATAAAATCATTTATGTTTATTATTAGTTAAGTATACCTGCTAAGACAAGGTTGCGTGTTGGTATTGAGAGCTAGCCGAATAATTAGATTTATTTTTCGGCAGTATTATTACTGTTACAAATTTGGTTTTGCTACATTATTATTCTAATACAAGGATAGTTTACAATACAGCTATTTAATTTACATTAACATAGTTTGGACCAGGCTCACTAATTATAATTATAATGTGTCAGGTAAATGGCGTACTTCCATATTTAGGAGACAGAACGTGTGGGTATCTGCTGGTAGTTACAGAACTGGTGGTACATAATTCATTATTAATTTTTCAATAGTTAAGCGAGTTTTATAATCATATATTTTCAAATATAATTTAACCTTTTTTACATTTCTTCTTCGTATTATCTCTCCTTAGTCTACGTTTTGAACTTTTTGTCCATTTTGAAGACCTTTCTTTGATTCTAAAAATACATTTAAAATTAGTGTCATTCATATCAAAAACTTATATTGTGTTAATGTATTAATGTTTATTATATTACAAAATATACTTTTAAAAAAAATTACCATTATACTAAAAATGATAAAATGTCAAAAGTTAATTAATATATTCTTACTTATTCTCATGATTTTGTATTATATTGCAGTGTATTGCAGAAATACTACTCTTCACTTTATATTGCTTGTCAGAATTTTAATATTTCTCCAATTTATGCATTAGTATAATATTAATATCAGATAATTAATCTTATCAAGCTCAAAAATTAATGATATCAATTTAAAACTCAAAGGACAATCGAGTCGTTAATTTTTGTAGTCTTCTCCATTTCATTTTATGCTTAAGACCTAATTCCCCTTACCTCTTGACCATTTTTTAAATTTAGTTTTGATTAGATTTTTACTGATTAAATGTTATTTTCATTTTTGATACCCAGATATACTGTCCAATTTTTTTGAACGTCAGTTTTAAAATTTACTACATAATTTAGTTAGGTGGTAAATACTATTCTTTCCTAGTACTAGAGCATAAAATTATGGAAGAAAAAAAAGATTAAAAATTACTATAGGAAACTCACGAAGACAAATATAAAAATCAAATAAATAATAAATAAATAAAAATCACAAAATAAATAAAAAACCAAGTGTATTAAAGATAAATTATTAATAAATTGATTAAAAATAAATTAATTATAAATTGGATGTTCTTTGTTATTAAATTGATATGTAATGTATTTAATTAAGAAATTATTAACAAAAGGATGTATGTGAGCTGTTTTTTTTTCTCTTTATGTGTCTTATTGTATAACAATTGTATATATATATATAGGCAACTCTTGACAGACGGTATTATACCATGCCAACAAAGGCTTGTCAGAGAATTTGTTTGTTTGTTTGGATGTAAATTTATTTTCAATAAAGCTTTTTATCTATCTATCCATCTAAGACAATGAGATTATGATGGGTGGGGGGAGTAGCTTGATGCAGTTGTATCAGAGCCTCTCTACTCAACCTTGGATGCCACAGTAGATGGAAATGACCACAAGCCTCCTTGTTATACACCGAAAACAAAGATATCATAGAGCTACATAAATCTAATCGGGAAATAGGAGATGGACAGAAAGGGATGAAACGTTCTGGTTAATGAGTTTGAGGAGGCTGACATATTAGGTGAAGTGAATAAAACTGAGCACGTGCCCATTCCTCTAAAAATTGAGGAGATATTCCGGCTAGATGTGAATAAAGATAAGATACCCAATGGAATACCCAATCGCACATGCTCCAAATATGGGTTGATTATTGATCCGGGGAACCAGCTCACATTTCTAAGTAAATAAAACTGAGAACATGTTCCTCTATGTGAGTAGATACTCAGTAAAATGCTGAGTCTACTAAAGAGTAGATTAGGGATTGATAAATTATTTACCACTTCTATAATTTTGTTTTATTGAAAACTAGTTTCGAATGTTATACATTCATCTTCAGCTCTAAAAACACACAAAAATTCAAAAATGAGCAGGTACTCTGAATCAATAATAATCCCACGTGGAGCACGTGCTTCATAAGTGAGCAAGTATTCCATTGGCTAACCTCTCTTTATTCACTTCTAATAACCGAAGCATTTCCTCAATTTTTTCAGGAATGAGCTACTTGCTCAGTTTTATTCACTTTATTAGTTGTGGTTGACGAAGGTCTGAAGGCTGACCAATTATTTAATGATATGTATTAACTTAATAAGGTATAGCATATTACATCTATTTTAGTTATTGTACATGACCAAAGAAAATATTCTGGTAGGCTAGAAAAATGTAAAGCGGAGGAGCTACCATTCAGCAATAAAATTTGCGTGCCAAATTCTTATTGCTTCTATTGGGTTCTTGGTTGTTAAGAAGATCCCAATATTTTATAAAAAATGATAGGTAAGAAAAACGTATCAGTGGTTTTGGATTTTTCCTCCAGGAAGGAATAGGTATTCACCTTTTTTCTAATATTTCCTCCTTACCTACCTTATATATAACGACGAGAGAAACTTATAAGTAAACAGAAAGAATTATTTAAAAACAAAAAATAAAACACGTGGTTGGATCCATTATAACTGAAGACCGGATTTATATGCAGTAAAAAATGTCAAATTATGCCATATTATATACAGAAAAGATCCTCAAATATGCAGTAAAATATGCATGATAAATAACAGAATCGACAAAAAAAATCAACAAAACGCTGTAATTACTGTCAAAATTGCTATATTAAAGGAATGCAATTATAATTTACAATATAAAGAAGAAAAAACATAAATAAATTAAAGAACAAATTTTAAGATAAAATTGTTTTATAATTAAATAATTGTAAAATACAATTAGAATTTTCAATTTGCTTCTTTTTCGTATTTATAATTAAGAATTAATTTTTTTCAAATTTTCTTCAGTGAAATGATATCTCTTATCATTTAAAAGATATTTGTATGTAGAAAATGATCTTTCTACATTCACTGAAGTAATGGGTTCATATTTAAATGTAGATAATAAAATTGAATCTCTAATTTCACAAGTTATATCTGTTTAACCATTTAGAATTTTATAAACAATTCTTAAAGTTGCTAGACCTACATTTTTTGTGAGAATATCTCTGTTTTTCCTTTAAGAGATCACCAAAGTTTCCCATTGACATTCGCCTGTAATTCGCCTATAACTTCGCATCTCTCATTTAAAGACAAAGTTCTTTTTTCTAAACTGTTAATAATATCTGTTAAAAGCTTAAATTTGTTTTTATATAAGCTAAATCATTAATTACGTTGCTTTTCTCAATAATGTTCGAAACCTTTTCAATACTTTGAGCATCGTCGTTTATTTTAATTTCATTAAGAACTTTAATCAGTTCTGTGTAATTGGCAGCATAGAATATTTCGGATTCCAGTCAGGTCCCCCGTCTCGTTACTACTGGAAGTGGCGGTAATGGTTTTCCCGGAAGTATCTCTTTGTACTTAACTAACATAGGTGGTGACTTAAGAAACATTTCTTCCCATTGTTAACTAATTTATTTATGTCGATAAATGATTCTCTAAGTTTTTCAGCCAGTCGGTTGCAAGCATGAGCTCCAGACGTAACGTGAATCAAATTGGGGTAAAATACTTTTAAAGATGCTGAGATTGGTCTCTAACTGTAGAAAATTCCCGGAAGCCTTCACATGCAATGCTACAATAAACTATTGTTATATTCCGTTCTCAAATTGGATTATAAAATTCTAATAGTAAATAAAAGTACCTAACTGTCTTGACGTGCTGGTCGATCTGAAATTTTTTTTCACAAGCGACATTTTTATAAAACAAGCTGCAAAAAACGGTTTTTCCATCTGTATAAAAAACCCTCCACGTTGAATAAAAGGGATTGATAAATTATTTGCCACTTCTATAATTTTGTTTTATTGAAAACTAGTTTCGAATGTTATACATTCATCTTCAGTTCTAAAAACACACAAAAAATTCAAAAATAAGCAATTCAAAATATAGTTTGGTATTATTATGCATATTAAATTAGATGTAATATAGATCAGTATTATAAAACATTTATGAATTTAATTAAGACAAGAAATCAAATACATGTTGGTACTCACCAAGGTTTAAATGGATTCCATGAATGGAATGGAAGTATATGTATGGAATATGGAAGTACTCGGAAGGGCTCTAGACAATTATATACAATTACGATGCTAAACATTATTTTCTCAGAATACCTAACTATACATATTTATTTTATAATTAAAAAACGAAAACATTATCCCGCATTGAGCCTGTTTAAGAAAATAGTTTACTTTTCCATATTCTATTTTAATTGAAACAAAAATCATTTTAACAATAATTTTGGCCAAATATGCAAATATATGCAATAACCATTCAAATATGCAACATAAAATTTAGAATATCTACGCCAAATTTATTGATTCGTATGAATATTCAATCATTTTGGTTTCAAAAATTATCAAAAACAAATATGCATTTGCATAATAATCCGGTCTTTAGTTATAACAGATCTGAATTTTTAGCAAGGTCACACTATCAAACATCGAATATTTGTAATTCGAAACGTAACCAAGTTTTTCTCCCAATGTGGGAAATTTTCAAATTCTAATCGCGCTATACAAATACATATATAAAGAGAGAGAGAAAAGATAAAATATTATCAAATGGAAATGAATACAAGTAAAGAACAATGAGCCAGTATATCATATAAAGATAAAGTATAAATTATAAAAAAAATAGAACTAATAAAGTATAAGTAAGTATAATAAGTAAAAGAGTTCTCACCTGTAGCAATGTATAAAAATAAATCTGTTACAGAAACTGAGACCTGTAGAAATCAGTAAAAGTAGTACAGAGGAAGGAGTAAGGAAATTTTTTTTTGTAATAATTATTTAAATTAAAAATAAATAAATATAAAAATTGAAAGAGATAGGCTAAGAAATTTGTGCAATCTAATCATAATATCTATTGAAACCTAATGGGTTAAAATAACAAATTGATAAAAAAAAAAAAAAATATTAAAACATGTAGACTACTATACATTCAATTATCTGAATTTTTTTTTTTTGCTTTCAAACTACACAATATTTTAGACATCAGGAACAATTGGTTTAGTGTCTGTCTCTTGTCAAATCCATTTGACGGGCATAAAAACTACTACCGTTAATCTGATTTGATGAAATTTTTAGGGATTGTGCGGATAGGTGACCAAATGATCCCATATAAATTTTATCAAATTTCATTGACTGCGTAATTTTGCTTAAGCATGCAAAAACATATTATCTTGACACAACTACCTTTCGAAAAAGGGTCGTCCGATCATCCCAAAGTAAGAGGAAATGTGGGGACTGATGTACAAATAGTCCAATTTTAATTTAGTCAAATTCCCTTTAACAGTTAAAATTAATGTAATGTATAATTCAATTACTCTTCAGGAACAGAAATTGGGAAATGTTGAGGATGCTATCTATGCTGACCTACTTGGCAGACGTTTTTTATTTTGCATAGGCTAATCTTCAACTATAAATATGTCTATACACCGTTGACTGCTCATCACTGCTGATGAGTTTTTAATGTGTTCATAATTTCTAAAAAAATGAATGAGAGAAATAAAACATATTATCATACATAAAAACGAACACAGAATAAAACTATATAGGCAGAATTAAATACCTGAAATTTATACATATAAAATAAAGAAGAGCATGTGTTTGATTAAACAAAATGTCCCAATTAAAAAAAAAAATGAATAAAACGTTCACGAAATGTGAAACAAACAAAAACTAAAAAGAACATCTTATACAATGTTTTCTGCATACCACGCATCCCCCCCTAAATGAGAGTCCATCTCTCTTAAAATTACGATTAGCCGCAATCGATGTAATCAATGAAAAAGTAATTATTTTGCATAATTGTAGGGGGCCTCTAATTCAGAATTCAGATTTAATTCCGAAGTGGGTCGCTGGTTACCTTCCCTTAGATTAAATATTCGTTGCAAAAATGTTTAAAAATTCGTTGATTCGGATTAGATTTCATATTGCATGAGCCACATTTTATAAATTTAAATTAAAAGTTAAAAAAAAAATGGCATTAAAAAAAAAAAAGATTGACTGTATAACTACTAAAACAAAATATTTACGTTGAACGATTGAGCACGTCATCATAAGCAAATGCAGAAGTCTCGATTTTTTAATATTATTTCATTAATTTTTTTATGAGCTATTTAATTTTTTTTTTGTCATAACCAAATCTTGTTAACCGTGGAGTAGGCTCGTGCGGAAAAGGTGTCATCCAGAAGTTTTTAACCTCATCATGTATTTTATTCACATTGGTGATGTGAAATACCTTGAAGCTGCCTATCATAAACTTCCGTTAGTTGCTAAAAATTTTACTTTTAAAGATAGATGGGATACAGTTGTCGCCCACGCACCTAATTAGGTTTTATATTTTTCTATTAAATTTGTGATTTTACTTTCTTTTCAGGTTTGTTCACTGATAATTTGAATTAATCTTTAAGAAACGTTTCTTCTTTATCTTTTTTTTTTTTTTTTTTTATTTCAAACAACAATTTCTGTTTAACAATTTGAATGATTCATGTAATTTCATACAATTGAATTATGTCCATATAAATACATAAGTAACTTTATTAGTCAAATAACTATGATTTTTCATATCAAATTTAAAATATTCTTTTTTTAAATTAAATTCAATAATTAATCATTTAATAATTATTTTTTTATTCCTGTTTGTTTAAACTATATCTTATTGTCGTGCATATCATTTTTTCATTATTTTTTATTTTATTAATGCCAAACACTAACAGATGTATAGAGAAACAACTTAAGGAAGAACCTTCAAGTGCTGATGCGCCTAACAATAACCTTTTTTATTAAAGTAAAAATCAACTTACGAATTTAAATCAAAATCAAATATTTACAAAAAAATCCAAGATGTTATATTTGACAAGGTAGCTGACTGAAGTTACGTAGAGGCAGGCTTTTTTCTTCTTGAGCGTAACCTCCCTGTCTAAGCTCCACCCACAATGTTATTCTATAAGCTGTTTTCCTATAGTACTGATGTCTCACTAAATGGCTTAAAGAACTTGAAGAAGAATAAGGATTAAAAGATAAGTCGAATTGTCAACTACTTCAAATATGGTGTTAATGAACTCTTTAATCACTATTACCATTTTCCTTTATTGAGACAGAATGTAAAATTACTCAATAAACGTAGTTAAATATTTATATATATATAGTTCTTATTATATTAATAGTTATTAGAACTGCTTTAATGTAAATTTTTAATTGATGGAAATATTTTAAATATACTTTAATATTTTTCACTGGCTATTATATAGTTTTATGCCCATGTTTACTTAACAAGCAAATAATTCATCTTCTATTTATAATAAATAGAAGAAAAGTTGTTTAAGATAGTTCTTATTTTGTTTGGGACGTATGCGACCCATGTGTCTAAATATGCTACAAGAAACCTAGTAAAATATTTCACCTTTTTTCTCTTTTAGTTAATTCTTGAATTCTTTCATAGTTTATATTTATCCATTTTGGTTTATTATTTTCAATAATGAATCTTTATAATCGAACAAGAAAAAAAAAAACATTAACCCCCCGTCATAATTTGAGGTTTTACATTCAAGATACGTAGAACCCAAATATCGAATAAAAATAAATCCGTCCGTCCGCCTTTCCACTTCTTTTCTCCAAGACTTTCTTGATATTTGGCACCGAAGTCACAGGTCACCCCAGGCTGATCCTCCGAACTCGACATTAAAATCCGCCTTTTCATTTCAAAATGGCGGGCGATTTGAAATAGTATACCCCCGTAACTCGGCCATTTATAACTATTATCTCGAAAACTATAACAGATAAGTAGAAAATTAATTTTACTATTATTTAAGGAAATATTACCAGCTTTAATTTTGGATAGGATAGATTTTTATGTACGATTTTTCATTTTCGAGAAATTGAAACCCCAAGAAAGGGCCCAATGCACCCCTTCCTTCTATGAAGCGGCAAAGTAAATGTAGAGATGGAGACCTTTAGTATATATACCTCCTAAATACTACCAACAAATTCCAAAAGCCAAATGCTGTTCCCGTCCTTCTCCATGTTCTCTTCACACCACCTTTGGTTCATTATTTTCAATTTATTTTTGTTATGATCTATAATAAAGGTAATAAAATTCCACATAAAACAGAAAAAAATTATCAAAATCGGACCAGTGTTAGCTGATATAGCGTATTGGACTTTTTAGAGTAACTGCCCGGCGTTAGGTACAGGTCAGTACTATATAACCCTTAGCCTCCTGAGTTTTCAATTGCGGATCCCCAGCTTCCTCGTATCTCTCCCCCCTCATTCATCCTTGGATCCATCCTACACTTTCACCTGCTTCTTCTTCTTCTCCTTTTCCTTAGATGTTGTTTCAATTGAGCATCCGGAATGATCCGGAGATCAAATAACTAACCAAAAGTGAACCGATTTTCAAAGGAATATGGGCGAATACTTTATAATATGCGCTAATACTATATAATATACTTTATAATTCTTTATATTATGCGCTCTGATGAGCGCCTCCAACATTTTCCTCTATACCATTTCACCCTCGATTTTCATACATGTACTACCCCCATTATAGGCTACTTGCTTTGATGCAGTTACTTTCGAACATTCTCAGTTTACGGCAATCATCTTGGAATAAACAATAAGTTTCCGCTCCATAGATATATAATTTTAATTTGGTTACTTCAGACAACAATTGAGGCTTGAAAAGTTTCGTAGTAGACTTTATTACCCGCCTATATGCTGCTGTTAATTTCTTTGTTGAACTTGGTAGATATGCTTTATATAGTATTCGCACATATTCCTTTGAAAATCGGTTCACCTTTGGTTAGTTATTTGATCTCCGGATCATTCCGGATGCTCAATTGAAACAACATCTAATTGTCTGGACTCTAAACCAAAAAGATAATGAAGGTCGTGTGCTTGGACACACCAGATATTTTTTAAATATAACTATTTGGAAATTATAAACCATTGTGTATAATTTGCAGCCTTTTTATTATAACAGACAATGGGAGACGGTTACTTATTTCAAATAAATAAAATTAAAGGTACTATAGAGGAATATATATATATATATATATATATATATATATATATATATATATATATATATATATATATATATATATATATATATATAATATAGTTTAATTACCTTCTATATGCTCTTACATAATTTACATAGACTTCATGCTTTTTGAGTTATGTACAAATAAAATTTTCTTTTCGTCATTACTTTTTTCCCTATTTCACTTGAAAACTTGAATTAGAAAATTTTCACGATCGCAATACCCTTCTTCTTACTATATATTTAATATATAGGTAAGGGAAAGTAATAATATTAGTAAAATCTAAATGAACCTTAGAAAAAAAAAATTAAATCCTTTCTTGATGGCCATATTATATTTGTGTCTTGAATTGAAATTATTTCGTTATTGAGCTGCTGTTGAAGCTAAACTTCTTCATAAAGTTGATTGGAGAGTAAAAGAGGGCGGGTAAGGTAATGACCCTTTCCCAATCATCAGAAAGATCGAAGGCAATAGAGCTTTCGAGTTGAATGGAACTCCGAAATGGACTTTTTAAATGACGAACTGGTAAAAGTTCCCGTTAATAATAAAATTTCAAATGGAAAACATGCCAGATTTTTCCAAATCAATTTTCAGTAACAGTGATATCTTACGGATTATGATGAACAGGTCTTGCTATTCATGAATGAACACAATGAAACTTTATTTAGCTAAGTTCAGCGCTTTAACTTTAAGATCTTAATAAATAAATAATTTGCTAAAAACGTTTTGTAGAGTAAAAAAAAAAAAAAAAAAAAAAGGAGTGAAATATAATAATTATAAGAGGAACAAGTTCGAGCTTGAGATTATTGTATCAACCCATACAGAAATAAAAAATCAAAACACACCGGATATTGTTTATAACGACGTTAAAGGGGCTTGTTGGTTTTCGTTATATAACCCGGTGTTTGTTATAACCTGTAACATTTCTGGAAGAGGGAAAATTTCGAAGATGTAGAAAGCAAATTTTACATTTAACTTTATATTTAGAAATTTACAACTTTTTTATTTAGATTGACATATCCATACCACACGTCCAGAATGGAATTGGAAAACTCAAAAAATGTGTTTTTGTTTGACCAAACATTAGACACGTGTTAAGTTTCAAACAAAATTTCTTGATTATAATGCATAGATTGAGCATTAAATAAGAATAAACATGTTTTTAAAAAATCAGTTATGCAGGACTGTTTTTATCATTTGTTTATACAATATTGATAAGATAGGTTAGCCTCAATACCCTGTTTGATGATGTCGCTTTGAAGGTGATTGTTTACTAGTAAACATTTTGTAAAGTACGAATTGAGTCAAACGTATCTCATATTGAAAGTACCTGCTTAACATATATTTCCTTGAAAATGTTTGCTTACATTTTGAGCTGACTCACTTCTCCCTTCCCTTTTCCACTGCCGCCCCGTTACAAGCTATGTCTTATATCCAGTTAAAATTGGATACAATAGGTATACCATGTTCAAGAGACCTGACTATTTAGTCGATATAGACGGTTGGTTCATCGCTATAATCTTCATCATAGGTGGTATTCAATGTATTGCCGATCAACCGAGCTGGATCTCATTGAAAACGACAAGATTTTTAAAGTTAGTTTACTTTGGAATATTCTCTCACACTCCCGAATTCCGAGTCTGATCCCAAGTCCAGGGCTGATATAGCAGGATTAATAAATTATCTGCTACTGCTGGAGTTAGGAGTCCAATGCCTTACTCACTGAGCTACCCCAGATATATTTTAAAATATAAAAATAAATAAAAAAATTTCCACGAGTGTTACAATATATCAAACAGTAAATCAAAGACTGTGGGGGTGGTGTTTTCTGGCAGCTGTATTGAGGGTGCGTTGGTCCTTCAAGTTGCGGTTATGGCGGCTACCTTCTGCTGCGGATTGATCCTTATCCACACTTTATAGCCATTTGCCTACCTCACGTGCTGTATTGCTTAGGTGCAGCATTATCCAAGTTTCTGCTATTCTGATTGTTCTGAGTGAAAATATATCTACAAAGTGAGAAATTAAGAGCACGGACATCCGGCCACCTTAAAAAAATCAAAAAATTCAATAGAATATCCTAGAAAAAAAATCAATTAATAGGCTGTCTAAAGATATTTAAAAATTAAAATTCCAATAATCAAGAAAAATATGGCCATTATCTTATTTATAACAGCGTTCAGTTCGCAAATGTTACTAGCATGCTCCTTTCTTTTTGTTTGTTTAACGTTTTCGGCACTGTAACGTAAGACAAGGTTCCGTTCGTCCACCTCGGCCGGAAGTCGAAATGGTCGTAAGTCGGACGAAAAAATTTAAATTGAATACCTAATTATTTAGTATAAATATTTTATTTGTTTGCTAAATTTACAGGGAAATAGTTACATAATATATTATATTTGAACATAACATTTATTTTAGGATGTTTTCATCTTCGTTGTTACTAATATCCATTGCTGACTCTCGAGATTTTAATCGACTCGAGTGTTGGTGTTTTTTGTTGTTGTTTTTTTAAGCATGTTCATGTTTGTACAGTTCTTTGCTTTTTTCCATTATTAATTTCAACTGCCACCTTCCTTCTTTTTAAAATCTTCGAAAAGACTAGGCGCTTTAGTTTGGATAAGTTAGTTAGTGAAACATTCTTCTCTAATAAATCCCCATCCAAGTCATTAATTATTTTTCCATTTGATGTATGGGATCGTTTTGTTTTTTCGTGATGATCGTTGATTTCACTGATACAGATGTTTTTACTGCTCCGAATTCGTTCTTTTTCCTTCACTATATTTCAAACAGTGGAATGGGATAATTTAAATTCTTGTTACTTTAAAAGGCTTAAAGTCTGAAACTGTCTTATCGCAATCGTGCTGTTTTATTATTTTATTATTCATCTATTATCTATCACTTATTTTCGTCGCTTTTACTAATGATTACGGTAGTTTAAAAAAAATTATGCTAACAACACCAGTAAACGACGACAGCCCTCAAATGCACACAATGGGTAACTGACTGGGCATTATCTGAGGGAATCGATGGCGTCTTCATGTTTTATGTGCGGAGCGCAAAGTGATGACAATAGCAAAAAATATGTTTTATTTAAAAAAAAAAAAATATTAAAGTTTTAAGTCCGCATGGTTCTAAGTCGAGAACAGACTGTATTTTATGCTGCCTCACTAAAACAGAATGGCGTGCTATGGAGCTGAATGAATTAATATATTTCCATTATCTGCGATTTTATATTTAATGATCCTTGAAAAAGAGACGTTTTCAGTTGCAGAAAGTCTCTATAAGCTATTTCGAAAATCATAACTTGGAATAGTTCCTATCTTGAATAAAATTTTAAGTACAGCCCCTTCATAAATAAGACGCATATTTTCAAGTCTCCTAATGTTTATTTATTGTTTATAAATTATTTTCACTTATGATTTAGATGCCATATATAGCTATCGAAATGTGTATATTGAATAGCCTATTTCGTTTGAAATTTTCTGTTGTTAATTAAAATATTTCTTTAACAAACCGTTATCCCCACTCCTTGAAATATTACTATGTTTTTATTGGTTGTTTCTTAGTTCTTGTTGACAGACTATCCTGTGCATTGCTCTATGTGAGAAATTTTCCAATATTTTAGAAAATATCTTTGTTACTATAATTTTATTTAACATTAACTTTATATATTTTCTAACACAATCTTTATTATTCAAAAAGTTTTCCTTTGTTAATTTTTTTAAGAAGTAATTTTGTTTTTAAATATTATTTTCTCCATCTTCTATTTTTATATATAATTAATTATCTCTCAGTTTCATGCACCCCCCTCCCTCTCTCTCTCTCTCTCTCTCTCTCTCTCTCTCTATATATATATATATATATATATATATATATATATATATATATATATATATATATATATATATATATATATATATATATATATATACGACAAATATTTAAACTGTTATGAAAAATAATTATATAATATTAAAAATAAAAAAAACAAAGCAAAACTAATTATAAAAATCATAAATAAATGATAAAATAAAACTAATATATTTGAAACATTTATTACGTGATTTGGGGAAAGCAGCAAGGATTAAAGAAAACCGAGAAACGATACTAGACAAGACCTAAAAAACAACTAAAAATATAAGAGATTATATCGCCGAGCTAGGTTCAGTGTCTCTGCTTTTGCAAGCAAATATGTTGTGTTTTTGTTTATTCAAAGGTATAGGAATATCGGTGTCGTCAAAAATAACTGTTACATGCTTTGCTTCTACCATGGCCAGTCTGTTTCTGTATTCCCTTCTGAGTGCACCCCAAGCATGGTTCTAAAGCTCTGCTTGTTTTCATTATTAGAAAGAAATAGTACTTTGCCAATTAGAAGTGGAAAACTCTTAGTAAATTTCACTTGTTACTGATGCTTGTTTTGTACGTATCTGATGCTCTACACCCTTTCTACTACAGATTGAATAGAGACAGAGAATGTATAGATAATTCATAATGGAAGGTCTCCTTTAAATTTTGCTGATCAGGATTCAGAGACAAACGTAACAGAATTCTCTGGGTGAGGAGTCCTGCATCAATATGTTGAATAGTTTGATCAATGGCGATTCCTTTTTTTAAATATCTTCATTGTGGCAGTTTGATCCTTTTTAAATATGCTAACATACTGGATTCCAAATCCAATTAACTTAGCTTCATCTGCAGTTACCTTATATTCTCTGTCTACTAACGCAGTGTAAGAAAATTCTTCATATCTCTTGATTTTACAGCAATGGATATTTCAATGTGTTGCTCACTGCTGATATGTTTTCTCGAGATATCGGTCAGAGAACTCATTTTACGGACAATACGGATATATATTTTATAATATAATTAAAAATTTTGATGAAATATATGTTCCTTTGTATTACAAAACATATTTTGATTTTAAAAATATCAATTTCAACATTGGGAAAGCTTTCATTGTTTTGGCCACCATTTTTTTAAAAACCAATATAATCTTTTTGAGCATTAATTTCCTGTAATTTGGTACCGCACACTTTTTTTCTGATTTTTTCAAATCTTTATAAAGATGACAGCCAAAAAAACGCATTATCCACTCTCGGATTTTTCCAGACTTTTATTTAGCCAAAAAAAAACCAACAACGAACTTATCGCGGAACCGAAGATTATTTGTATAATTTTTCTTATGAAAAAAAAAGAGAAATATGGAGAATTAGAACTTTGAAATGAGGTACTCCGCTCCCATATGATGTATATGAATATATACATATATATTAATATATAATATATATATATATATATATATATATATATATATATATAGAGAGAGAGAGAGAGAGAGAGAAAATGTATTACATTAGACTATATTATTACCATAAAAATTATAATATTTAATGATTTAATTTAATATATAATAATATTTAAAATTTTATGGTTCATAATTTTTATCATCTGTATTATATTTATAAACATTTGGCTTTGGTTGATTTAGGTGGGTTGTGCTTTTGTTCTGAATAGAATTCCGACCAGTATTTAAATATCGCAAGCAGAATTTCGTGTTGAATCTCCCTGTCACTAAGGTCTGCTTTTATAGTGCAGGAGTTAACAGATTATATAAACGATAATATTTTTGTTAATCTATCCTCAAGTAATTGTTTAATGCATATTATTTCCATGGATTCATTCAGTACCCTAAATTTTTCTTTGTTTTTTTTTCGATTTTTTTTTATTCAGCACCGCACTCCACAAAAAGCGATAGCCAAATCAACTGTGTCCTCATCACATCAGGGAACACTGGACACAAGCTGAAGTAAATAATCTGGGAGGGCAGTCAAGGCTAATAACCGGAGAAACCCATATGGAATAAGCAGGCTCCCGGAAGTTTTCCCTAGTGACTTTCCAGTTGGAGATCTGGAACGTCATCCCCGGAGGGAAAACGTCCAGTGGAATTCAGACTTTACACGCTTCGCTACTCTCACGACCCAAGTGCTTTTAAATCTAGCAAAATAGCCACCGTCCTAAAAAAAAAAAGAAGACATTCATTATTATTCTAAATTTATTTTTAAGTTCCATACCTACGTTTTATAATTTTTGAAATAATGATCATTATATGTGGAATATTTTGTTCGAAGGGATTTGGTCGTCAATATAAGACTAAAATATGATATTTTAAATATTCAAGATAACTCCCTCCACATGATCTTAAAAAGTATTAAAAAATAATAATAGAAAAGTACATAGAGAGTTAGACGACTAAGACGGTTAGCAACATTAAACCAATTTGTATTATTTATAATTATTTAGGTTTTCCTACATCATCACCTAATCATTTAGAATTAGAAAAATCAATTGATTTTGCTTTATTTGTAAGTTCCATTTGGTGCAATTTAAACATTAACGGTAGTCTGTCGATCCCATCAAGCCTACATAGGAAGGATATACTTCTCCTCTTTTTTTTTTGTTTGTTAACTTGAATTTAAAAATTTAAGTCTAGGGCCTACCATCAAAATCAACTAAATATATAAATAGGAAACCAGTGAATTCTTAACAGTGGCTTAACAAGTACATGAGGCTCGGAGTAGCTCAGTCCAGAGTTCTAATTCTCCATATTTCTCTTTTTTTTCATAAGAAAAATTATACAGATAATCTTCGGTTCCACGATAAGCAAGTCTATTTCATTGATTTTCGGCGAAGTCTGTTTGCGGTATGTAGGTACTGGATGGTCTTCGTCGTACATTAGTAGAGGAAATGTAGATATTTCGGTTGAACTAATTCCAACAAAGACGGGGTTTGAATTCTTTAGTTCGCTGTTGGTATTTTTTTGGCTAAATAAAAGTCTCGAAAAATCCGAGAGTGGGAAATGCGTTTTTTTGGCTGTCATCTTTAAAAAGATTTGAAAAAATCAGAAAAAAGTGTGTGGTACCAAATTACAGAAAATTCATGCTAAAAAAGATTATATTGGTTTTTATAAAAACGGTGGCCAAAAAAACGAAAGCTTTCCCAATGTTGAAATTGATATTTTTAAAATCAAAATATATTTTGTAATACAAAGGAACATATATTTCATCAACATTTTTAATTATATTATAAAATATACGTCTATATTGTCCGTAAAATGAGTTCTCTGACCGATATCTGGTCAAACAGGTTCAAACTGCCACAATGAAGATATTTAAAAAAAGGCATCGCCATTGATCGAACTATTTAACATATTGGTGCAGGACTCCTCACCCAGAGAATTCTGTTACGTTTGTCTCTGAATCCTGATCAGCAAAATTTAAAGGAGACCTTCCATTATGAATTATCTATACATTCTCTGTCTCTATTCAATCTCTAGAAGAAAGGGTGTAGAGCATCAGATACGTACAAAACAAGCATCAGTAACAAGTGAAATTTACTAAGAGTTTTCCACTTCTAATTGACAAAGGACTATTTCTTTCTAATAATGAAAACAAGCAGAGCTTTAGAACCATGTTTGAGATTACCAGCTATACTATGGATTTTTTGCCATACTCTTTGATGGGAGTCTTAATGTTTATTGTTTCAATATATGAAATCCAGGCCCTTCTTTATTTATTTTTGACAAGATTTCTGACTATTGCTTTTTGTTTTTTATTAAATTGTCTCTATTAGGGTTTCGCTGGAACTCTTTAAGGGCTTTATTTTTTTTATTAATGGATTTCCGGCATTCTTCATTAAACCATGGTATATGGATTGTTTTGGGATTTCCTTTTGTTTTTGGAATTGTATTGAAGAAAGAGCCCATGGAGGAATAGCTATCGCAGTAAGAAAATACCTATACTCTGAAAAACTGGATATTCAAACTCCCATACAAACAATAGTCACAAGAGTTAAATTACGCTTCACTGTAACAATCTGTAACATATATTTACCACCGACAGAAACAATCAATGAATCAGCTCTTATACAACTCATTACCGGCCTACCTACCCCTTATATTGTAGTTGGAGACATGAATGGGTCTCATCACGCCTGAAGCACAACATCTAACACCAGGGAAAATATCATTAGAAGAATCATTGATAATACTGATTCACTCATACTTAACACAGGAGAAGCCACATATATCTGCCCAAGACCGGATTCCCATCTGCAATAGACTTATCTTTCACATCACCAAACCTTTACACACAAGTAAACTGGAGTGTCTGCAACGACCAATATGGGAGTGATCATTTTCCAACATTAATGCGTTTCAATGCCGAACTACCCAAGATCAAAAGACATCGAAGATGGATCCTTGGAAAAGCTAATTGGGAAGAATTCGGAGAAAAAAAAATCTACAGCGTACCACTCAGAAAACGTAGACGAAATAATCGAATACTTTACGCAGAATATAATACAATCAGCCCTTCAGACAATTCTAAAAACAAAAGGAAATCCCAAAACAATCCATACACCATGGTTTAATGAAGAATGCCGGAAATCCATTAATAAAAAAAATAAAGCCCTTAAAGAGTTCCAGCGAAACCCTAATAGAGACAATTTAATAAAATACAAAAAACAAAAAACAATAGTCAGAAATCTTGTCAAAAATAAATAAAGAAGGACCTGGATTTCATATATTTAAACAACAAACATTAACACTCCCATCAAAAAAGTGTGGCAAAAAATCCATAGTATAGCTGGTAATCTCAATACAGAGATCCCGATCCAGAAATTTCAAAATGAAATTATAACAGATCCAAAAAAAATAGCAGAAATTCTAATGCATCATTTTGCTGCCATTTCAAACACTGATAACAAACTTAATCGAGATGATAGCCTACAAGAAATCGACTTTTCTCCCAGTACAAGACAAGACATTTTAATTGTCCTTTCACAATACAGGAACTACAAGCGGTAATAGATGAAGTAAAATCCTCTTCCCCCGGTAAAGGGATTCATAATATTATGGTAAAGCACTTTCCCCCTGAAATTAATAGTGACCTCCTGAAAATATTCAATCGAATTTGGGAAACTTCCTCACACTCCCAAGCATGGCGAGAATCGATAGTCATCCCAGTACTGAAACCGAGGAAAAATAAGTTACATCCTAATAGTTACCGACCGATATCACTTACCAGCTGCTTGTCGAAACTATTTGAGAAAATGGTTAAGAGACGTCTGATGTGGGTAATTGAAAAATTTAACCTCTTGTCCCCAATACAAAGTGGCTTTCGGAAAACAAGATCCACAATAGAGCAACTTGTGACAATGGAAGCTGAAATCCTTAAAAACTTTTGTAGAAAAAAAAGAGCAGTGGGTATATTTTTTGATATAGAAAAGGCATACGACGCTATTGACAGGGAAATAATTCTAAAAACATTATATGAATGGGGCTTCAGAGGAGCGATGCCTAACTTTATACAAAGCTTTTTACTGAAAAGATATTTAAGCGTGAGAGTGGGAGAATCGATCTCTAGTCGTAAAGAAATAGTTAATGGAATCCCACAAGGAAGTGTCTTGAGTTGCACTTTATTTGCTATTGCAATCAACTCAATAGTCAAAGAAATACCTGGGTCAATGAAAGAATTTCTGTACGTAGATGACCTGGCGATTTTTCTAAAGTTCAGGAGTCACGAGTGGATGAGAAGAAATCTACAGAATACATTGAACCGTTTACAAGCATGGTCTGTGAGCAAAAATCTTCGCTTTTCAATTGAAAAGACCAGAGGCATATTATTTTCAAGAAAAAGAACTCGAAGTCTATTTCCTCAGCTTTATATGAATGAAAATACCCTGACGTTCTGTGAAAACACCAAATTTGTCGGCTTGATCTTAGACAGTAAGTTAACATGGCTAAACCACATAAAGTACTAGCGAGAAGAATGCTTTAAGCGACTGAGATTAATGAAAGTACTAGCAAGAACTTCATGGGGGGCTGATCGGAAGACGATGCTAATAGCCTACACTAGCATTATACGATGTAAGATAGACTATGGCAGTATGGTACATTCTTCTACAAAAGAAATCTCTTCCAACTCTTAGACTTCATATACCACTCTGGAATAAGGCTTGCTACCGGAGCTTTTAGGACCAGTCCTATAGAAACTCTCTGTGCTCAGGCCTCCATAGCTCCTCTCCTTTTCCGAAGGCAAGAACTAATTAACAATTTATATAGCTGAAATTAAACTCCAGCCGACAAACCCTGCTTACTCCCATATATTTCTTCCCAGTTATACCAGGAATTATGATATGAACCCTACAAGATCTGCTCCATTAGGTATCAGACAAAGAGAAGTCGTAACAGAAATCTATGACATGTCCATAGATCCTGCTCGCCCTATATTTAGAACATCCCTCTGGATATACCAACCTTTTAAAATAGATCTAACTTTCAAAAAAATCAATCCAGATTCCAATAAATATAAATTTCACGATATAATACAAAAATAATCATAATATGAAATAATATACACTGATGAATCCAAGCAACATGAGAATGTCGACTCCCAAGAAGTATAAATTACCCTCATACTCAACAATATATACAGCAGAACTGCAGGAGATTTCCACAGCACTTTATTTATAAATAAACAGTAATAATTCAAAAATATTAATATGCTCTGACTCAATCTCTGCTCTTCTGAGTATTGCAAATTTAAATAAAACCGGGTCCACACTAGATAAAATAGACAATTATGTAGAAATATTAAATCATCTCAATAAAAGTGTGAATTTTCTCTGGACCCCAGGACACTCCGGGATACCAGGAAATGAGGTAGCGGATAAAGCAGCTAGAGAAGCTGGTCATATGAACATTCCTTCTCTCCAAATATACGAGCCTAATGACGTAAAGATATATCTAAAAGATAGAATTCGGAAAAAATGGGAGTCTAAATTAAAAATTATCAAAAAACTACAAAAAAGTGGATAAGTGCTGTTAGGGGACATAGAAGAGAAGAAGTGGTTGTTTCCAGGATGAGGATTGGTCATACCAACCTAACTCACATACATTTAATTACAAAAGAAGCACAACCAAATTGCGAAACCTGTCAGTCTCCATTAACTATACAACCTATAATATAGGAGTACCCATTACTGCATCAGGCTTTTGTAAATAATAAAATACCTCGTTGTAGAGAGATAGCATTAAAAGACTCACCAGAATCAATTGACAAAATAATAAAAGTATTAAAAGAAACTCGATTATACCATAAAAACAAGTCTAATAAACGAACAATTACTTATGAATCATTGTACATGACAAAAGAAAATATTCTATATTAAATATATGTCGGACGTGTGTGAGAGTTCATAACTATGTGTGTGTATACGAGTATATGTACATGTATACGGTGTATGCTGTATATATGCATTATAATGTATCAAACTATAAAACAATTGTATAAATTATTGCAAAATCGAAAACATAAATGTAAATAAAATAGCATACCCATAATATATATATATATATATTTGGAGAGAAGGAATGTTCATATGACCAGCTTCTCTAGCTGCTTTAACCGCTGCCTCATTTCCTGGTATCCCGGAGTGTCCTGGAGTCCAGAGAAAATTCACACTTTTATTGATATGATTTAATATTTCTATATCATTATGTATTTTATCTAGTGTGGACCCGGTTTTATTTAAATTTGCAATTCTCAGAAGAGCAGAGATTGAGTCAGAGCATATTAATATGTTTGAATTATTACTGTTTATTTATAAATAAAGTGCTGTGGAAATCGCCTGCAGTTCTGCTGTATATATATATATATATATATATATATATATATATATATATATATATATATGTGTGTATATATAGATGTATATATGTTTTTTTATTTTATTTATTTATTTTTTATTTTTTCATTTTATAATCATGTTTTTAAATATATATATATATAATCCTTTTTTTTAAATTTTATTTTATTTTACAATTTTTTTGTATATATATATATATATATATATATATATATAAATATATTTTATATAAGTTCATTTTATAAAGTTTATATTTTATATAATTTTATAAATAAATATATAAGTTCTTTCTTATTGTTGTAAATTAAAATTCTGTCCAGCGAATTGCTAAAATTGAACCTCAATCTGTATCAGCACAAGACATCTGTTAAGGATTCGGCGAATTTGGCCCAAGAAGAAACAACAAAAAGTGATAAAACTGGGTCATAAAAATATGATCGCCACCACGTTTAAGTAGCGGCTGTGAATATAGCTACTTTTCTAGAGTCCAAAAAAGTTTCACTTTTCTCCGTCGAAGACAAATTTTTTTTTTATCTCTGGATCTTTTTATTTCTCTGAACCCTAGATTTGTGTCTATACGATTTTATTTCGCAAGTATGCTTCTGATAAATTAATAAAATTATGGTATAAGAAAAATACGATATTTCACATTCGTAACTTTTACGAGGTGGCGACATCTGCCATCAACATACTATGGTATATTTAGGTCCCAAGTCTGCCATTCACAACCAGAGACTTGTTCAGATAATTTATTTTAGCTTTCTAATTGTTGTTTTCAAATGAAAAATATTCTACAAACTGTATTACCAAAATGTAAAATTATAAATAAAAAGTATGGTTAGGGATTGATAAATTATTTGCCACTCCTATAAATTTGTTTTATTGAAAACTAGTTTCGAATGTTATACATTCATCCTCAGTTCTAAAAACACACAAAAAATTCAAAAATAAGCAATTCAAAATATAGTTGGTATTATTATACATATTAAATTATATAAATCAGTATTATAAAACATTTATGAATTATGAATTTAATTAAGACAAGAAATCAAATACATGTTGGTACTCACCAAGGTTTAAATGAATTATATCAAACAGAAAAGTTTGTACTGGTTTCTTCTCGCATTGTACTAACAATGAAGGAGAAATAGGCAGGATGTTTTTAGGTAAACGGTTTAAGGGTAAGGGTTTTCCCAGTAATGCCTGTGAGTAATTGTATTTTCTGTTATAGATGGGAATAAATTTAAGATTGGACTATTGGAGATATTTATTGGGTCATTTAAGCAAAAATCTGGATTGGATTTGAAGGATTTTATTATTTCAAGTGCTTCGTATATATTTAATTTGAGACTGTTTTCAACGCGATGTATTAATTTAGCTCATGAGTCTTTGCCGAATTTATGATTATTTTCATTTAAATGAATTGCAAAGTTGGAATTATCTGTGTTATTATTATATGCACGTATATGTTCCTTTAATCTCTGATTTAGCGATCTTCCAGTTTTTCCCGTGTATTTGGCTGCACAATCATTACAATTTAGTTCGTATACTCCGCTTTTTTGGAAAGGGTCTATTTTGTCTTTAGGAAAAGAGAAATATGAGGATAGGGTTTTTTATATTTTAAATGCAGGGTTTAATCCTAGTTTTTTCAATTCATTTCCGACTTTGGTAGATATAGGGCCGTAATATGGAATCAAAACATAATGTTTCGAGATGGGCCTATCTTCGGGGATCGTTGAATAGATATCATTGATTGTCTTTTTTAGTAATTGTTGTTTAAAATTATGATTGATAGTGATTTTATTATACCCGTTATTTTTTGCTATGGAATATATTATTTCAATTTCTTTATTATAGTTCTTTTTATTTAATGGTATGTTCAAAAGACGGTAAATCATGCTATTAAAGGCTTCGAGTTTATGTGCTATCGGTCTCCTAGCACCTTTGTTTATAACGACATCCGTGTGGGTGGGTTTCCGGTAAATTCCAAATTCATGATGTTTGTTTTTTACTGAGATTTCTAAATCTAAAAAGTTTATGGTTTTCTTTTTTTCCAGTTCTACTGTGAATTTAATTGAGGGATGAATTTCATTTATTTTCTTTAAAAAGTTATTTATTTGTCTTGTCGTACCAGACCATTGGCAGGTGAATTTATGGAGTGTTTTAGGCCTTTATTAAGAAGGTTGTTTTCAGTTTCCGAGTATTATTCAGGTATCCCACCACTAGAAACAATAGAAATTTTAGAACAGTTAATCTTCCGATCGAATCTAGCACTGCTAGAAAAACTAGATCTTTACAGTTTGATGTCTATTTTTATAAAACATAATTATTTTCAATTTGATGGAATATTCTTCAAATAGGAAGAAGGCTTACCGATGGGCTCCCCTCTCTCACCCCTTCTGGCAGATTTATTTATGGACAAATTAGAACAAAAATTCTTGACCCAAATAATTCTCAACTAGCTCAACATGTCATATACTGGTATCGGTATGTAGATGACATTATATGCCAATGGTCTGATACGACAAGACAAATAAATAATTTTTTAAAGAAAATGAATGAAATTCATCCCTCAATTAAATTCACAGTAGAACTGGAAAAAAACGAAACCATAAACTTTTTAGATTTAGAAATCTCTGAATTTGGAATTTACCGGAAATCCACCCACACGGATTTCGTTATAAACAATGGTGCTAGAAGACCGATAGCACATAAACTCGAAGCCTTTAATAGCATGATTTACCGTCTTTTGAACATACCATTAAATAAAAAGAACTATAATAAAGATCTATTCATAAAATCTATTCAACGGTCCCCGAAGATAGGCTCATTCCGAAACATTATGTTTTGATTCTATATCCACCAAAGTCGGAAATGAATTGAAAAAACTAGGATTAAACCCTGCATTTAAAATATAAAAAACCCTATCCTCATTTTTTCTTTTCCTAAAGACAAAATAGACCCTTTCCAAAAAAGCGGAGTATACGAACTAAATTGTAATGATTGTGCAGCCAAATACACGGGAAAAACTGGAAGATCGCTAAATCAGAGATTAAAGGAACATATACGTGCATATAATAATAACACAGATAATTCCAACTTTGCAATTCATTTAAATGAAAATAATCATAAATTCGGCAAAGACTCATGAGCTAAATTAATACATCGCGTTGAAAACAGTCTCAAATTAAATATATACGAAGCACTTGAAATAATAAAATCCTTCAAATCCAATCCAGATTTTTGCTTAAATGACCCAATAAATATCTCCAATAGTCCAATCTTAAATTTATTCCCATCTATAACAGAAAATAAAATTACTCACAGGCATTACTGGGAAAACCCTTACCCTTAAACCGTTTACCTAAAAACATCCTGCCTATTTCTCCTTCATTGTTAGTACAATGCGAGAAGAAACCAGTACAAACTTTTCTGTTTGATATAATTCATTTAAACCTTGGTGAGTACCAACATGTATTTGATTTCTTGTCTTAATTAAATTCATAATTCATAAATGTTTTACAATACTGATTTATATAATTTAATATGTATAATAATACCAACTATATTTTGAATTGCTTATTTTTGAATTTTTTGTGTGTTTTTAGAACTGAGGATGAATGTATAACATTCGAAACTAGTTTTCAATAAAACAAATTTATAGAAGTGGCAAATAATTTATCATATCCCTAATTAGATTGATCCTTCTATACCACATGCGGATGTCAACTGAAAAAGTATGGTGATGACCATGTATTTTAGACGTTTTAATAAATAGTTATATTTAATGATTTTTTTTTTTAACCCGAAAGAAAAAATAATTATGTGTATATTCAATTTTTACCTAATTACCAAAATTATTATATCCTGGTTTTATACAGGTAGACAGAATTGAAAAAGATAAAATTGGCGTGTGAGAGAAAAACATAAGTGCGAACAATGTCGTTGTAATAAACCTAGCAACTAATGCCGGATTAGCCGATAACATAGTTTTTGAGAACACTTTTTAATAAAAAGATTAAAGAGGCATTCCTCGATGATTCTCAAAACCAATCTCACTGTTGCAATAGTAACTGATGGTCCTGGTCCATTCTTTCGCTATGAGTTCTTCAAGTGATCAGATTGGGTTTTGTATGGCTTTCTTCATTGCGTTCCGAGAGGTTTGATCAGTTTTCTGATATCTCATTCATCCCGAAAGAATTATTAAGCTTTGTGAAAGCGCTATCCATATGTTTCTATTTTCAAATTGCATTATTTTCGAAATACATCACGTTTGAAATCTCATGATTTAGTAAGTTGTTATTGTGTAATTATATATATATATATAATTACACAATAAGGGTACATACACAGGGCTTTTATCGTGAAATTTGATTCCAATGTATTTTTTATCCTGCTATATTATGTAATTATTAACATAATTTTGTTATGTTTTCTTATTGTCCATCTATTATTAATTTATTTCATAACGGATTAAATAGTATCTATTTTTGTTCTGTTTTGTCTTTAATACTATCCCTGTGAAAAAGCAGTTTATTTAGAAGGGGCAGTATATTTATTATGCAAAATAGCATAATATAGGATGTATACTATATCATAATTCAGGGTGTTTAATATAAATCAACTCAAATGCTTCTCACAGCAGGCTTTGAGTGGTGTAAATCCTCTTTTTTTTTTATTATTATTTATTTATTGAAATTTCCAACTGTATTACATAATACAACAAGTAAATGTGAGGTTAGAGTACAAGACATGAGAATTACTTGTGAAGGAACCACCCATTGGTAGCACTTCAATATCTATTTCAAGTTAGAAGGTCCCGTGGCCATCCTCTTTTCAGACGCCTCAGAGGATTATCAAGAATACATGGAGATGAAAGGCTACGAACAAGAGGATTGGTATGGAGTTTGGAATTAAAGGATGTATATCTATTTCAGGCTAAATCTGCAACAAATGGGATATTGAGGTCTTTGTGGATAATTTTATTTGTGACAAAATAAGGAGCATTAAGGATTTTTCGAAGCATTTTGGATTGCAAGGATTGGATGCGGGAGGAATATGATGGTTTAGTGGTACCCCAAAGCTCTAACCCGTATGTCCAAATAGGCCTGATAATGGTGATGTAAATGAGCTTTTTGTAGAAAATCGGTAATTTGGAGCGTTTGTCAAGTAAGTGTTGTAGCAGTCGGAATCTACGAGCAGTTTCTTGTCGTTTCAGTCTTGTGTGAGGGTTCGATGTAAGGCGTTTATCAAGATGGAGTTCTAGGTAGCGGATCTGTTCTACAGGGATAAATGGTATATTATTAAAGGATACTGTAGGACAGGATGTAGTGGGTTTACGACGTAGGGCAAAGGTGATTTGATGGGATTTGTTGGGAATTATTTTAATTCTCCAGTTTTGACACCATTCTTCAATGGCTGTGATGTGTGACTGCAGGGTTTGAGATGCGGCAAATGGGTCATTCATTGTTCACAGATAACACACATGTGTCATCAGCGTAAGTAGTGAGGATGGTGCTAGAATGAGTTGGAATATCAGCTGTATACACCGTGTAAAGGATGGAGCCAAGGATACTACCTTGAGGTACATCGGCGGACTGAGAGAATAGTGATGAGTAGGCAAGATTATGGTTTACTTTGAAGGTTCTATCGGTGAGGTAGGAAAGGATTAATAGAAAATATGTCGGGGGAAGGAATTGACGGAGTTTGTAAAGCAGTCCCGGGTGCCATACTCAGTCAAAAGCTTGTTCTACATCGAGAAAGGCTCCCGTGCAATACATTATACACAACACGATGACACTGCTGAATAGTAGAATGGGATGTTCGAAATCCAAACTGATGGTCAGGAATCACTTGATTTAATTCTAGGATTGGGTACAGTCTCTTTAATATGAGTTTTTCTAGGATTTTGCCCATAGTGGGCAAGAGGGAAATAGGACGATAGGAAGATGGATATTCAGATGTGTTTTTTTGGTTTCGGTATCATTTTTATAATAGACAGTTTCCAAGGATCAGGGAAATAGGTGGATCTGAGTGATGCATTGTATATATAGGTTAGGAATAGGACAGCTTTTCGAGGGAGCTGTTTTAGGATGTGCGATGTGATGAGATCATGGCCAGGAGATTTTTTGGAAGGTAATTTCTGAATGATTTTAGTTATTTCGGAAGGATGAAACGCTTTAGGAGGAAGGGACATCTGAAGTGGAATAGTTAGTTCGGCCTCAACATGCTCAAGATGGGCTGAGTTAAGGATATCAGGATGAGGATTAAAAGTTTTGAAAAGGTGTTCACCGAATATTTGGGATTTCTCCTCATCTGATCTAGACCAGGTCTGAGATTCAGTGAGAAGCGGATGATTAAAGGTTTTGAATTTTAGTAGCTTTGCTGTAGTTATCCATAATGATTTATCGTTAGTAGTTAGGTTCTCTGTAATTTTCTGGAAATTTTGAATTTTGTATTTTCTGATTTCTACTTTTAATTTGTTGTTCAGTTTTTTATAATGAATTTTGTCTGATGGGCATCTTGTTCTATGCCACTTCGCTCTTAATCGGCGTTTTTCAGTTAATAAAATGCGAATATGATGTGGCAAGTTGGTTTCATGGGTATTTCTAATTTTGTGGTGTAACCTGTTGCTGTAGATAGTCGTTCCTATTGCTCTTGTGAATTCCTCAATAGCAGAATCAATCTGTTGTTTAGTTTTTAACGGAATTTCTAAGTCGGAGGATAAGGTTATTGAGGTTGATTGAATGGTGTCAGTTGGAGTGGAAGGAATTAGGGAGTGAGATAGGGATTTGTGAATAAGGATGCAAGAACCTGCGTGGGATGTGTTATCTGGATGATCTGGTCTGTATGTAATGTAGTCTCATATGTAAAAGAAAGAACGCGTCGTGAAATGAGTTTCAGTAACTAGGGCAATGTCAATGAAATTTTCGTGGAGGAATAAGTGAAGTTCGTCTCTGTGATTCTGTAGGCCATTTGCATTCCACAAAAGGATAGCTAGGGTATTTTTGCTCATCGTGAGATATTGAGCGGGATTTCAGTTAGGACTCTTGTAAGTAGTGTGATCAGAAGTCTTATCGTATCTTGAAAATCACGAAGGAAGGATGAAAGGATTGATGTTATATCGGAAGGATTTTGGCTAGGACAGGAGTAGAAGGAAGAGTCGTGAGGTGGAGTGTTATTCTGCCTTGGTAGAGGTTGAACCCTCGTGTGGGATCGTTGTGTGGATTCCACATTTAATGGAGGTTCTTGTGAAGGATAGGGCAACTGGGATAGTTCAGGATGTTTGGGATAGTAAGGTGGTGGAATCTGTGGCGATAACTTCACCCTTAGGGATGCGCTTTTGGAAGAAATTTCATTTCTAGGTATTTTAGGCTGAGGATGGGAGGTCTGAGGTTGAGGATATGAAGACTGAGACTGAGAATGGGACGGGTGAGGCTGAGGATGAGAGGTCTGGGGTTGAGAACTGGAGGTCTGAGGATGAAGGATCTGGGGTTGAGAACGGGAGGTCTGAGGCTGAGGTAAGGGGGGTTGAGGCGCCTGTGGTCGAGGCAGATGTCTTGTGGTGACGTTGGAATACGTTATTCTGCTCCTGGAGCTCATCTGTCTTCGTTCTGCATTGTTTAACGGAGTCTTAGGATCATTCCTCGTTGAAGGGCCAGGCATTTGGTCTTCAAGAACTGCATTCCTTTGCAAATTTCTTGCAACTAGAACTTTTTGTCGTTGCATGCTTTTATAAACAATGCAACCTTTGTAATTTGCAGGATGGCTTTCACTGCATAGAACACATTTCGCTGGGGTAACCCGAGGCTTCTGGCAAGTGTCAAACGCATGAGGACCTGCACATTTAACACACCTGGCCTGATGATGACAGTAGGCTTTGGTATGGCCTAGACTTTGGCATATAGTGCACTGAACAATTTCTGGTCTCTGCCTCGGCTCTTCGAAATGTATACACGAGTATACTAGCCTATTTACTAGAAATATTTCTGCATTATTTGGTCCTGGCTCAAGGTCGACGAAAAATAGTGGCAATGGATATCTTTCAGTAGGGTGGAAAACGTTGGAAATGCTTCTAACATTGTGCCCTAACTCTTCTTGATAGCGGTAGTGGGGGTGGTGGTATGAAGACCCCTCAAGACAACTCTGTATGCTTTTTCTTGTTTTAATTGATAGCAATGGAAGTCATACTGCTTTTCTGTCAAATGGTTGACTAATTTTTTATAGTTGTCTTTGTTGGTTGTATTGATTCTGATCCTTTAATCGGGAAAAACATTTGAAATTTGTTTGTCCAATTAAAGTTGCAATTTCATGGCCAAACGCCATAAAGTCTTGAACATTGCTTACAAATATTGGAGGTGGCTCTGGTTCAGAGAACTGCCGGTGAGTGGTAGATTCGGTTGTATTATTTAGGACTGCAAATTGGTTTCTTATTGGTATGGTAGGAACTGTTGATGTAGATGCTATTTTAATAGCTGCTGCAGTTTTACTTTTTTATTTTTTTTTTATTCAGCGAATTCCCAGCAGAGCCAGGTGCAGCGTTTCGTTGACGCTTATGGAGGGTCTTTCTCTTCAAATATTGGGAATCTGTCTCGCTTATTTCGGAAAAAGCCGTCTCCTCGTCCGTGTCCATATTCGACGATTTATCCATATTAATTAAAATAAATAAATTTTAGAGAATACAAAATTAAAATTTAACTTCTAATTATTTATAATTATGTGGATGAAAAAAAAATTATACAAAATAAAGCATTCTATGAAATTACGGGAGAAAAGAAAAAAAAAAAAAAGAGATTAATAAGTCTATAGATTCGAACTCGTGACTAACCAGAAGAAGAGAACTGGTGTACAGCGCCTAGTTCACTGAGCTACCTGAGAAGTGATAATAGCCTGTTCCACGTGATGATAGCCAGAAGCCAGTAGCGTGCTGGTAACAGATTGACTTGCCACGTGGGGATCTCTCTGGTCTACGAGTACATCTTCTCACACTACGATTACAGAATCAGTGCAGAGCGATAACTAAGTCTAACTTCAGTTGCGGCCATGACACTTTGTTCTGTCCGTGTAAATCCTTAAATTTGAAGATATCGAAATGCTATTTGCGGATTTTTCCAAAACTTTTTTATTACTATAAAATTAGCGTATTAAAAAGTAGGTGTAATTTGCACACCCCAAGTTTTTATCGCACGTCAACCTCTATATCACATATTGCGTCTAAGTTAAAAAGCATTGGCATTTATTAAAACTATAGACTTACGACTTTGGAGAACCTGTATACTCGTATGTTTGAGATGTGCAATTTACATTTTTAATAATGTAAAAATTTATATAACAAAATTAAATGGATTAAAAAAAAATCCTTGGGAGAGCCTCAGCTACTAGGTGGGCCACGGATGGCGGACACTGAAATCCCACCAGATGTGATGGGCAGCTGCGAATAAGTGATATACCCAAATAAGCAGTTTCGGACCGGGGCGGCAGCATTATCAGAGTGTGGCGGAATGTTTCTTGTGGTGAGCGCATCTCAGTTAAATACCACAGAAACTCCATAACGATGCTGTGTCATGACGAGTCAGTGCCGCATGGTAAGGGGTTGGATCCCCAAAGGCTAGGAAAGAAACTCTGAAAATAAACCATGGGCAGACCTACCTCATAGAACTGTAGTGAAAGTAATTGGCCTAAGGGAAGGAAACCCTGATATTAAAAGACCTGGTCCTCCTGGTAGGGGTTGGGCTTGGGGTTAACGGCTTTACCTCGAAAAAAATTCTACTTTTCAGAAACCCGAAGACAAAAGAAAGTTTGATGTGATTAGTGGACAAAGACAATGGAATTTGGATATAGTTATTGCTACATGAAATGTACGTACGATACTTCAGCCAGGTAAAAGTTTGCGGAGCCGAAACTTAATTTTAGATTTGACGTATTAACACTACAGGAGATTAGGCAGAGTATAAAAGGTAGAATAGATAAAAAGGAATATACTCTATTGTGGGACCAATGAAAGAAATGGAAAATATGGAACAGGATCTATGATTACTGGTAAAAATAGAAAACATTTTCTTCTGTTTGAACCAATAAATGAAAGAATATGCAGGATGAGACTGAAAGGTAAAGTCAGAAATATTAGCTTGTTTTCAGCGTACGCACCTACGGAAGACAGTGACAATAATACAAAGTTTCTGTTTTACTAAGATCTAGAGCGAACCTATCATGCAACTCAGAAGTATGACATTGGTATGAACGCCATGTTCATACTCGGAGATATTTACGCCATGTTCATACTCGGAGATATGAACGCTCAAGTAGAAAAGGAAAGCTTTACGCAGACTGTCGCAGGATACTTCTCACTTCATAACACGACTAACGAAAATTGTAAACATCTGTGTCAATTCGCTGAAGCCAATAATAAGTTGATAAAAAGTGCGTGCTTAAAGATTTTCATAAAGGATCATGGAAAGCACCAAATGGAACTATTACTCAGATCGACTATGTACTAGTTGATAAGCGTCATGCCTCATCAATTATTTATGTTAAAACTGCCAGAGGACCGAACTATGACTCGGACCATTATGCCTTCAATGCGAAGCTAAGAGAGCGTGTTAAGCTTGGTCAAAGAAATGGAAGGAAGAAATGGGATCTGGTTAGATTCAAGAATACAGAAGCGGTAACGAGATTTAGAGAAACGGTGGATAGAAAGCTAATAGAGAATATAAGAGATTATGTTGACGAGTGGTGGTGCAGAATCAGAGAAGCTATCTCTAAGTCGGCAGAGGAAATAAGAGGAGAAAAGAAGGATTTAAGATATAAGGAATGGTTCGATGAGGAGTGTTTAGAGGCCTTCAGAAGAAGAAATAAACTTGGAATGGTTGTACTGCAGCAATTTACTAGACAGAGTGACACATCATTCAAATAAAACCGTAGAAAAGAAAAAAAACTAATAAGAAATAAGAAAAAAAGGTTTTTAAAAGAAAAAGTTGCGCAGATTGAAGAATTACGCTTAAGCAATGAAACTAGAAAATTCTATTGGGCAATAAGATACATAAACAGAGGCTTTCAATCCAAAATAGACACATGTAAGGATAAGGAAGGAGAAGTATTAGAGAGTATGCATGTGATAGAGATGGAGAGAATATTTTTATGATCTGTTAAATGAAACTAATGTGGAACGTGAATCTGAAGTGATTAATCGTGATGAAGAAGTTATTGATGATTTTGAACCATTATCAACATAAGGAGTAACCCATTCGCTTGAAAAATTGAAGAACGGGAAAGCTCCGGGTGAAGATAGCCTTAGCGTGGAATTCGGTAAGCATGGTGGAGAAGGACTATTAAATCAGTTGTATCAGCTAATAGAAGAAATGTGGAAAAAAGAAAGTATGCCTAGTGACTAGAGCGCCAGCCTTATATGCCCCATTTATAAAAAAGGAGACAAACAGCTGTGCCAGAATTAGAGAGGGATATCTCTTCTGGGTGCTGCATATATATCTCAAATATAATTGGTAAAAGACTTGGTGACTTCACCGAAATTATACTTGCAGAATACCAGTGTGGAGTTTGGCGAGGAAGACGAACTGCTGATCAAGTTTTTGTAGTGAGGCAAACTTTGAAAAAAAGTTGACATCCGCATGATGGTATAGAAGGATCAATCTCTTATTTGAAAAAAAAAGCTTGGAGTACAGAACTGACCTCCATCTACTATTTATTGACTATTGCCGGGCGTTTGATAGCGTGATTAGAGAAAAGTTAATTAGTGCGTTGCGGGATTTTCATGTCCTAAACAAATTAATAAGATTGATAAAAGTGACTCTGAATAACAGCAACACGAAAGCTCTCTTCAATGGTTTTGTCAGTGATCCTCGGTCTGATTGGCCAGAGGAACAACCTGAGGAACATCTTCCAGCGCACTCATGACTACAGTTTGAAACCGGCCATCAATACGATGACCCGGCAGATAGCCAGCCTCATGCGTGACTGGAAGACCTCACTATGGCACGATCAGTTACGGCGGACTGTTGACGACCATCGCCAGCTCTGGAGACTCGTCAGGACCCAGGTAACTAAGAGGAGGACTGTGCACCTGACATCAGGGACTGACCTACTGACACCAGGGGAACAGGCTGAACTCCTGGCGAAGAACTATGAGAAGAGTGAAGAAGCTCGGCTGGCAGATGCTCCTGGACTTCCTGAAGGACCACTACCGTGCCGTAATGAGAAGCTCATCTTCTCCACCTTTGGCCAACTTGAGTCGGTACTACGCCGCGCTAAGGAGAATAAGGCATCAGTCAATGATGATATCCCGTATGTGCTACTGAAGATGCTCCCTAGGAGGGGTAAAGCCTTCCTATTGAACATCTTCAGCTTATGCATGCGGATCTCATACTTTCCTGATGCCTGGAAACAAGCGATCATAGTGCCGCTACTCAAGCCGGGGAAGACTGGAAATCTACAGGAGCACTACCGACCGATCAGCCTCCTCTCACAAATCAGCAAGATCTTCGTGATGGACTGGTCCATCACCATCTTATGAAGCACTGCAGGGAGGAGTCCGTCATACCCCCGGAACAGACTGGGTTTCAGAGAGGTGTCGCATACGATCATCATCTGGTAAAGCTGCAGGCCCACACCATAGGGCAGATGCAGAAGAATGAAGCTACGACGTTCATCTTCCTGGATTACACCCAGGCCTTTGACTGTGTGTCTCATGCACTCCTACTCCGCCGTATGGAGGAGTTCAGGTTCCCCGCTACCATATGACGTCTGATCCGAAGCTATCTTAGCGGAAGATCGTTCGTCGTACGCGTCGGAGAGAGCTTCTCTACTTCATACAGCACCACCTGCGGAATACCTCAAGGGTCTGTACTGGGGCCAATACTGTTCGTTGTTTTTAAGGCGCCAGTGGTTGCAGTAAAGCATCCAGGGGCAGTGGTAGCAACCTACGCTGACGACATCGGCATCTACGCCTCAAGCATGAGACCTAAACGTGCTCTCACCGTTGCTCAGAAAGCTTCAGCCCATATCGTCGAGGAGCTCCAAGAGATTGGAATCAGGGTGAACCCGAAGAAGACTGATGCTATAGTGATGTCGTTCCAGCAAGCCAAGAGCGCCCTGCCTACTCACTTCGAAGTTGACGGAGAAGAGCAGCGAGTCTCCAACTCCATCCTATACCTGGGCGTAACCCTGGATAGGCATCTCACCTACTCTTGTCACGTCTAGGAGAGACTCAAGCTGGCTCGGCTTAAAGGCTACAGGCTCTACCATCTGCTGACATCGCCGCAGCACTCTCTGCGGCTGAAACTGCAGATATATAAGGCCATCATTCGGCTGACAATGCTCTATGGTGCACCACTCCTGCGGCACCTCTACAAAACCACAATCAGGAATCTGCAGGGCTACCAGGATTCCGTCCTTCGGCAGGTCGTCCGTGGTACCACGCTCCAGCTAGCCAAGAGTAGTGCCATTCACGAAGAGTTCCAGCTCCCAACGGTGCCAGAGTACATCGGCCGGAGGCACATCAAATTCTTTGATGGGCTGAAGGCGTGTGTAAACCCACTCTTCAGAGACATCGCCCCACCAACCAGGCCTGGGAGGTGGCAAGTCACTAAATTCCCCTTGGTCGACGTGGTAGCCGAGGGAGGGGGTCTGGGCTATGTAGCCTAAGCCCAAAACTTAAAAATAGAATACTAGCAGAATGGTCCCTCCCCATTCCGTCAAACTAATAAGGCAATAATGCCACATAAAATAACCGCACACAGCGGACAAGAAAAACATTATCTTAGAATACCACTAGGTAACATTAGGTTTTAAAAGGAAGTGGACATATATTTATATTTTTTATGTTATTTATTTTGTAGTTAATAAATAAAATTGGAGGGTGAGAAAAAAAAAAAGATTCACTTGTAGGTCGGTCTTAGAGATGGAGCACACCAACACTTTTTTATGTTTTGTGTGCCTCCTTGTGTCACACAACTTTATACTAAATCATACTTTCGGTGTTCGTAAATGTTACAGTCGAAAATTATGTGTTTTTTGGTATAGTTTCTCAGTAATCTTTGTTTGTCAAATAAAATCTTTTAAAGTAATGGTTATATGGTCCGTGATCTGTCAGCAAGCCTGCCAGTTATATGAGGTATTTGAATATACAGGGGTCATCCTTTTGTCTCCGTAGTTGCTAATAGCTGTCTCAATCTCGAATTAAGTCAGTTCCAATAGATTTTTTAACAAAGGACAAAGCCACTAAGCAGTAGTCGATTGGTGGGTGGCTATCATTGGCGGATGATTAAGACAAAGTGTTAGCTCTTTCATTAATTTCGATTAAATATTATATCACATTATTTTTTAGATTGCTATTCGTTGGTATTCCTAACGATACCAAGGAGTAACATGAAATTCCAGTTTTAAACCCTAAAGATACTTAATAAATAGCGGTACTCAATTGCTGTTTCGTTACTGGAACAGACTTTCTATTAATAATCATATCTTTTAACTGCTGTCTAAAATTCCTTGAAAACTTTCCTCAATTCAATATGTTGTAAATTTGATCATTCACAACAAATTTAGGAATATCCTTGCAATGTTACAAAGTAAAAAATTATTTGCTTGTTACCTTTATAGCTCTTGTGCAAACCGTAGTTGAAGCGGAAGATTTTTCAAAATCATCTGAAAATAAATTCAAAAATTCAATATGAGCATATTAATTGGTTATAGAAATGTTATTGACAGTTTAATGGGTATATTTTTGTATATAATTATCCATGATCGCATCCCTTAACAGTAGTGTAGTGAGATCCATAAAATATGTCATGGAGGGAACAGGTGTAAAACAGAAAAAGTAATGTATAAAACAAACGATGTTTAAACTGATATAAATTACATTATTATATGATGCAATTAAAAAAAAAATATTTTAAAAATCTCTGTACAACAATTACAGCAATGTCAAAATTTGGTGGATTATGCTTCATCTACCTGGAAACGCATGATATACTGCACGAGTTGCTTTCTTTGCATAGAATAGGCTATTGACCGTGGCAGGTATACGGAACTCCTTTACAAACTCCGACAACCTCCTTCCTAATATAACTTCCTCATTATCCCTTCCCGCCTCGGCCACAAAATATTTATAGTCAACCATAATACTGTTTAGTCATCTCTCTTTCCTCGAGTCTGATGGAGTTTCTCAAGGCAGTTTACTAGTTTCCATCCTGTACGATATTTATACAGTTTCTGTTGTTTATTCGCTCCCAAGCTCCCCAATCACACATTAACGATTGGTTGTTATTTTAAAACTGTAAAATCCGTGCAGAAATATTTCTCCCTCATAGAAAACCCTTGGTGAAATTATTCATAAAAAAAATAAAACATTGTTGACCAATTTCATTTCTAGACCTTCATATTTAAGTCTCTCTTGTCTACCTTATTACTAACCACTAATTAATAACTTCTTAATATTAGCTTTTCAGATCGGGATAGGGCTACCGGGTCCATCCAGTATTATTAGTGAATCCAAAATCCATCACAATGACGACCATTAAATCTCACTAAAAAAACTTATATTCAACAGCCTAAAAGATATGACATTAAAAAAGAAAATAATAACAATAATATTTAGTTTATATATTTATTAAATTGACATTTGTACATTACTACATATTTGATAGGGATTTGAATATCGAAAAAATATATCGTATTTTTAATCTTTTAATGGGCCTTTTAAAGGAGGCTTAGGGATTGAAACATTGATATATATATATATATATACATTGTATCGATAGTTTTTCAACTATATCGCTATAGCAGTTCAATATATCAATATAAATATCGTTATTTTCAACCTTTAAAAGAAAGGGAAAAGGGTTTACATTGAATTAAAAGTTAGGCAGGGATGTTGTTACAATTCGTTAGATAGAAGAAAATCTAAAATTTTCCAACGATAATAAATATTTTAATTTTCCCCAACTTTTTTGGATTTGAACTTTTCACTTACCTGTTGCGAATGTTGCCACAACAATAATTTGTTTTTTATTAAAATACATTATATCAATAAAATCTCAACCCCTCAAAAGGTGAGGGATTCGGTGAAAATCGAAAAAAAATATAACGATATATATTTTATCGATAGTTTTTTGAATATATCTAAATAGTATTTCGGTATATATATATATATATATATATATATATATATATATATATATATATATATATATATATATATATATATATATTTCGATATATCGGGCCTAAATATTTTTAATCTTTTAAAGGATCTTTTAAAGGGACACACACATATCGATATTTCTGTTCCGATAAAATTAAGATATTGTTTTTATAATATAGACATTTGTGGGACGAGATAATTAAGATATTATTTTTATAATATTGATATTTCTGTACCGATAGAAATAATATATTGTTTTTATAATATCGAAATTTCTGTGGCGATGCTATCAAGATATCGATATTGTTAACCAATCTCAATATCGATATTTTGCTTTCGACATCCCACCCTTACAATACAGCGGCCCGAATTGTTTTTTGGTTTGTTTGTTGACCCGGCGTCCTCGTAGAATATTTTTATTTTACATTTGTTTCTCCTTTTTTTGAAAAAATACCGGTTTCCGATACTCAAATTTAAATATCCATATATCGAAAAAAATATACTGGACAATAATATCGATATTTTTTAGACATCTCCAACCGACAGCAGTACTTTTACTCCGCCTTTCCGTAGTCACTGCTAGATAGCCGTTTAAAATCTCCCATTCAGTCTCCTACTGTCGTTGAATAAAGCAAGTTTTTGAATAAAATTTTTTGAATTAATTTTTTTTTTATTTCCTCTTTTTTTTCATATTTGTTATTTCTCATCTACTATAATAGACTTCTTCTTACTTTTATGTTTCTATTTTTATCCGTTCTGTTTTTATTACATTTACATTATTTACTATTCCACTTTGCATTTTATTCTTGTATATCTTATTTATACGATTTTTGACTTCTTAATTATCATTTTATATGTAAAACTTATTAACTATATTTTCATGCTTATATTTTTATGTATGCTATTTTATTGTTTCATAATCCTAACATTTATTATTCTCATTTCTATTATTTTTGTATCTTGTTTTTCTTGGCACCCATAAAGGTCTACAACTTAAGCCAATATGTTTACGCACATATAACAGTATATTGCCTTGTATTGTATATTATGTTTTTAATTTTTAAACCCCAACTAATTTTGCATAAATTTAATATAGTTCAATTTATTTATTGATTTTTGTTTCTCTGTTTGTCTCATACGCTATGCATCTCATTACCATTTACCATTTTGTGCAGCTGTCTTTATCTTGATTTACAGTTTGCCGACTTTCTGTTTTATTTTCATTCACATCTTAAACCCCTTCCCCGATGTATTATAATAATTTTATAATAATCTACATATAACATAGATGTAATTATACAGACGCAATAATTACTATCTATTTATTATGATTTGAAGTTTATAATTTTATATTTATGCATTCAATTTATAGGTTGAAATGTTTGGACACATAAAACAGGAAAAATCCTTTACTGTGTGCTTTATTTCTAAATGTACCATAATCTCAAAATATGTAATGGAAAAATGCAGTCTTTTTATTTTTTAACGCTTTAGTTTCAAAATCAGCTCGTGACTTTAATGCGTGAAACAATTGTTTCTTCTGTGGTTACCACCAACAATTTTCGCGCTATAAATTTAGTATTCACTATACAGAATATAAATATTACTTAGCATTTTTTTTTTTTAATTTATTTACTTCTTGAGATGTACAACTGTTACAAAGATTCAAGAAATAAACGTGGTCAACAGACTTATTACATAACAATATTAGCACCACTATGACTATTCACCGTTAGGAGCTCCAGTAGCCACCCTATTTTCAGTCTCCTCAGTGGCTTCTTGCGATTCGATCGGGACGACAGGTTAAGAACTAGTGAATTTATGAGGGTATGGGGTTTGTAATTAAAGGAATTGTGTCTGCAACATATAGAATATTGATGTGCTTATGCATAATTTTATTTGCGGCATAATTAGGAGCATCAAGAATTCATGTAGATTTTTGGTTGTAAGGATTGGGTTGGTGAGGAATTGGAGAAGGAGTGGAGTCCCAAAGATCAACTCTGATAATGGTGTTGCATGTGAAATTTTTGTATTGAATCGGAAGTTTAGAGCGTTTGTCAAGTTAATGCTGGATTAATCGGGATCTACGAGCAGTTTTTTGACGTTTTAGTATTTTATGAGTATTCCATATTAGAAGCTTGCCAATACTAAGTCCTACATACAGTGGATATTTTCTGTAATTGGATTAAGAAATATTTTTCGAAAGGTCGTCAGAATATCTTGCTAAATTCAATAATATTCAATTATGCAACTCATTATGACAAGCTACTGCCGATAATAACGTTAGAAGCTACTATATGACCCTTTTTTATATGCGCTTATAAAATATTTTAACATAAACATATTAATGAGTATAGCCTTATAATATAAGGCCATTTTTTTTTAAATCCGTGGATTAGTTAAACCATCAATTACGCCTCTATCCTTCTGACCTTCACTCATTCATCTAATATCTTCGCTAATGACTTTCTGATGGAGCTATCAATCCTCGGATTCAATGGTTTCGGAATTCACACCTCAAAATGGGAGAGAAAGTGAGGAATGCAACTTGGGAGGTTTATGATAACGTCGTAAATTATATATCCAACCCATACCTTTATCCAATACATATGCTTAAAAATACCAAAAGTTCTCTTATTTAATATTTATAAGGATATAAAGTGTTCCCAAGTACTTAATAATTTAGAAAAATCCACAAAACATTCAAATGACTACATATAGGTAAATATAATCAAGGCTATGAAGAACTTTCAGAAAAATATTTTTCACTATCCGATTTTAGTTCGTTAGTTCATTTATTCAAGAAAGGATTGAATAATAAATTTAGTTCATAAAACTAGGTTTTCTTTCATTTCATCAAAAAAACAAATCGAATGTTTGTATCAACATATACAAATAAATGGGGTCATGAACATTAACTTGTGTGAGATTTATTCTTTTTTTTTTTATTAATATATATATATATATATATATATATATATATATATATATATATATATATGTATTTTTTTAATGGTATAATTTTAAAAGTCCTAGTTTGATTTACTAACGAATTTTCGTTATTATTTCCTTCGATCTCTAAATGATAAAAACCAAGTTGAATGTTTACTGCTATTCAATCATTTTCTAGTCCTGATAAAATGGTATTTTTAAATATGAGTATACATAAATAAATATCATAAGATGAAGATGTATTTGTGAAATTTGATGTGCCGGAACTTATATTGGAGCTATTAAATCGACTCTTAGAAATTAAAAAAAAAAAGAATATCCTAAGAATATTTCACATCATTAATAGTTTTATACGTAAAAGTTTTAAAAAAATTGAAAAACATAAAATGTAAATGATTTCACGAACGAACGATTTATTAAAAATAAAAACTCCTTTATTCAAGAGTTATGTATATTACATTTTATTTCCAACTTTTTAATAGCTTAGAATAAAAACTATAATGTTAGATTAACTCATATTCCAACCCAGTCGATTATACAATTCAAAAGTACACCTACTGTCAGAAATTAGTAAACAGAATTAGTTCAAAAGTGAGCTTTTGCCAATTTAAACAATTACAAATTTAAGTCATTGAAATTGAAAGAAATATATTCCATGTTATTAAAAAAAATACAACTTGTCGAATTTTAAAAACCTCTTCTAACAAAAACAAAAAAAATTTCGAACAACGAAAGTATCGCTTTTTCGAATGGTGCAATTGGGTTTCGTAGCATCAGCACAATTGTTATCATTTTTTAAACGGCAAGCTAGTAAAACCGTGGAAACACACGAACTTCAAAATATTGAATAAAGGATTTTTCGAAAACTAGCTGGTATTTTTTTGGTACTTTTGAGCTGCATAATATATTTCCAGGTTTTATCTATTATAAACTATGACTTGATGTGTGTGAAATCATCACCAGTAAAAAAAATAATTCAAACATGCTTTAGATGCATTATAAAATTTTCATAGTAAATTATGAATTAGGTACATAAGTCACTCCAAAAAAATATTTGGAATTAATATATTAATATATATATATATATATATATATATATATATATATATATATATATATATATATATATATATATATATATATATATATATATATATATATATGTGTGTGTGTGTGTGTGTATATTTATATTTAGTAATATTAGTAAAGTATATATAAGTAAAAATAACAAGGACTAAACTATTTATCCAAACAGCTCTCAAAATTTTGATTATTTTTATGACATCGATGAACAAATATGGAATTTTCTTTTCAAAAACAACGGGAATAAATAAAGAATAAAATTTATACTATATTATCTCTTTTGCCGAGAGAAATATTCCTTATAAAAATATACGATATCAATCAAATCAATACGGAACTCTTATCACATTAGATGGATAATGGAATTTCCAAATGACTATAGTTTGATGTAGAAACAAAATAATTATGATATAATAAATAAATATATAAATAATAATAATTACAGCCTAAAATATTTAGTAGAAGTAATTATACGATCACACATCTACCATCATCCGGAAAATAACTTTCGAAGGAAGCGATTCCAACAAACGAAATTCCGTTTAATTAATTGCATAATTAATACCAAGCTAATTTTTTGGTCTCTCAGAGAAAATTGAAGCTCTTTTAGGGGAAACTATTCGAGCGACAAATTATGCGGAGCAGGATGGCAGTCTTGGGCACTGAAGATGAAGTCATCGTGAATTATCGCTAATTAATGGGGTACATATTTCAGCTATTGTCATTTTTTGTAGCGCCTGGTATTTATGAAGCTTTGAGAAAAGTTATAGCTTGGTATTAGATTGCCTTGATATAGCTCATTGAAAATATGAGGCTGAAATTATAGAAAATTATTCCAAAAATTATTTATTCATTAATAAAGTTGGAATTTAGGGTAGTTTCACCAGTAACTGAGTACACAAGTGAATGAACACTATTCAAAATACCGCTTGAAATAAGTCTTCAGGTGTCATCTAGCGGTATTTTGGTTCATTTTTGGTTAGATCAGAATCCACGAGAGGCTAGCCCAAGTTTTCAGAGCTCTCAGTATCATATTGAAAACATTATGATAGTTCTATGAAAACAGTCCACATAATAAGCCCAACAGCAGAGGTGAGTGTTAAGACCTTACATTTTTCTAACTGTTTTTTAGGCACTATTATCGATATATTTATGGGCTTTTCTTTATATAATATTTTGCTGAAAAGTGCTGGAGAAACCGAATATATTTCATATAATTAAGAATATTTGGTTTCCGATCATTGGGTCCAGCAAAGGATGGTCCCCTAGTGGATGAACATGGGCTCATTTACTGGGGAATCCATTAGATTTGATTTCCGAAAATTGCGATCAAATTTGAATCTAGATAATTTACAGTTCCTATTCTTGTAATTAACAATGTGAAAAATGTTCAGGCTGCAGTGGATGAACAGGGGTCAAGAAACAATACGTAGGTCGATCACTGTTGGTGCAGCGATTGAACACCTTAGATTTTGATTTTTTAATACAATTATCTCCTCATGTGTAAATATTATATATAGAAAATAACAAAATGTTTGTGTTGTCACAAATTTTTGTGAATTAATTTTGGGTGTTTTTATTCAGAAAAGAAACTCTTAAATTTAAGTATTTAGAATGGTTATTCTATGTTGTCAAAGAAGTGCAATGAAGATTGGATAATGTGCTCGTCATTGCTCTGTCACATGAGGTTTACGCATCGTAAGTAGGCAGAAGAGATTTTATATGAGGGGGTGAGAAGCCAAAGGATACAAATGAACATTTAATAATTTTTTTAAAATGCATTTTAAAGCTAAAACATTTTGATAAAACCCAGAAAAGTTTTTATAATAATTATATTATGGCTGCACTGTGTATCCCTTATTAATATTACATATTAATAAGGGATACACATATTAATATTACATATTATATATTATTAATATTACTTTTGAAAAATATTTTACATTTATTAACTATCCATAACCGCACATTAAAAAAAAATTCACTTATATCCCTTGGATTTTCGCTCCCTAACGTGTGATAAATGTCGAATTCCGATAGTTTAAGTATAATACCTAATAGCGCTTTGGCATTTATAATTTTGCTCCTCATATAATGACAATAAATATTTTTTACTAGTGTTGATAATTTTCAATTTTTTACTATCTAGTCTGCAGGTTAAATGTATGCTGTTGTATTCTAAAAACAAGGAATAATTAGAAACTGAAATAAATGTATATGAATCAAAAGTTTTGACAAATAATTAAAACAAATGGAGGAACTAATTAGGTGTTCAATCACTGGTGATTAGGTGTTCATAGACTTATTGAAAAATATTCTTATATTATTTGTGCCTTTTATATACTTATATATATATATATATATATATATATATATATATTATTTTAGTTGACGTCCTATCCCGTCCTAACACTGTCCTACCATCTATGCAAATGGTGCATGTGTGCTATCAGTAAATAATGAACCATTAATTGTATTTTGAAGTCGTAAACCTATTTTATAATTTACTTCCTATCCCTGTGAAAGAGATCCAGTACCTAGGACTCCATCTGGACAAAGGCCTAACTTGGAATCATCATAGAGCTTTGTGGCTCCTATCGTATCCAACCCCTGCAATCCAAAATCCTTTGGGAAATCCTCAATGCTCCTTAGTTTGTCACGAATAAAATCATCCATAATGACCATATTTCGACGATTTGATACCTATCCTTCCATAACAAACTCCCACCCATTAGTACCTAACCTTTATCCCTATTCAATTCCCGATAATTCTCCTAGGCGGATTATTAAATAGGATTTTTATTAGAATGCTGCCAATTGGTTAGTTTCTTTAAATGTCTCTGTCATGTCATTATGCCCTAGTGCACATTTACTTGTATTGTTTAGTTTTAATACAGTTAATTATTATTTTAAGTTAATTATAATTTTATACAGTTATTACAATAAAATTATCCATAATATATAATTATAATTATAATATACTTGTAAAAGTATTATACACGTGTGTGTGTGTAATTTAGTGTTAGTACCTAGTATCTTTTTTTTATTCATCAACTAGAAAATACCAGATGTCTCTATTGCTACTTAACATTGCTATTAAAAATCATTTTTAGTAACAAAAAAAAATTAAGGAGGGCTCTAAAGGAAAAATAATTTACTTAATATCAGATTTTCACGAGAATATAAAAGCAAACAACCCTATATTATCACATCTTGGCTAGTTTGTAACTCCCTCTATGTTGTTAAACATCTGGCGAGGGACAATAAGCTTAAACTGGACACGAAGGGATCAAAGGAAGTGAGATTACAAACGTTCTGCTATAAAAGACCCGGAAATTATCCTAATCGACCAAAATCTGTACCTACTAGCGTTAAAACAAATCATTGATCAGGTAAAAGAAATAGAGTCCTGGAAAGAGAAAAAGAAAGAGACCTACTGGGCTTTCACGTCTGGAATAAGGCAAATCCAACTTTTTATTAAATTGTCAAAGTATATGACAAAACTTCGCGTAAAGTAGACAGAGGACGAATTGAGAAAAGTAATTGGCCATCTCGGTAGTGAGTGCTCATTAAAATAACATTCCAAGTATATTAAATTTGTCGAGGGCTCAAATTGAAATTTTTTATAAAGACGTCACTAAATTACCAACGTTTGTGTACCAAGAATGGGACACAGACATACTGGTCAGAGACTATATTTTCGGCACCTTGTTAACTTATTTTCAGGATCCTTTACATCTCCTTGAATGATGCTACCATGATAAATTTTGAAATAGAATTGCCTTTTTTTAGGTTCAGATTGATAAAATACCTATACATACTAGCCTTTAACAACTGAAGTTCGGACCCTTAGACCTCACAGCATCGTTTCCGCGTATTTACTCCACAATTGCTCACTTGGCAAACCTAATAGATTCAGATTAAACGTTACGAAAACCCAGACCATTTTTATAGGCTCCAATCCCCTCCTCAGACCCAACGTCACATTTTCTACTTTAATCCAGAACGACCACTCCATCACTTTCAGCTCCTCAATTAAATACTTGGGAATTACTATCGACCAAACCCTTTCTTGGAAACCCCATTCGTCCAAATTTCCCGACGGTCAATAAGTACCCTTAAGTTATTCCATCGTTCTCGACATCTTCCACAACCTACCCGTAAGCTCCTTGTACCCTCTCATGTCTTTCGCCACTTTGGCTATGGCTGCGTGGTATACGGGTACCTCTTGAATGTGCTCGAGGACAGTCTGAAGCGGATCATGAAGTGCTTTTTAAGATCTGTCTTCGGTACCTCGGGATGGGCTCATGTTTCCCTCCATTACGGCGACTTAAAGTGGCTCTTCCCTTCCAACCGTAGACAATATTTCCTCGGATCTTACCTATACCTACCATCACCACCCAGCACCCTTCCTACATCTACAGCCTTCTACAGTTCAAATCCTCTGTTCACGCACAGGAAACAAGATCGCGCCCTTCTGATCTCTATATCCCTTCTCATAGAACCAAAAAATTCGAACGTTCCTTTCTCTCCCACTCCTCTATCCTCTGGAATTCCTTTGCTCCTCATACAAATCCCTCCTTTTCCAAAACCTTCTTTATTTCCAAATATAATCGCTCTAATTACAAAATTTTAATTTAAGATTAACATCTAGATCAGAAGTAATAGTTTTTAATGCACATGCTTCAACATTGCTAATCAACTCATTATTTTTGTATTTTCCATATTCTCTCTTTTTCTTTTCTGTTAACTTTTTTTTTTTTTTTTTTTGTTCACATAAATTATATTTTTCGAAACAAGAATTTATATTGTTTTCCTATTTGTGTTATTGAAAGCATTGTAAACATTAATTGAATTTTATTTTGAAGTCATATGGCCAAACACTGTTTCTGCTTTATTTGTTCAACTGACATTCTTAAGGGACCTAGTCCCAGTATAAAATTATTCTTCTATTATGTTCTATTCTAGTAATGCTGGCAATTTTCTCTATGAGTCAGTACTGTCCTGATAAGTTAAAAGCCTCTAACTCCAAGTAATTTTTCTAAATAAATTTTTGTAGTGTACTCGAATTGGTCTGAAAAATACACCTTTTTATGACATTAGATAGCCCTAGAGAGAGAGAAATGATTTATTAAAAATCAATGCTGCCCAATTACATTGGGTTGCTATAATACACAGCATACTAATCAATCCATAGTGGATAAAATATTTATATATACACAATTTTACATTTATTTCTTCTTTTTTTTTCTTCCATTCATACACATATTTCATCGACTTTTCGTCTGTATTTGATTACACACCATTTTATTTTTATTTTTCTATCCCTTATTTATTTTCATCCATCCAACTACCTTCTCACCTCTCCATAATTCTCTCTCCCAGTTCACAATCAACCCCTTCTTAATCCAGTATATAAACTCTAGACAATTTGAAAATTTATGAAACTAATCAACCATCAATGTCCGAACACACACATATATAGATCAACAGTACAGGAGAATAAATAAATAAATATATATACATATACAGACAATCCCAAATGATAAATAGACCCATCTACCTACCATGCAGGTGATGGTGGATAATCCCCAGGGAGTCCAGAATAATGTTTTCGGCCAACACCGCAATATCCCCAGCATTAGCACCTAGGTCTTCCAGAAAGCTCTCCGTTCTATTCGGTATTGTTCCACGAGACCCAAACCAGAGGCCTCTCACGGTGAACTCTCTCTCTCCGAAGGTCTCGCGGAATTTTTCTTTTAGGAAAGGGATACATTTATCATATATGTCTTTTTTTTCCCTTTCCACTCCACCTGCCTGATCAGGATCATTTCCCTCAAATCTTACGGTCGGATCCAGGACCAATGCTGTCTTTCCGGTCCTAGGGAATGCGACAATATCAGCATACCTCGCGGATCCGTCCGTATCAATACAATAGACCTCGTCAAAGCAGGCGAAGTCCTTTTCTCTGAGGAGCCTTATTAACTCATGCTTGACCCTATGGTGCCGGCGTGTTATGAGGAGGGAGTTGTTGAAGCATTTTCCCAGCACATGGGCTGGTGTTTCAGACTCTCTGCCGCATTTGCGACAGAGCGACCCAACTTCTCTCTGCTGTCCGCTGGCTCATGGTACTCCACGCAGGGGTGCGTAATTAATATTAAGTTTCAAGGCGTTGGACCATTCCGACCCCGAAAGAACCTGCTTCTCGCAGATGTATCTGTTGGCTTTCGGAGTCTCTTTGAAATGGCGAACGCCAACGCCCTGCCACCTGCAATTTGCCCATTCTTCAAACATATTTTCCCGCAGCGACTGTCGTAGAGCTCTCACACTACGGTAGCCCTGATCAACATTCAGTTTTTCTGCACATTCAGCTATTTCCGTTTCGTAATTAAATGTTGACTGGAACAGGGCATCCGGCACATTAGACAGTCGCTGGGCAATGGACCAATGCTGTAAAGGAGCCTCCCATTGACAGCGGATCAATCCTAATCCTCTATACCTCCTCGGTGCGTATACCATCGCCGTTGAGGTGTTAGCGGGGAGTCCGATGATGGCCTTAATGCTCCTGCGGATATTTATATCTATTCCCTCCAATACCGCAGGGCGTATCTTTGTAAGGGGCGCAGTCTGGAGAGGATATGTAAGTGCCGGGAACAGATATTGGTTGACAACGTTGACTTTCTGCTCCGGTTTGAGCAAGCAAGAGCTCACTAATTTATCGAGGTTGCTATTTAATTTTGTCACCGTGTCCTCGTTAAATGTCAGTTCTCCCGAGAATGTACATCCTAAATACTTGATGGTATCATCTGCTTGCGCAGTTTGGATGACATCCCCGCTCTCAAGGCATAGCGTCGTCGAGTGAAGCTCTCCTTTGTTCATCACTATTCCCACACTTTTTTGTGGGTTTATAGCCAGACCAATCTCCGCTAGTATCCTTTGCGTGCTGTTAATAATTCTCTCCGCAGCACCTTTGTCGCGCGCCGTGACAGCCTGGTCGTCCGCGAACCCTGTGAGGACCACACCTTCTTGGTCGCTTCTAAGGTTATAACCAAACCGCTTAGAGAATTCTTGTTCACACAGGTCGCGGTATATGTGATCTATGGCCAGGTTGAATAGCGAAGGCGACAAGGGTCCGCCTTGGGGTACTCCTCGCAGCACACTGATCTGACTAGTCGAGTGGGCTCCGACACTGATTTTAATTTTGTTCGTGCCCAGGAGAGCAGCAATCACGTTTTTCAAGTCGGGTGACACTCCTCTTGCCTCGAGTGAGCTAACAATGTGTTCGTGTCCAACGTTGTCAAAAGCTCCAACCACGTCAAGAAATACCACCGCGCAATCATTTTTCTTATGTTTGGCGTCTTTTATGATTGCGTCGATGATTCTAGCGCTGACGTGTGCTCCCGGTAGGCCTTTGATGAAGCCTCTTTGATTTTTGCTGAAGGTTATCTGCTTTCTTAATTCGTGGTCCAGAACCTTCTCTATGATACGGCGCACAATGGAGTATATGGTGATAGGTCTCCAGGAAGATACAATTTTTGTATCTCCTTTACCCTTATACACCAAGATTGTGCGCCCCTGCCGAAGAGGTTCTGGTACATAAGCCACCTTCAGCATAATCTCCGCAATCACTTTTATGATGTGAGGCACATCAAAGTATTTGATTGTGCGGATTAGTACTCCATCCGGCCCCGGCGATGTGTCCAATGATGTAGACTTTATGGCTTTTTTCACAGATTGAATCTCTATGGACATTAGATTTGGCAGCGGGGCGCATTTTTCATAATCCGCACATTTACGGAGATTCTTATTTTCAAAGAGGCTCCTATAATGAGTCTCGATATCGGCTACCTTCAGAGGGCATTGCTTAGGAGCGTCGGCATTCATAATATTTTGTACCACTTTTTTTCTTCTATTATAATAATTGTATTGAGCTACCTCGTATTGGTACTGCTCTTGCCGACGGCTCCTATCCGCCTTATTAGCTCGCGGATTCGACACTTTACCCGCACCCTTGCTAGCCATATCGTTATTATTTTTCCTTATTCTGTAGAATTTAATGGCAGGGTGCTGTGGGCCAGGTAATTCCGTATTAATAATTTTAAGGAACTTCAAGAAGTCCCACCGCTTTGTCGAAAGCCGCAGTATTGAGATTATCATCATTTAGCAAATTATGGAAGGTAGCCGACCATCTTGCAATTTCTTCTTTCGCGCTATTAGCCTCATCCTCTCCATTCTTGTTTTTTCCTTCGTTATTTAATAAGCCCTTTAATTTGTTGGTGTTTGCCTCCCTGGAATGTTTCTTTGCTATGTGGGTTCCGAGACCTCTATCGCCTTTAAAGGTTAGCCCACATATGGGACAAACTTTATCCTTAGATCTTGATGAAGGATCCTGTTTATTTTCCTTCAATTCATCGTCAGACACCTTGGTTGCCAGTGGAAACTTGAGCAAACGTGGAAATACGTCATCAATAGGGACTGTTTTGCCCAACACTTGGTCTTCACCGTCTTTCCACTCCACCTTGACAAACTTTTTTTCGCCGCCTCCCGCGGCACCCACAGACATCACAGAGGCCACTACTGCTTCCTGGACCGGGCCACCAGATCTCAGAACCCATACTGTCTGACCTATTTCCACCCCTCTGGAGCTGTGTCGATTTAGGTCCATATCTTTCAGTAATAGCAATAATATATTAATATTTAGTGAGGCTAATACACCTGCATGGTATAGCAGTTAGTACTTGAAAACATCTGAAAGTTGAAAAAACAACCACTAATCAGATAAAACATATATGTATATATAGCATGTATAAATGACTAAGTTAAAAATATCTGAGTATGCCAAAGAAAAATAAATATGTTTAAAACTATATTTATGGGTTAAAAATATTTAAATAGGTTTAAAAAACACATACTTAGGTTAAAATATATAAATACGTTTAAAGCCATGTCTATGGTTCAAAAATATATAAATAGGTTAAAAAAAACATATATACAAAGGCTAAAATATATAAATAGGTTAAAATAATATATAAAAGGGTTAAAAAATATATGAATAATTAAAAATAATATATACATAGGCTTATAATATCTAAATGGGTTAAAAAGTATATAAATAGGTTAAAGAAAATAAATGAATACGCTAAAAATATAAAAATATATAGATAAATTATAAAATGTATAAATATGGTAAAATATTAATAAATAGTGCAACAACACTTTAATTATTATATAAAAATATATATATATATATGTGTGCGCCAATCCATCGATAAATATAAATATAGCCCTTTCTTCAATACTGGAAAAGAGGATGCATTCATTATTTTGAGAGAAGAAAAAAAAAAAAAAAAAAAAAATGACAAGCAATATTCAAACACTTCCGTCCCTCAACAAAAGAAAAAATAAATAAATAAGTAATGACAATATTAATAATAACAATAAAACAAAAGAGACAAAACGAAAGTGATCGATGATTAATGATTAAAAATTACAAATCACAATAAAAGCCTGGCTCCTTCGATGGCAGAGGTCCGGGATTGATAAGTTGGCACTGACCTTGAACGAGCTGCTGCTACCGAAGAGAGGTGGGGGTCTTCAGGTTGGAACCGTACCTCTGATAAGAAGACCCTGGTCTGGTCACTCGCCGCTTTCTTTGCCTCCTATTCCCAGCCAAGATCTTTGGTCGATTTTTGTGAAATTTTCTGCATCAATCCTTCTTCTTCGATTCCACGCCCATGCAAATTTTGAAATCCAACGGATGCCTTTTAATCAATCTAGAAAAGGGAAGCGTGGACCCGATCTGCCTCTGTCACCGGCTCAAGCCAGACTCAATCATATTTGGACCCAATCATTGGATTTGGGGCTTTCTAAAGTCATATAAAGGTGTATTTTTCAGAGCAATTCGGGTACACTACAAAAATGTATTTAGAAAAATTATTTAGAGTTAGAGCCCTTTAACTTATCAGGGAAGAGCATCTTTCTCTCATTTAGAAACGTTTAGAAAGTGATTATTAATGTATATTTATATATTGTATAATGTATAATGTATATATGTTGTGTTTATGTAGTTTTTGTGTAAAGAAAGTGATTTAAAAAAAAAATTAAAAGATTTCAATGTCCATTGGTCCCTGGGACACATAATTAGTATTTCTGAAATTTTAGAAATTGTTCAAAGGTATGTTTTCAATTCAGTATCTAATTAATCCAGTATCTAATTAATCCATATAACTAGAAATTAAGCCATATAAAGAAAAATAATTTTAAAACAAAAGCTTTGCTTTGTTTATTACGATTTATAAATTAAATATTATTATCCTTTGATAAGTTCATTTCATTTTACTTCTTTTTTTTTTTTTTTAGTTGCATTGCATCTGAAAATAAAATGAAAAAAATCCTCTTATATGTGATAAATGTTAATTTGCTGAGCCCCCCCTCTACAAGGTTTTTCAAAACCTCCTCTATTCTTTTTAATTATTTTAGAAATTAAATTGAAAATACTTCAAGAAATTATTGTTGCTGAACGATTCAAGAGGTTTCATGTAAATGATAATTAGTCATCAAAGGTTTTTATTTTGTTGTATTTATACAACTTTACATTTTAGTGGTCCGTGGGACAATATGCCAGTACTTATGGATAAACAAAATATTACATGATTAAGGGTTAAATAAAAAGCATTCCGACCAATATCGTTCCACTAAAAATAAAAAATAAAAAACTTAATTAAACTCAAAAGTTAATTCGATTACTTCATTTTATAACTGTATTTAGAGTCCATGCAGATGATTTATTTTTATTATTTATTTTCAACAATCATGGGGCCCATTAAAATTCTAAAGAATTAAACTAAATCCGCAAGAAATTTCCTTCTGCATCAACCTGTGGCTGCCTGGAGGTCGCCAATGAATTTCTTGCTTTTGATCAACAGCATTAGATCCTTTCGTTGCATTTGCTTCTAGATCTAACTCCGCTCTGCCAAATTCAAAGGCTTCACGGTAACAAAGAACAAACAATAACTCAAGTTTGACTTAATCATTTGACCAGTCATGTTATATACATTCTTCATTATTTACCATTGAACGAATCAATTTGTTATTTCAGATTATTATGGCACGAAAATGGCTTTTGGAGGACCTAGCCATTGTAAGCACTCTAATGACTGTTCAAAGTTAGAAGACTCGGGTACCGTCGGCATAGTAGGGATAGTTGAAAATAGTTTGAGAAGCAAAGTTAGCAACTAGTGTGTTCGTGTGGTGATGGAGTATTAAATTAAATGCTAGGTAACAGTTTCGTACCAAGTCTGGAATATATCGCATATTAAAATAGCTATAGATAGTTTCATATGCGTCATAATAATGATTGTTGAGGACTTTCTAAAGGATTTGGTATTACAAGAATTAAATTCCAATAGAATGTCATAGCTTTGTAGAGCCTCTTATCTAAGCACCGTAAATATAAGCAGCCATGAATACAGTCGGATATTTTTATCTCTTTTTTTATTTCTTGTCCTCATCAAACCCTGTAGGAGGGCCGTCATTTATTTTTGTGTTCATGCTCCATCCATAAAAAATAATAAATGTATCAAAATATATTATAAATTCTTTGCAAATTGTGAATTACATTGAATAGTAGTGACATATAGTATATAGATAAATTTATAAAAAAAGGAAAAAATGCTTTAAAAAAAGTAAAACAAAGCAGAAATTACTAAGCATCGAACGTCCCATAAAATGTTCCTATGTTTGATCCTCCCATCTGGTCCTCTTAATAAGGACAAAGTATCGGCTTTCATAAATTATGAACTACCGAGATTTATAAAATCTCTGAAAAAAGAAAAACGTATACGATGATCATAAATTTTCTATTTATATAAGTTAAAAATGGACACGGGACAGGCTATAAAGTACCCGCAATAATGAACGGTTGTGTGGATTTATTGTTTACCAACAAATCCAAACATTTTTTACCAAACACATGTCACAATATGAATAAGTTTACAAAGTGTAACCTTCCTCTCATACGTTTTTAATGAATACACTTCTAGCTGTATGAGATATTCCAGGTGGGAGATATCGATGTAATTTACATACACACACACACATATATATATATATATATATATATATATATATATATATATATATACATATATATATTTATGTATTGTGTATGTGTGTGTGTGTGTGTGTGTGTGTGTAAAGAAAACCACGTCACTCATATATGAGCGCTATTCTTAAGTTTGTATTTGCCGCGGTACCGACAAAGCCTACTAGATATCACGACGGACAGCTGCGATGTTTAACGAGCTATGAGAGTGGACTGTTATAATTTGTGAGCAATTAACTTAATTAAATCTTGAAAGATATAAAGAAACCTGAAATAAAGGCTTTGAATGTTGTTTCTTTTGTTTTTTCAGGTGAGTGAATCTTTTGCTAACAGATAATGTAATTAGGGATTGATAAATTATTTGCCACCTCTATAGATTTGTTTTATTGAAAACTGGTTTCGAATGTTATTCATTCATCCTCGGTTCTAATAACACACAAAAAATTAGCATGCTACCTACCTTTTAATGTTACCTTAAGTTATTTGTGATACTATACTCTCCACATTCGTGTATTTCTTTTTGACATCAATATATTCTTTTCAGACTAAATATTATCTTGGGTGTTTACCAATTTACAAATAAAATTACAAGTCTTGAAAAAAAAAAAATGAAAGAATAATAGCTAAGGTTAAGGAAGAAGGGGCAAAATTATATGTTCATATATTAAAAAGAAGAGAAGATGAGTTTGAATTAGCTGGTTTGTCAGAAGATAAACTATTGTGGTTTGTCTTTTCTATATAATTTCAGAACCTGTTGGAACATGAATTATTGGTGTCAAAGTCAACAATTAAAAGCGCGGTTTGTGCTATTAAACCAATAAATGGTATTCGAAAGGTAGGTGTTAAAATTGATGATGATTTAAAGAATGAATATTTCGATTTAGACGGAGATTTTAGCTATAAAAATTTTCCTTTAGAAGAATCACTTGAGTTTATTAATGTTAGTAGTATCTCTGAAAAATCACAGGAAGAATCATTTTTATTGCAGAGAATTAAAGAATTAGAAACCAAACTAAATTTAAATGATTAATTAAACTTAAAATAAATTGAAAAAAGTTTATTCTAGATAAGTTTGATCAATCTCAGAATCTTACTGATCGGATCAAACAACTAAGAAAGAAGCTAGTCGCAGGTTACTACTATGTATTGATTTCACGTTATCCTTAGCGTTATCCGTTTCCGACTATAAATGACATAATAGACAAAGTATCCCAGTGAAAACATTTGACCGTAATTTACATCAATTCTGCATTTTGGTATATTGCGTTTGAGGGAAAAGGCCGCGAAAAAAACGTCATTTATTACAAAATACGGAAATTTTATGTTTAGAGTACATCCTTTCGGACTGAAAAACGCTCTTGCAATTTTCCAGAGAATCCTTTCAAATGTTATATAAGGAGAAATAAATTAGACGAATTTTCTATAAACTATATTGATGATTGTCTCATTATGTCATGTAATTTGGAAGATCACATTTCTAAATTTTTAAATGTTATTTCAGAGGAAGGTTTTAAACTCAAGCTGGAAAAATGCAAATTTGGGGCGAATTCCGCTAAATATCTTGACCATGTGATAGAAGAAAATAAAATAAAAACATGCCAAGAAAATTTAGCTGCAATAAAAAAACTCAAAAGGCCGACTGACAAATAATTTTTTATTTAAAATATATAGAGAATAGTGCACAGAAGTTTGAACAACTCCATAAACTATTGAGGAAAAATGTAGAAGTTTAATGGTCAGATGAGTGTGAACAAAGTTTTAATATGATAAAAGAGTACCTATATTGGCGATATATGATGTAGAAAAAGATGTTTATATTGAAACTGATGCCAGTCTTCAAGGAATCGGATCAACATTAAAACATCCACAGTCTGATGGAACATTGTATCTAGTGGCTTATTTCTCAAGGTAACTGGCAGAGAAAGAAAAGAAAATGGACATTGTTCATTTAGAATGTAAGGCTGAAAAAGACGCCATAAAAAAATGACTTTCAATATTATCTTATCGGTCGAAAGTTTTTCCTGCGCAACGACCATTAGCCTTTAGAAAATTTATGAATACAATCACGTACAGACGAAATTCTTGAAGATTTAGTTCACTATCTATCCCAATTTGATTTTAAAATAATATATAAAAAAGGAAAGGAAACATTATGGAAGATTTACCATCCAGTTTAATTTAATAGAATTAATAGATATTAAAAATGACCAAAAATAAAATGTAATTGAACTCCAATCTGCAAAGAGCATCGAGCAGCGTCAATACATAATATTTAAGAAATTAAAAGGAAGAGACAGAATATTTGTGTCTATAAAATTCGGATTAGAAATACTTAGAAAAGTGCATGATTATTACGGCCATATCGGAGAAGCCCGAATGAGAGAGAAAATACGATGTTACAATTATTTTAAAAATCTAGGCAAACTAATTTTTGGATTTTGTAAAGGTTGTAAAACATGTAGGGAGGATAAGTCACGTCGAGGAGCTATTGGACTGATTAGGATCAAGATTAGGTCACGCACACGAACCTTACGAAATCATGTCAATTGACACGGTAGGTGGATTTGCAGGAAATAAATCTTCAAAGAAGTCGTTCACTTCACTAGGTATGCATGGATTTCCACATCAAAAGGCAAGTGTTCAATAGACTTTATCAAGCTGGGAGACCAAATACCAAGAAAGAACAATATAAAAATGATTCTCGCCAACCAATATACGGGAATCAACAGAGAAGTACCAACAAAATACCTACAACATTCGGGAATACAATTAATATTTACAAGTATAGATTGCCCATCTTCAAATGGATTTAATGAACGTCTCAATCGAACGTTAGTCAATAGGATTAGATGTAAAATTAACGGAGGTGATAAGCTTGCTTGGACTGTTGTAGAAGAGAAATGCGTGTCGGAATACAATAGGACTATTCACAGCGCAACAAAATTCGAACCAGGATATATGCTGTATGGACAACAATCAAGTATTTGCCCAATCGACACTTCAAAGAACCCGGATCTTGAACAAGATAGAAAGAACGCTTTTTTAAATTAAACGAAAAGCTTCAACCCAAAAAAGAAAGAAAAGAATTTATAAAAATCGCATTTCTCATGTTTTTGCAGTTGGAGATCTTGTTTATGTGGAAAGTGGAAATAAATTAAACAAAAGTAAAATCCATAAAGTTATTACAGGACCTTTTAAAATTCTAAATCGGATTTCGCCATTAATTTATGAAGTTGACTGTGGAAAGGAAAGGATGGAATCTAATCTTTACCATAGCTGCAAACTATTACCTTTTACTCCATCAAAGGTGACTTGAGGGAGGAGATTTAAATTATATTGAAATATTCCACCTGGAATATCTCATACATCGATATCTCATAAAGCTGGAAGAGTATTAATTAAAAACGTATGAGAGGAAGGTTACATTTTGTAAACTTATTCATATTGTGTGTTATGTGTTTCGCAAACAAAGGTAATTTTTATATATTATTTTCAGGATGGAGTTATTTGTGACACTGTACCCTACTTATCCACGTATTTCTTTCGGCATTAAATGCATTCTTTTCAGACTAAATATTATATTGGGTGTTTACCAATTTACATATATATTTTTAATTTTTTTAAAGGTCAAATAGTCTTTCCTGACTACTTCTGCTTAATACGCATGTAGTCGGGTGTCTTACTGAGCTACAAACCACAAATCTTATTTGCATTACAATACAATATTACAGATAATCCGATATATCTATATCGCTGCGGTCCCGACTACTATTTGTATCTCTACTGTATTTTCACTTTTTTCTAATAAAAAAAAAGGAGAAACTATTTCCTTGCTTCATGCAGGGAGATCATCGCTTTAGACCCTTAATATTTATAATAATTTATCAGATTTATAAAAATAAAATAAACAAGGTTTATTTAGTACCTTTGTATTTTATACTCCATTCGTAAATACAATTTAGTCCTTCATCTACCTTCGAGGTAAAAAAAACCAAATAACTGTCTAAACCTCCTGGTATTCTTCAACAATAGTCCAACGTTTTACCTCTAGAAAAATTTATGCAATTCAAAATTCCCACGGAGAGTAAAAACAACTTGATCCTCTATCTGGTTTCTGGCCCGCCTTATCCACACTATCTTGTCAAATACACCTGTGATTGTCATACAAAACAGCAGAAAAAAAACAACACATTAATAACTCCACATTTCCCAAAAGCTTTTAATTTTCTTGAACTCTCTTTGTTAAAACAGTCGCTTTTTGTATCGGGAAAAGGCCACTGTTTTAACAATCTCCAAGTTCATACCCGCTGAAGCGAGTTGGCTCCGAAAGCCTATTAGGAATCGCGTAAGAAAGTATGGGTTGGGTAAGAGGGGAGGAGGAGGATAAAATTTATACATATATAGTAACGTTCTAAAAATAATACTAGCTTTGGCGAGGATAAAGGTCCTTCAAAAGGTCCTTATTTCAAAAATAGTGGTTTTAACATCGATACAGACTTCGATAGTTCCTCGCTAGTTATTAAATTAGAACGGACTTTATTAGAGAGTAGAGAGACATTAGAATAAACGCTAAAATAACATGTGTTTTTAATTTGATAATGTTTGATTAGTTTATTATTTGGGGTGCAGATTGCTAGACGTCTGAATGTTATAACTAGAGACCGGATCTTCAGTTTAATTTGCTCATTTGATTCCCTTCTATGCAACACCTTTAAAAACGATTATCTATCCGATTCATGATCAATGGATTGATATATTAAAATTTAATATTGCACAAAATTTCACAATTTTATGCTTTTGGGCTGAATTGCAAGATTTTGATTTTTGTTGCATAAAATTGTATATTTTGCAGTTTTGGGGATAAATCAGATCATTTAGATTTTTAATTTTGGTTTTATCACAGGAATATTCAATAACTTCTTAAGGAATTATAAAAAAAATCATTTTAACTGATTTGGGATTCGCACCTAATACAATAAAACTTATTATTACAGTTTTTAAATCCACACACATAATTTATTTATTGTTAAAAATAAACTATTAAAATAAAACAAAAACTAACAACAAATTGAAAATAAAATGTTGTACAGGCTATCTCACTTACTTGATAACGTTTACTGTATGCAATACACATTATCTATTTTGTTCTTCTATGATTACATCATTTCACTGAAATAATTACCTATTTCAATTACTAACTTCTTTAATGAGTGAGGGCATGACTGAATGAAGGTATGAGTTAATTTGTTTTCGTTTTCTTGTATGAAGGCAAATGCTACGCATTTGTTCTAGAATAATTGTGTTATTTATTTTTTTTTTTTTTATGAGAGTTGAGCTAGTAAAGATCCAAATGGGACATGCGAGAGTCAAGATAGGCCATAAAACTATTTTATAGAGAACCAATGTATTGTAATTTTTATTGAAATAGGGAAACATTTAACATAGCATATCAGTCACTGCGTACAGATCAGAACCTACAAGAATACAGGCTCAGACGGAATGAGGCCAAGATAGCTGTCCGTGAAGCTAAGAAGCAATCCTGGGAGGAATTCGGCAAATCACTTGACAAGGATTATTATGAAAATATAAAAATATTCTGGAAGAAGACAAAAGCCCTGAGAAGCAAAAGTATTAAAAGAATAAGAAATGTAATGAGTGAAGATAATAAAATCCTTGCCAAGCCGGAAGAAATTCTAGATATGTGGAAAAGACATTATGAAAATCTTATTTCTGGAACAGATGTGATGGAATCCAACGAGATAACAATAGAAGATAGTCAGGACAATGAGGAAGCTATCTGGGAGGAAGATGTGGAAAGAGCTAAAGAAAAAATCAAGACCGGCAAAGCTGCAGGATATGATTGCATTTCACCGGAAATGATTAAGTATGGAGAACAGGAGATGACAGGCTCTATTTCAGAAAGTATGGGACAACAAAAAGATACCGAAGGATTGGGAAATAAATGTCATAGTCCCAATATACAAGAAAGGGAAGCAAAGTGACTGTAGCAACTATAGGCCAATTTGCCTCTCCTCAGTAGTATATAAAATGTACACATCAATCCTTCAGTATAGGCTCAGAGAACTGGTGGAGAATCAGTTAGAAGAGGAACAGGCTGGCTTCCGTCCTGGTAGGCAAACTCAGGATAATATCTTCACTCTAAGAAATATATTGGAAAAGTCGGGGGAGAGAGGTAGGACCATGTACCTGGCATTCTTAGACCTGCAATCCGCATTTGATTCCGTTCCTAGGAGATATATAAGGGAAGCCCTCCAAGCAAAGGAAGTTCCAAAAAACCTTATAGATGCTATAAAATCGACATACCAAGACCCAAAAGGGGTAGTACGTATAAATGGGCAAGTATCTAAGCCACTCCTTATGGAACAGGGAGTGAAGCAAGGAGATAGCCTTAGCCCACTGCTCTTCATTACACTAGTAGAGGAAGTCCATAAAATTTGCAAAAGGAGAAGAGCATGGACATCGTTGGGAAAGTGGAATCTCAGGACAATCCTCACAAAATGTTACCTGTTCGCTGATGACATTGTCCTTCTTGCCGATTCTAAAGAAAAGTTGCAATAAGCAATAATTGAGTGGCAAGAGGAGCTGCTGCGTAAAGGAATGAAAATTAGCTCTACCAAGAGTAAAGTACTCGTAGTCTCTAGAGAGGATGAAACAGACGTGCATTTCTACTACAATGGAATTAGAAAGCACTAATGACTTTACTTACCTGGGAACAATTATTTGTAAGTCGGGAAGGATAGACCAAGAAATTTCCAACAGAATAATAAAAGCTAACCAGGTCTATTATCAGATTGGCAACACAATTGTGGGCAAACGAGAGGTAAGTAAAAAAGTAAAACTCCATATCTATAAAGCGGTATTTCTCTCTACCTTGATGTACGGATGTGAGAGTTGGGTCACAACGGAGAAGCATATAAGCCGAATTACCGCAGTAGAAATGAAATACTTCCGCAGAGTCGCTGGCAAAACAAGAAGAGACCGGGTGAGAAATGTAAGAATAAGGGAAGAATTGGGAATCCCGGCATCAAAAGATTCCTTGCAGAGACGGCAGCTGAGGTGGTTTGGACACATTTGCCGAATGAGTCACGATCGAGACCCAAGGAAGGTGTTCGAAGCTAGACCTACAGGCACAAGACCGCGAGGAAAACTTTTTATAGAGATTATGTTCGCAAGTTGGGAGAGGAAAAGGGTAAAACCTTGGAGCAGATGATGATGTTGGCGCGAGAACGACAGGACTGGCGCAGTTGGGTATAGGCTCCTCCACACTGAAAGGTATACAGAGGAAGGGAAAGAAGAAAAAAAAAAAAGGAAACATTTTATATTCCGCTTTTCCGGCAGTTTTTCAATTTTAAATTAATGTATTCGCTTAACAGGAGATTATTTTCATGCGTTACTCTTTAGTATTTCACGGATTTAGCAAATGGAATAGAATTATAATTCAAGATCATGTTTGAGGAGAACAGAGGAAGACTTTTGTAAAAATGTTTCATCAATGTTGATGTGTTATCACCATTTTTTTTAGGAATTCAGAAGATTTCTCGAACGCTTCCTTTAAGCAATTGATAATGATTTATATATAGGAGGAAGGATAAGAACTCATGATCATCGGAAAAGATGGCTGTATTATCAACAGTGGTTTTTGTATTCCAGGACGATAAAGCAAAAAGTATTAAAAACAATGCATGTTTAGTTGGATATATATATATATATATATATATATATATATATATATATATATATATATATATATATATATATATATAATATTCACATATATAAACAATGAAAAACAACTACCACTGCAATATGATCGAATGCATCAGTTCTTTTCTTGCTGCAAATATAATTCGATTACATAATAATAATACCAATAAAATATGAATCTGAACACCCTATATTATTACTTTAATATTCGTAAAAATCATCGAACATTTTTGTTACATTACAATAATATTGTAATAATAAAATGTAGTGTAGCACATTTTTATTTAGAAAAAAAAGGTAACATTTTTAGGTATAATACAAAAAAGCCTTTATAAATTTTGAGACCTATAGAATTTTAATGATTGTCCAAAAAATATATTTTTATTATTAAATACAGGTCTTTTACGTTTAAGCTAAAAATGTATAAATGATGACAGTCACTGGAGACACAAATTAGTTGTAATGAAGAAATAACAATGCCAGTTTGTTCTGAGTTTTCAGTTACGATGCACTATGTTTTTTATTGTGTTATAAACTGGTTTCTGTAATGACATACTGCCTATATTGGGTATTAAAAAATACACTCAAGGGCAGTGAGCATTAGGGCTGAATTATACATTCACACCATATATACTGAAAAAATAAAAAAAAAAAAATCATGAACATAAGTAAAAAAAAAAAAAAAATATATATATATATATATATATATATATATATATATATATGTATATCGCAAATAAATGTGAATAGATATAAAAATTAAATAATAGTACAATAAGTAAACAACGATGATAAAGGAAATCAAAGTTAAGTAAAAATAAAATAAATCAACTTACAAACATTCATACATATATACAATAATGAATTATTAGTGTACAGAATTTTAAATCAAATTCGAATACGACTTTGATTTCTTCGAAACTTCAATAAAATGATTATGGTAACATTATCATTAAACATTTTCATATTAACATTATCAATGGGTACCCGGAGACCTTCGAGCCTTAAATTATTTATATCTTTTTATGCGTTTGGGGATGGATGAAACTTCAAAGGAATGAGGAGTGATACTGGAATAAAAAAATAAATAACTGAGGTGATTATGCATTAGTCAGCAAGGTGGGGAGATCGATGGGAATGTCAGGCGCAAACTAAATCACTTGAGCTACCATTCCTCACGCCATTCCGCAGTTAGTATAAATGAGCCGTTCATTTATCTAATTATTGTACGGAGGACATTTCTTAAGAAAACAAATCTCAACAAATGTAGGCCTTGTTAACAATACCGAATATTTTAAAAAGAAAAATATCCAAAGTTATTTCATTTCAATTTCAGAATGAACTATTTTTTTTGCAATTTCCGTTTGATTAGCGCGCCCATAATTTTTATCTCGCTATAATAGAATTTTGGACTTTTTTTTCCTTTGTCTGGCCTATAGCACTTAAACGGCGTACCCTCAACTTTGCTCTATGATAAATTAAATAACATTAAATTCTGCCTAAAATGAGTATCTCAAAACCTGAATCCGGTTGGACAGAAAAGTCAAAGTTTGCAGTCGAAGAATGATTGATCTGCGAATTTGCTTTATCTTATACAGCCATAATCGATCGTTTTAAACTTGAAAATAGCTTTTCAAAAAAACAAAACATTGAATTAAAGTTAAAGAGCATTAAATTCTGCATTTAGTGAATGCCTAATTATTTTTTGTCCGATCGAGGTAAAGTAGAAATCCTCATTTTTTTTTTTTTAATTTCTGTCATACGTCCACAAAAAGTGGAAAAGGTATCTATGGGTTTGAATACTACAATTGCACTGTTTGACTACCTACTTAAAAATGCTAAAAATTGTACGTAAGGGTTTATTATTTTTCACTAATTATTCCAAGTAAGACAGGATTATGAGAAAAAAATAAATTTAGAGTAGTTTTGAGTTTCAAATTCAGTTGTTTGAAATAATTTATAACCATCCAATGCTGGAAAGATGATAGTGACAAGCAAAAATTATGGATTAATAAATCCCAATCATATTTTTTTTGTTATATTATTATTTTTTTTTTCTTTTATGATTTTGCTGTAAGCATTCGAAAACATCCTTTATTTTACTTTTGTCATTGCAAATCGCTGAGACATGGACGTGTTTGAAATTTGTATTTGCTTTATTAGGTTGCCACTTTAATAGACATTTTGAAACACCATCCCAAAACCATCTAATACCATAGTATACTTCGGTATCAGACTGGACCGACATATGACACTTTCAGCCCACTGCTATTCTAAAGCCCGTACGATCAGAAGAAGATCATACCGGCTTCATCACCTACTACTATCTCCCGTCTTATCACTAAGACTAAAAATTAAAATATATGAAAGTATTCCGACGCCTGCACTACTGTATGGAGCTCCACTCTTCACCCACCTCCGAGACGGAACACAGCGCCACCTACAAAAGTTCCAGAATACGGTATTGAGGAAGAAAATCGGTCTACGTCGATGAAGAAAATGAAGCCGGAACAACTCCATGAGTTCTTTGACTTACCGACAGTGCCTGAATTCATCAAACGCAGACACATAAAATTTTTTGATTCAATAAATACATTGACCAACTCCCTCTTCAAGACCTTAACACCCGCGTCAGCCCCTGTACGTTGGCAACCACAAATGCTAGAATATGTTTAGAACAATATGATATAAATTAAGAAGTTATAAGATTAGTTTTAAGTAAAAAGTAGAACACTTAAGTGTGCCCCAGCACTTAAAAATATAAAGAAAATTGTAAACTCAAACCTATCCCAACTCAAAGACTCCTTAAAATGTAGTAATACTACAGAAAAAGGAGATAGAAAGAAACATATATAAATATAAGTATAACCAAAAATATTCAAAAGGGGTTTTGAAAAAAAAGAAAAGACATTTTGAGGGGATAGGTAATGGAAGTAACAAACAAACAATAAAAAAGTATTTCGGAATCTTTCGGATGCTATTTTTTTTTTAATTTATTTTTATACCAATAATATTCATAAAAAATAAAGAAGTAATCGTCAATTTCTATTCAGAGACAATACTTTTACAAATACATTAAACGCATATAAAAAAACAAAAAACAAACTGTACCACTTTTTCAGTATTTCGTAAATAATCACTGTTTCTAGGCTAATGGTTGTGTAAAGAGGTGATTTGGCCAAGATCACCCTCAACCGTCAGATTTTTTCGCCAATTAAGGGTACCCACTTTCTAGGGGCTGAGTATGCCCCAAGAGGGTCTTCCGACCCCATTACACACATATATAAAGAATTAAACTATAGTGGTCTAATTCAATGATTGAATCAATGATATTAAATAAAAAATCTGTGCGATGCGCTTATCACAAAACGTTCATTTTTTTTTTATAAATTTTTAACTAGAACAATCGCTTTTGCTACTGCTCTTTTTTTCACGCTCCATTATCTTCTACGAATTTATATGTTAAATGTTATTTTTTCTAAAATTCTTAGCTTCCAAATGGTACATTATAGATCTATATTACTACTCCGATTTTCGTAACTTTATTTTCAACCTTGGGAAATAATAAATATAGTGCTTTTCTTTTTGTTCGATCTAGTATTGTTCTGTTTTATATATATATATATATATATATATATATATATATATATATATATATATAATCTTTTAATACTATAATAAACCAAAACACTGTTCCTTGATATGTAAAAAATTAAAGAATTTCTAAACAAAAATGAAAAATGAATGAACAAAAGGATAAAAAAGGTTTAAAAAATTTACTTTTGTTGGTTGTTTAAGGTATATGAATAAGTTATTGTAAAATGTAATTTTCGTTCTGAAGATGGGATGTGATTTCTAAAAGATCAAGAACTTATAAAAAAAAAAATAATAAAATAAAATGAAAGCGGTGGAGGTAATAGTTAAAAAAATTACAATCTGGAAGTAGCCATTGGAGTCCAGAGGCTGTTTTGTCTTATCTCTTTTTTCCAGCTGACCAGGTCACCCACAGATGAGACCAAGCTAATGTTTCAGAAACAGTTCCATGAACAAACTGCCCATCTAAGTCTATGGGCAATTTAAAGCCATATCCGAAGAAACCTTTAAGAAGAGTAAACAGAGGAGTCGCTAAAATTACAATTATTAGAAAAAAAAATGTACATATTCATATATATATATATATATATATATATATATATATATATATATATATATATATATATATATATATATATATATATATATATATATATATATATATATCAACAAAAACCTCACACATAGAGGTAATAATTATTACTTAAAGTGCTCGGAATAAGAATAATTATAGGATTGAAAAAAGGTTACTAGGTATACACACAATAACCTCAAATTCAGATTCTGATTCGATGAATCGTTCCGAAATTTTATTTCACCCCAGAATAACTTTATTGATGAACAAATGAATGTTTTTCGTAGAAGACATTGTACTGGAATAAAATTGTTTTTCTATTAAGCCCTCAAAATTGATGGAAATATTTCTACATATAAAATATATGGAGCATCATGAATTGGAATGTTTTGACAAATTACGCTTCTTGCACCCGATTAATTATGCATATATATTTTTTATTTATTACAGACTACTGATAACAGTGAACCTATAAGGTGTGAATCAGAACCTAAGTACATTAAATGAGTTCTGCGCATGCGCAAGATTTTAGTTGCACGTATCTCCGATCGCCTCTTAAAAAGTGACTATTTTAATAGTGAAAACAGAGTAGTTTCATGTGAAAACTGTGTAAACAATATTGTTAGCAATTCTATTTGAAGCATAAAATAAATAAACGGAGTAATCACTTATATATAAACGCAACTGTGAACTCATAAATAGACTTAAAGCAGGTACACAGAGGACGAAGCCATTAATCCCTACAGAAGGTATTCTGCCTCTACACAGAGCGGACCTACGTCATACTTTCTTCTGTTCTGTCCGCGTATTTATTTACGTAATTTTCAAAAGTATTTAACCGTTTTTTTTTCTACTTTTCTCTCGTTCAATTTAATATGATATGCGATTTTTCCAAATGATGATGTCGAGTAAAGCAAAAACAGGCAAGAGATAGAGAGAAGCCTGGGGAATACACCTCAAACTTCATCTGCCAAACAGAAGGCTAGGCGATCGAAAAGAAATACTCCTCCGACCACACCTGGTAGATCAGTTGAAGAAATTGAACCTCGACACAAGTTATGGCTGATGAATCGCCCTTTTTTACTCCTAATCCATACCAGGTATTACCAAATACACAACCAGAAGATATGGAATCAGCACCGATTCCCAGAGAAGCCAAGCCCCCACCAATATTTATTACAAATATGAAAAAAATTCAACTGCTGTGCCAACAATTAAACAACGTAGTAAGCACAGGAAAATATATGTTCCAAAGTTATTAATGATACAAAATTAATACCTGACACCCCAGACACATTCAGAAATATTATTAAATATCTGTAAGATACAAAGGCAGATTTCCATAAATATCAACTACGCCAAGAGAGAGCGCTCAGGGTGGTCATCATATGCCTGCACCCTTATACTCCACCAGAAGCTATAAAGGAAGAATTAATGGCCATGGGATTCCAGGTTCGTCAGGTATATTTATTAATATCAATATATTTAAAGAAAATAAAGAACAGCCGGGTGATAAGACTATTCTACGTGGACCTTGAGCGATCACCTAGCGTTGAAGAAATTTATGAAGGCACGCGCCTATACGATACCAGTATAATTTTAGAAAACCTTATAACAAGCAAGAATTAGTGCTATGCCATAACTGCCAGGCTTACGGCCACACTAAACACTATTGTCACCACATCCCTTGATGTGCCAAACGTGGTGACCAACACAAATCTGAGGACTGCAGAAAATCTAGGCAAATACCCGCAACATATGCACTATGCCACCAAGGGCACCCGGCTAATTATATGGGGTGTCAGCCATAAAGGCAACCATCCAGAACTGTGAACACAAGAGTATCCTATGTTCGAGTTTTAGGAGAGCCAGATGAAACAACAAAAACTCAGGCCCTGCCACAAGAACAACCTCAAACTCAAAGATCCCAATCCCAACCTCAGCACCCACATCCCGCCATCCCACAACAAACGACTAATACCCAAAAGTCTAGTCATCAACCTATTTCCTACATTCCTCCTCCCATCAATGCCACTGACCTCACAAGTGTACTTGCATCTTTCCTCTCTGAGTTTAGATCCCTCATCAATCAATCCCCTTATCTCATTCCTGACAAACGTTGTATCCAGCCTCATCATCCCCCCGAGAAATCCATGAATGTCCTCAATAAAATCCTTTTCCATTCTCCTTTGGAATGCGAATGGTGTTCAAAATCACATTAACGAACTAACAGCGTTATTACGAGAAAGTAAAATTGACCTAGCTCTAATAACAGAAGCCCGGTTAGCCAGCAAACGTCTGTTCAACTTACCTGACTACCAAACCTAACGAAGTGACCACCCCGATGGAAAAGCACATGCTGGTATTGCTGTCATCATCCATCGGTCTCTTTCCCATCACTTATTTCCCTTACCAGTCCACAATATTCTTCAAACCACTGCTGTAAAAATTCCAGCATTACTTTTTCCTATAACAGTTGTTGTATATTCACCTTATACTATTATAATATTCCCCGCCTAAAACGCCTATTTCCGAATCCCAATTCAATTCCTTCCTTAATTCCTTAGAGCACCATTTCCTTAAACGTACAAAATTAAATGCAAAACACCAGCAATGGGGAGCCAGAACCACAAATACTCGTGGGCGAACATTGCTGTCTGCTCTTAGCTCCCATCGTAGCAACATCCTCTTCCCTGATTCTCCTACATACTGGCCGACCGATTCCAATCGTAATCCCGATCTCCTAGACTTTTTCACCCAAAAAGGTGTAGGGCCACTGAATAATTCAGTTTCCCGGGTCGATGACCTTTCCTCAGAACACAGCCCTCTGATCCTAACTCTTTCCATATCGCCGATACTCAAATCACCACCAACTTCATTCATCAGAGGTCCAGCAAACTGGAACCTCTTCCGCCAAATAATTACAGATTCAATTGACCTCAGAGTATCCCTAAAAACTCCTCAAGACCTTGATGAAGCTGAAAATTCCTACATTACCTTGATCCAGCAAGCAGTCTGGAATCCATCCTCACCTCTTCCTTCCCCAAAATACTGCCCAAAAAATACCTTAAAAACCTTATCCATTCCAAACGATGTCTTAGGACCCTCTGACATAGAACCAGGCATCTTGACAATCGGAAACTTGACAACCCCTACTCTAAATTAGTTAAAAATAATTTGTCCACCTATAGATCACTATCCTATAACTCCTACCTTTCCCCACTATCTGCTTTCGATAACTCCCTCTGGAAAGTAACAAAAAAAATCCTAAAATACCAGTCTATTTCCCATCCTCTCCGACGTGAGGATGGATCCTAGACTTGGAGATGGGAACAGAGCAGAGGAATTTGCCAATAGATTCATTCCCCATCCTGAAATCAACCCCATCCATACTGCTAAGGTCCAGAAATTCCTCTCTCATTACCTCCCAAAGCTGTCAACTCCTCTGAAGTCAAATTCCTTATAAATAACCTCAAACCCCGAAAATCCCCTGGAAATGATCTCCTCACTTACCAGATCCTTCGCCTACTTCCCCCAAAATCGGTTATACTCCTTACCTACTTGTGCAACTGTATCCTTCGCACCTCCCACTTTCCTCTGAAGTGGAAAAACTCCACAATTATCTAAAACGCATCCTTGCAATACTCGAATCCCCAAAAATCCCTTCAAACCAGTTTAGATTTCGCTCAGGACATTCCACTGTTCAACAAGGTCTTCGTGTTGTTGACCATATATCCTTTGCACTGGCGCCTTTCTGGACTAGCACAAGCTTTCGACCGGGTGTGGCACGATGGCTTTTCAAGCTCAAAATCCAATTACCCCAATCCTTATACCTAATCCTTCGATCCTACCTCTCTAACCGTTCATTCAGAGTTCGCTGTGGTACTGAATTTTCCAACTATTACCCAATCGAAGACGGTGTTCCACAAGGCAGCATCTTAGGTCCAGTCCTCTACATTTTATTTACCGCTGACCTTCCTACAAACCCCGATACTTTTCTGACAACATTTGTCGATGATACCACTATCCTATCACTCCATTCCGATCCTTAAACCTGCAAAGGCATCTCTCCCTGATCGAGCAGTGATGCAACAATTGGCGCATCAAGGTAAACGAATCAAAATGTAAACATGTCACATTCACCCTCCGACGCAGATCCTGTCTACCAGTCTATTTTAATTCCACACCATAATCCATTAAGACACAGTCCGGTATCTTGACGTCCTTCTTAATAAAAGATTCACATGGAACCTTCATACTAGACTCAAAAGACAAGAGCTTAATCAACGATTTGGCCAGTTATATAGACTACTGAACAGAACATCTCATCTTTCAAAAGCTAACAAACTGTTAATGTACAAGACCATTCTGAAACCTATTTGGACCTACGGACTAGAAATGTGGGGGACAGCTAAACTTTCGAACATCAAAGTATTCAATCCTTCCAATCTAAAATCCTCCATACAATAATCAATGCCCCATATTATGTTTCCAATAAGACCTTACACCATGACTTAAGCATCCCGTTTTTTCTTGACATAATTTCATACAAATTCTCCACAATTCATCAGAATCTTACACATCACCCTAACCCCTTAGCACATTCCCTATCCCTATCCAGCACCAACCATCCTTATAACCCTCCTCGAAGGTTGAAACGGCAGTGGCCTCCAGGCCTTTTGTAAATGTGCTATTGGAGTTCTGGCAATGGGCAGCTTCTCCACTCACGCCCTGAGCGTCTGTGGCTGTTGACTGCCCTCACTCAGTCTCCACTGGTTTTCAATACCAGTGACACGAGTGGGTGAGAGGTGCTGGGATCTTCTGAAGCCCGGCTTTGCCATTCACATGTGGGGGGCAGAGCTTGGTTCGAAATTCCCTGGGCAGATTATAAATATTGTATATAGGTATGAATGTGTTCAAAAAGACTTATTTTATTTTTACTTAACTTAATTTTTCTTTTTATTGGTTGTTTACTTATTTTGCTATTATTTAAATTTTCTATCAATTAATTTTTACAAATAATGAACCTTTTTTTTTATATGATATTTTTTTTCTTTTATCTTGTATATATGGTATGAATGGATTCTTATAGCCCTAATGCCTATTGCCCTAGAGTGTGGCAGCTTGTATTATTTTTCAAATAAAAAAAAAGGTACATTAAATGGATCTAAAAAGGCAAATTACAATGTTAAACAAACAAGGAACGTTTGACTACAAAGGCAAAGTACATTGGAGAACATTGTGCTTGTGTACACTCAAAGAGGCTGGACTTCTACCAGTATGTTTTTAACAATCTTTTATTGAAGGTGTAATATTTCATTTATTTATAAATACATACATATTATTGATTCCAAAAGACCACAAGTGCTGTCACGGAACTGACTGTGACAGAAGGTTCACAACTGCTTATGCCCATCAAACATTACCGGGGTGAACTTAAGTGGCCATGTCAACGCGCCAATGATCAATTAATTACTGTCACTCAATCAAAGTGACAGGATCGTCAACTGAAATGTTTGGATCTGTCTGAACCATGGATTAAGGTATTCCGAATCGTAAGAATAAGAAATAATTTCCAAAGGATGTGCTGTTCAATGTGAAGAAATATAAAAGTCATTTGGTAGGTTTCTGTTAATAAAGGAGTCGATGGAAAAAAGAATGGAAGTTATTCAAAAGTGTTGACTGGTTTATTTTATATTATATTTTTAGGACTAAATAAAATCCCCGCCTTCACTTCCCAGTACAGATCGTCTCGTGGGACCTTAGTTCATTTCTCTTTTAATTAGGAAGCCCGAGGGGTTAAAATAATTCTGGAAAATATGCAATCATCCTAATTTGTTTTTTAAAGGCTGAAACGTTAACGAACAAAAAGCATATAGCCCTCAGAGAGAAGAATAAAGCTTGTTAGCCATATCTGGACCATTCTTCGAAAATAAGGAAATCAGAGTGCCATAAAGGAACCGGGCTTTTTGGATCTTCCAAGAATGTTTTCAATGATTTTGATAAAGCATAGCCTTAGATTATTTTATCATGGGTTAGCCTTCATACCAATAATAATTTTACATATTTAAACATGTTTTAAGCATTAAAATATTCTCTCCATCATATGTCCCATTTCTTGAATTTTCTACATTGACTTTCTTTACTTGCAAGAAAACCTAACCTATCAATATTAAAATAAATACATTATTTTGCAAAGAAACTCACTTTTTTCAAAAATGGGCGCCAAGTAAACTCACAGCCTTCTACAGTTAAGGAAAACAGTTGGCAAGCCTTACACCAGTTCTCTCCATACCAAATTGTAACCGATGTTGAGAGAAACCTCCATTAATGTACTGTGAATGTGAGATATTGAGTTAATAAAATGTGCTTTGAGTTTTGTGATTCACACTCCCTCACCTGTTCAGAGAATAGAGGAAGTAAGTTAAATGTTTGATGAATTTCTATTGTAGTTCTTCAGATTTTATGGAACTTGGTGTGGTGTAGCTATGGAGGGTCTAAAGTTAAGGCCTAATTAGTTATCAATGAATAAGCACAACTACCTCACCCCCTCACATCTCACACCCTCACTCTTTGTGTGATGAGGGAGTGAAGTTGAAGAGCACGAATTTGAAATGTACATTATATTTTTAGCAAGACCTGAACATTTTCACGACGAATTAAATCAGTGCTATTAAATGTGAATAACTCTCCCTATATTCCCCCTATTCTGAATGGTGGTAGTTTTCATCCTTTCTAACGATTAACATAAAAAAGTTCGGTAATTGTTTAGTATTTGCTTTTCTGGAATGCAGAAATCATTGTTTCTCCTAATCTCGGCCTGAACAATATGTAACAGATTTATGTAACAGTGCACTAACTGAGTTTACGTTGGGTCTCTAATCCTAAACAAATACCAAAATTTCATTTTGATTTTTAAATTTCTTAACTACTATGCTGTTTGTACAACAATACTCGTTTTCAGACCCACACACTATGAAAGACACTTCTTTCAAACTTCGTTCTCAAAGAGAAACATCGATAGAGAGGACTAAAATAGTTTATTACAAGAGGAAACAAAATGAAAACCGATCCCTGGATCTGATTGCTTCTTTAGAAACTTGGAGTTCAAATGTTTATGATTCAACAACCTCATGCCATTCTGGACCTAACAATAACAAATGAACGATCCATTACTCCACGATTACAGAGAATCCATCGGAATGCCAAACTGAAAGTAGCCAAAAATCATTGTGCTTTCAAGACTAAAATTGCAAAGATAGAGAATGACGATATAAAATTGAAACGATCGTACAAACGGGTAAGAAAATCGTTGTATAGAAACAAAATTAATCCAATGCGCATTTCACCAATTACCAAAGTGGATCGGTTAATGAACAAAGAAGATTTTCAGGAAATAAAAAATAGATTCTTCTTCTTATTGATCTTCCCTCTTCTACCACAACGCACTGTGAGGTGCCTTTCTATATTGCCCCTGATCCATGCATCCCGGTCCAGCACCAGCTGCTTCCTCCTCCTCCACTCCAGACCTCTCCTGCCAAAGGCCTCCTTCAGCCCTTCATCCCCTGTCTTTATGGGTCTTCCTTGCGGTCTTTTTCCCTCTGTGACAGTTTCATATGTAGCTCGGGGAGTGCGATTCTCCGACATCCGAGACACGTGTCCATATCATCTCAAGCGATCTTCTTCTAATATATCCTCGATTGGTCTCATATCGAGGCTCGCTCTAATCGTTGTGTTCCCACACGGTCCCGCAATGTCTTTCCCTCGACCTTCCTAAGATACCTCATTTCCATTGCTTGGATCTGACTCTTGTGTTTAGTAGTGAGTGTCCAGGATTCGCTGGCATATATCAATATCGGATGGAAAGTGTTTTTATAAATGACCTTCTTTGTAATTTATTTCCTTCCCAGGAACCCAGTCTTCAGGGAACCGAGGCATCTTCCCGCAGTCTTTATCCTCTCTCTTATCTCGCAATACACCCATCCATAATCATTCAGGTGAGATCCAAGGTATTTATAATCGCTCACCTGTTCAATTTCTCCTCCACCAAGCCTTAACACTCTGTCCGCGCGGTAGTTTTTCCTTCCTATCCTATCCTAATTAATTATTATTGGTAGAAACCATGTGAGAAACTTGAATGAAAGCATACAAGAGCCTTAAACGAAATGAGAGAAAATTTGTTTGAAGAGCGCTTAAGGAAAACTCGTATCATTTAAAAAAGTACAAACTTAATTATAAGCTTAACTGTGAGTTAAGAAAGTTGTTTAATAAGAATTTTGCTTATCAAACAAACAATTAGTTATTTCGTAATAAAGTTAAAACGACAGTAAACCAAATACACCCTGATGTTACCAGGTTTTTTGAAGAGAACGAGAACAGTGGGCTGCGCCCAGGGAAAAAGGGCTGTGCCACTAAGATGCCACCGTCTACTAATTTGAAGATTTGTCTTAAAATTTATTTATTTTAATAAATTATAGGTAATAAAATTTAACTAAAAATTATTGAAACTAATGATATTTCATATAAACAATTGTTTTCTTATTTCTATCATTTCCTTATTATATTCCTTTAAAATTTGGAATCAATGTTCCTTGAAGTCAGGAAAAAAGAAGTATGTAAAAGGATTTTTATTTTTTAATGCCAATTGAAAATAGCGGTCGTTTGATTGGCCCCGTATCATTGATAAACTGTTTGTATCGCATCAACGTCGTTGTTCGATTTTCTTCAAATTTGACATTAATATTCCCTGAAGGTATTTAAAACGACGTGTGTAAGAATTGTTTTTTACGCTGTGACACGGATGATGAATGTAAAACAAAATCATAAAAATACAGATAATTGTGAGAAATTCAAATTATATTTTGAACGAAAAAAAAAGAAATGATCAGCAGAGCATCGTCGCTAAATTTGTATTTTTAATTAACTTAAATAATAACTAAAGTTGGCGGGAGTGGGAAAAAAATTGATAAACAAAGTTGGCTTCTGAATAAACTATAAAATTTGCTAAATAAACCGTAAATAAAATTTCAAGTACGACAAGATTTTCGTATTTTTTATGGAAGAATCTTCTTTTAAAGATACATTTAATTCTGGGTATGAAGAAAATTGTCTTCCTTTTTATATTATGTTTTATTAAAGATGATTATCACATGTTTACACTAACATCTTTATCAACGTTTCGGGCAAGTTCCCCATCCTCAGGACAACCCATTTTTCATCCCATATCATTTTTAATAAAACATAATATAAAAAGGAAGAAAATTGACTTCATACTCATAACTAAACTTATTTTTAAGAGAAAATTTTAATTTTTTTCGCGGTCTACAGTTCAAAGAACTACTAGATATCCTATTTTATTGGCTTGCTACAATTAGATAACCTATATACTTATGAGTAAACAATTGTTTATTAGGTTTTGTGTTGGTGCCGTTGGATGATAAGAAATCTCCTCTGCTTCCTTTAATATGTTAGTCCCTCTAATTTGCATTTCTTAAGACCGTAAATATTACATGCATAAAATAACACATAAAATGGACGTTGAATTCAGAGCTATTTTAGGTAGAATATACTTCTTTAAGGCTTAAACTAAACACTATATTTTAGTCTTAACCCACAACTAAATTGTTTTAAGTGTTTCCATCTTGTTTCTGTTAGTAAAAATAAGTGTCAACGATCGCTTAAAGATTTATTCGACATCTTGAAGCACTAAATGTAATAAGTTTAATGAGAAATGAGATTGAAGAAGTTTGTTTTGGTATTGTTTAGAAGTTTAGCAATTATAAGCCCTGATCACTTAAAACCTTTTTGTGGAGTAGTTTCTTTGAATAAAATTTTAATTGGGTGGTTAATGAGTATTCCTTGTCAAGTGACACTTTTTGTTCCGGAAACTTCTTAGGAGATCAGTTTTTCTTGCTCAATTCTAACGGATGCGGCCCTGTTTCATTGGGGTGCTGTTGAGAAATAACAAGAATATCGACCGGATTTTACTTATAATTTCTCTATTGATTATTTTTAAAAAATTAAATCGTGGAAACCTTTGCGAAGCGCAATAGCACCCCTTTTTATCCAGAATAATGCGGCCAGAGCTATTCCTGGATAGCGAGAATTTCCGGATAGGCGATGGTAGATCATTAAATAAGAAATTCTTGATATTATTTAAGGTAATGTGCAAAAGAATCGTTTGTTCGATAGAGATACTCCTTGCATCATTTTACCAGACATATCGTTAAATTTCACTTAATACATCACGCAATACCTCTACTAAAGAGACTTTCATGAATTAAAATAATAAAAAAAAAGTGGGAAAATACATTTGGGCTTTGACAAGAGATAATAACAAACTGAATTCTTAGTTAATATACCCATGAGAAACAGAAGAGAATGGAAAGAGCTTTTCCAACTAATGAATATGTCTCACTTTTAAAAAATTACATAATTTTAGATTAATAAGAATTAAGTTTATGCTTTTAAAAAATAAAATTGGAGGTGAGATACGATACATTTTACATGAATTGGCATAAAATGAAAAAATATTACATGTTAAATTTGTTTATACATGCATCTAAAATCACTTAATTAAAATTTTGAATTTCTATTGGCATTATATTCTATAATTTTGTATAGGATTATGATGAACAAAAACATAAGTACCTACCTAAAGGAAAACAGTTTAAAAATGAAGAAAAAAAAAATAGTTTCTGACATGGCTAGTGATCGCGAAAAAAATTAAAATATTGATATATCGATGTTTCAAAACATTAGGAGCAAAACATCGCTGTTAGCGATACATCAGTCAACAAACATCGATGGTTTCAATAAAAACATCAATGCTTCCAAAATTGATGTCTGTTTGCCACCCAATCTCATATCCTATATAATACTGTTATATATGTCATTATGCAATATAATTCACTATAATAATCATATTTCATTTATCTTTCTTCGTTATTCAATACACTTTACCATTATCAAAGTTATGAAAAATTATAGTGTATGTCTATACATAACGTATTTACCCGTGTAATAAGATTGAAGTACGATTGTACACATATAACGCCTAAAGAAATTAAAAACGTGTAAACTCATCTTTCATAGTGGTATAATACGTCAAATAAAAGTGTAGATTTTTTTGTTTCTAACTTTCTTTATATATTTATTTTCTCGAGAAATTCACTATTAGGAAAACATAGATACATTTTATAAAATCGCAAAATATTGTTATTTCAAATCTCGCACGCTAGAAGCTTAAAAAAAAAAAAAATAAAATAAAATGGACACCCCAAGGAGAAAGCGATAGGTTAGAAGGCGACTAGGAAGGGGGAGTCTGGCAAGAGGAAAGTTCTGCTGAAGAAAGAACCATAGAAATGGAGGAGGTAGAAGAAATTATCAATAACAAGCGCTGCCTTATTATATGGAAAACAAGTATTGTGGCCCCAGCAAACACGACCAATGTGGAAAGTGCAAAATCACCATCTTCTGGTCACAGCCGGAGGTTAGAGATGAGATCATCTGTCGCGCACTCAAGAACAAGTCAAAACCAGGTAAAACTCACCACATAAATGTAGGGAATACGTCGGTATGGGACAAAATTAAATGGCGGATGAAGGCTATCGGGACCGACAGAACATTTGTCAAATGCACATTAAAGGTAGAAACGTTAAAGGACGCCGAGAATCAATGGGAGGTAATACTCGCCTACCATAAAGGCAAGACAAATCATCGCGGAATATAGGAGATGTTACAGGCACTAAAACGAAAGTATTTTTGGTAGGTTATGAAGCGAACGATCACAGAACTTATTGGAACCTGTGAAATATGATTGTTTAACCACCAAATACGACAGACACCCTCTCAGACCGAAACAGGAAGAGACACCCACAACAGAGTCCCCATTAACGGACCTATAAGTAGATACATTCACTAGGAAGAGAGACAAATGGGTCACGATGATGGACTTTTCATCAAAACAGACATGGCATACCTGGTCCAGAAGCAGTCGTGGGGGACAGTGTTAGGAGCCCTATGGACATAGTTCCAGTTCTAGGGCATACCAGACCGGATCGCATCGGATGGGGGAAGGGAATTCAACAGCGCCATTATCTAGCAGAGGCGAAGGCCTTTGAGATAACATGGCACATTAACACCCCAGGTCACCCGAAGAGTAGAGGGGGCAGAGAACGACTGCGCAGCAGGCTAAGTGGCCACCTTCGGTTATACCAAGTAGAAAAGGGGCTGGAGCCAGACGTGGCGATGGCAAAGGCAGTCACGGCATATAATCATTTAATTCACACAGCAACAGGTTTTTCGCCATTTTAAATCATTTTTGGATTGTGGGGATGTCGCAGGGATAGTGTGAGAACGGCAGTGGATGAGGCATTATCGGAACTTATCGTTAATAACAGATTTGCGTTGACGAACCTGGGAATAAGTCCGGAGTAAAATAGAGGGCGAAAAAAGCAGGAGGGTAACCTGGGAGAATTAGAGAGTCAGGGAAGTGAAGAGCAATATTAAAATTGCGACGATCGTATAAAGGAGGAGAGGTTCCAATAGGTGCAAGGAGTTATTGAGGTACGAGGGCCCATTCAGGGTGATAGCTATTCCCGAGCATAATGTCGTGTCTATTGAAAGCGTAAGAGAGCCAAAGAAGCGGAGAACAGTTCATATTGAGCAATTGAAGCTCCCAGTAGGAGATCCACGGCAGCCACAATTGGATGGAGTATCCTCATTGCTGCACTAGTGAAAACAGTTTTTTTGTTTTGTTTTTTATTGCATTATTACAGAATTTCCACGTTGTTAATACAAAAGAATGAAGTTAGCGCAGAAGTTAATAAAAGGAAATTTTTGTTACTCTTTTTCTTTCTGTTCTGTTTCTTTAAGTTATAAGTGAGTGTAAACAATTTTTTTTCTTTTAAGTAGTTTCACTCCGGCTCTGAACCACCAGTAAGATAGAGAGATTGACCTTTCTAAGTGGTAACATAGACAATGTTTACGAAGGATAATCATAAACTGGCAGAGGGGAGTTGAGGCTCGGGGTGAGACAGTATTCGACTTAATACCATTTCTCTGATGTAAACAAACATCCAAATGTATATATAGAGGATTGGAGGAGAAATAAAGTCAGTTCTTATTCAATCTATGCTCATGTTGGTTATTAACCTTTTCATTCTTTATTTTGTCTTTTTGAACCAGCTGGTCATTAACTTATAAACAATATTTTTAATTATCCGGAGCATGTCGAGAAATAAACAATTAAAATTTTTCCTTACACGTTAGTTTTTCCTTATTCGCCCAATAGAAATGTGGAAGCTATACTTCTAAAGTCATTCTGAATATGACGTCTCAAGGGAAGGACTGCTATGGACGAACAGTCCGAAGCCTACAACAGTTCGATAAGCCCGGTCAAGACAAATGAGGTTGTAGTTGGGTAGTTGGGGATGGATACTGACAGAGAGGGGAAATTGGCTTTAATCCAGGTTTATGAGGAATTGGACTTTGTAAGACGGCGACGATATGGTGGGAAAGATTTAAGGAAATTCTCAACATATGCAGTATTGCTGAGTAAACATGGCACTGAAATGAATGACTGGAATGAAAAAGAAGGCTACAGCGATGGATTTTACATGAAATAATTTGTTATAATGGATGTGAATGAAGAGTGAAGTAAGTATACGTCTTGCACCAAAAAATTATTAATATCGAGAATTTTTTGTATGCAAATGATAATTATTTTACTTTTTTTAAATATTTTACTTAATTAAATTTTAAATTATTATTTTATTTTTGTTAACATTCACTTACTTCTGTATGAAATATATAGTAAAGGAAGGTATTGCGATCGTGAACAATTCTCAATACGTGATTTAACGGAAATACACATATCTAATAATAATAATAATAATAAAAGGCTTAGCGAACACGAAAGTTCGATGCCGATACCACCAATCGCTGCTTACAAACCTCGGTCCACCGACTACCGTCCAAACCCAAATCTATTAGATCACCCTTAACACAATCCTCCCACCTACGTTTCGGTCTACCCCATGGACCTTTACCAGTCGACTCAGCGTTTATTAACTTTTTAGGAATTCGTTCGTTACTGAGCCCAACAACTTGACAAGCCCATTTCAACTGTCGCGATGATAACACTTAGATTATATTAACAGGGTGCATGCTCCGCAATTCTGCGCTGTGTAACCTACTAAATTCTCCAGTTGACTCATCCTTTTTCGGACCAAATATTTTACGCAATACTTTATTCACGAAGACATTAAGGCGTTATTTGTCCTTCAAGATTAGCGGCCACGTTTTACACCAGTACAGAAATGTAGGCAAGATAATAGTTTTGTATATTCTAGTTTTAAGTTTCTGGACAAAATGCGTGACCTAAGTAATGTTGATACTGAAAAAAAACAAACATTTTCCACCTTCAACCGCGCCTTTATTTCCTCTTGAATTTCGTTTTTTCTAGTAATCATAGACCCCAAATTTCTCAACGTGTTAATACCTATTTTCTCCTATATCTATATCATCAAAATCACCCTTGTTTCTATTGCTAACCATATATTTCGTCTTATCCGTATTTATTTTGAGGTCAACCTCTTTGCCAGCTTTCATCAACGTTGTTGTACTCGGTTTACAGTTTCCGCTCCTTACTTAATAATACCAAATCATCCACAAACCCAAGCCCGGATATTTTACCACCCAGATCTAAACCCCTTTCGGTACGCATCACCTTTCTAATGACACACTCTAGTGCTAAATTAAATAAGACAGGTGAAAGTGAATCGCCTTGTTGTAAACCCGAACGAACTTCAAATTTCTCCGAAAAATAATTATTTTAGAAACTCCATCTTTACCACACGCTTTTATTAGTTCACTGGGAATGTTGTCGATTCCCGCTGCTTTATGAGATTTTAATTTTCCGATGGCTATTTCGACTTCCTTCTTACTCGGTTCTTCAACTAACGGTTCAGCACTCTGATATTCAGTAGGAGGAGATTGACTATTATTTTCCGAATTCAAAATACTTTCAAAGTGTTTTTAAAATCTATTCACAATGTCCCCCGGATCGGCCAAGATATTGTAATTTTCCTCTCCAATTCCATTCATTGCGGATTCAGACTGTTTACGCGATCTGTTTATACCCTTGTACATGTCTCTTTTCATTGTTTTCAATTCTATTAGTTTCTATCTCTATTATTTTGTTTTTAAGATATTCTCGGTTCTTATTTTTGAGGAATTTGGACGTTTCATTCATCAAGGCTCGGAAGTTAGCAACATTGTTATCGCTTGGATTATTTAAAACTTTTAATTTAGTGGCTTTTCTTTTTTCACACAAGTTTAGACAATCATTATTGAACCACGGTTTGTTCTTTTTCCTGTTCATTTTTTCAAGACACAAATTACTTACCTCTTTAATATTATACCTAAATCGGATCCATAGCGTGTCTATATATTTGCGATCCTCATCTAAAGATTCCAAGGCTTCACATATCTAACAAATACACATATCTAGGTCCTCTTATTACAATAAACTAAGTCTCGCAAAATAAGCCTGTGTGAGCGCGCGCGCGTGTGTGTGAATGTGTGCGGTTGTGTGCGTGCGTGTGTGTGTGTGTGTGTGTGTGTCTGTATGTCTGTGTGTCTGTGAACAGCGCTGGTGAAAAACGAAAAGTTGTACAAAGCCGCAATTACATATTTAAGGTAAGTAAAAATATATGCCTATGATTTTACAGCAACTTTTTCGTTACAACCGACTTACCGAAAGTGCTACTTCATATTATTGATTTTAAATTTGTTTACGATTTTCTCGAAAAAGGCTTTAACGATTGAAATGAAACATGCCTAAAGTCTTCTCCTTAGATCCCTTTAACTTTTTATACATTTAGTACATCACCGAGAAAACTTAGGAAAAAAAGTTATAACGAAAAGAAAATTTTATTTTCGTATGACTCAGTAAGTATGCATTGACTAGTAAATGATGTATATAATCATATAAAATTAAAATACAATTGTATAAAAACCTATAAGACAAATCATCAAAATTGGACCAGTATTAGCAAATATATAGCGTAATGGACTTAACGGAAGTGCCCCATAATTTAATCGATTTACACGAAACAGAAATTACGTATTTAAGGTAGGTATATGCCTGTGATGTCACACCAACTTTTTCGCTAAAATCGACTTACCTGCAGCACTACTTTATATAATCGATTTTACACGTTCTTGCAATTTTCTTAAAAAAGGCTCAAATGATTTTGATCAAACCCGTAATTACAATGTAAAATTAAATGGTCTCAATTATCAGCTAGGTCTTGTCCCCATTGAATAGTCTGGCAAAGCCTAAACGTCGATTTTTCAAAATTTCTTCCTCTAACGTACCTTAGTTTTGTTTATTTGAAATTATTAATAAAACTAAGATAAATTATTAACTAACTAATAAAAAATGGATAAATATAAACTATGAAAGTATTTGATCATTAACTAGAGGAGAAAAGTTTTCCCAAGTTGAAAACCAATTTCCGGAAATAATAGTAGTAATGTACATGAAGAAGTAAGTGAAAGTTGTGTGATGCGCGCACCAGATTTTTAAAAATTAATTTTAGCTTGCGAGGTTTGAAATAACAATTTTTGCGATTTTATAAAATTATATATATTTTCCTAATAGTGAATTCCTAGAGATGCTTGGGATGTTACAGCAACTTTTTCGCTTAAATCGACTTACCGGAAGTGGACATTATATAATTGATGTTGATAAAACTCGTAATACCAATGTACAATACAATTAAATGGTCTTTAGTATCAGCAAGGTCTAATCATCATTGAAATAGCGTAACAGGGCTTTAATACCGAATTATCATAATATTTAATAGTCTCTTAATTTTGTTTATTTGGAGTAATTAACCTTCTCTCATTGTTAGTAGTAATGAAAAATGGATAAATATAAACAATGAACTAATTTTGATACTTAATTAAAGGAGAAAAAGAGGAATAATACATTCCCAGATTAAAAAGAAATTTCCGGAAATAAGAGTTTGATTTTAGAAAAAATATTATATTATCTAACATGTAACGTTGTAGAAGGTAGTGGAGAGTGACGAAAAACGCATAATCCTGAGTGATTTTAGTAAATAATAATTTCGACTTTTTTATTTTATTTTTTATTTAAAAAACTATATATATGTATATATATATATATATATATATATATATATATATATATATATATATATATATATATTTCATAAGGTGTGCAAACATTTAAATCTTCTGCCTTATTTTTCAAAATTTCTCCATTTTTTAATTTAACTATTGCATTTATTTTTTATTTTACAGAGATTACTACTCGCTTCTATTTACCAGGAATGTATTTATTTATCACACAAAACTACTACAAATCTACTTATATGAATTACAACTAAATAAAAAAGGTGAGAAAATACATAGGAGGTAAGATAACTGAATTCTTAGTTTAAATACGTATAAGAAATATAATACAATAGAGCCTATTAGGGCTTGCTTTTCCAACAAATAAATATATTTTACATTTTAGAATTTAAAATAATGTTCATTAAATACGAATTAAGTATATGTTACGATAATTAAATACGTAGAGACGTTGAGATTTGTTGATGGAAAACATAGACATAACTTTTAGTTTGCACACTGGGTTCTGGTGGTAATTTTCTATATCAAGTATTCATTTAATTTTGATTCAGTATGCCATAAGATTTTTATTATTTGTTGTTGATTCATTTGCACAACAATGGAAAACTTTAGAAATTGATCTGTCATTATTCAGTAGTTTTTAGACGTGCTTGAATTTCTCCTCTAGTGTGGCATTAACGTGATTTTTTGGTTACTGCCTACCAGTCCAAATTTTATTTTTTACAATTGTTTAGAGGTAAGTGTAGTCCTTCAAACGGAATATAATACTTCATAAATTTCAATGATAGATGCTTGTAGCTGTCTCAGAGGATATCCTCTATAAATGTATTTTGCTTGCTAGCCAAGAAATTGGAAGGCGACGGGACTCATAGTCCTCTTTGAAACCCTACCATGAATTGTCAAGCATCTTATACAGCTTAAGGCTTTCTTAAGCATTCTCTTTTTACCGTAGTTTACAATAATCATACCACGGACCAACTGAAGAGCTCAGGTCTCCAAAATTTGGTGCTGAAATATACAGAGTAACGATGTCAGGAGATAAAGTCAATTTCAGCTCTTAAGCTTGGGATTTGACGACAACGTAGATCGGGTGGTACGAAAAAAGAGACGAAAAACAGACAGTTTCGCTGCAATAAGGGACTTGCTGAACTAAAAAAAACAACTAGCGATTACATTTTTTTTCTCTATAATCAAAAAAATTTGTCTCTCGAAAAGAAATCAACCAAAAACAGGTTATTTTGTACAGTTTAGACCGAAAGGTTAAACCGAAAATGAAAAAAATCGGAATAACAAACATCCGGTTTTTTCCAATGTGAACATTCAACGAGTAGCTCAGTGCAGAATTTGCAAGGAATACTAGAATATTGACTATATTATGCAACCATACCTACTTAGTGGTTCGTAGTTATTATTATTATGATTTGTATATATTCTTGTTCAATAAAAGGAATTGAAAATAATTTTTCCGTTTAAAATAAGCTACCTATAAATAGTTTTCCCAATTTAAAGAATTTATTGTCAAAATATGAGAAATATGAATTTAAATTTTCATATACGTAATATTTTCTATTAAACCGTTTCATTACTTGTAATATTCTTTTTCCTTGAGCTTTAATATGGGAATATCAAATATTTAGGTAATTATAATTTCGTTTCTCTGTTTAAAATATTGGGAACCAAAGGACCCCAGTGTGATAACCGTGTTAAATTCATGTAGTGAGCAATCTAAGGTTTAATCTTTCTGGTGGCCTTAAATCATCACCCTTCCTGTGGTATTCTCTCATCACTTCCCTTGCCCAAAGGTACCTCATGGAAATGCTTTCACTACTTTTCAAAACCTCATCATCTTATCCTATTATTAACAACGAAATAATTGCAAGTGGGCCCGAAGTCTTCATGTCGTCTCTTTTTCTGAACGAAATTGAGGTTCTGAACTTTTTACCACTAATTTCTTAACCATTTCTCTGTTGTGGCGAAATTGCCAGAAGTGTTTATTATGGCCTTATATGTACACTCCTCATTTCAACGAATCTTGATATTTGAGCCTGCTTAATTCTCTTCAGAATGCTTTCAATGACAATTTCCCAGTTCATTAAAGCCGACATGTATTTTCAAAGGAAAGGTCTGTTTGATTCCTATGTGACCCTCTCTTTACATAAAAATCTCGGTATATAAATAAAATTTAGTATATTGACTATTGCTTCTTATCGGCAAAGTTAGACATAATGCCAGTTATGGGTAAGAGATACAATTTAAGGTGTTCAACTTTATAATCCATTACATTATGAAACAAATAAATGACCTGAAAAAGAATAGATCAAGAGGGTGTATTATTAAAAAAAAGATTATGAATTGGTCCTCATTAGGTTGGCCATTTGGATGTCAAAATTTTTGGATAATAATTAAGCTTCAATGAGGCTAACAGCATCCACATCCATTTTGCAAAATATTCAATTTTTTTTCACCACGTAAATAAAATTTTAAATTAATTATCTGCAGATTTTTTTCTTTTGTCACTCCAGGCAGTGCCGTAGTTTGAGATTTTTTTATCATTAATGAACGAACTTTTGAACTAACGAAATTATATAAGACATATATGAATGTAACTAATATATCAAAATCATTATATTTTTCTGCATTTCATAGAATAATTTTTATTATATCGCCAAATTAAAAGACCTTTGGTCCTTAAAACAAACCAAATCAGTTACAATTATTCTTACTAGGTTGTTAAAAAAGTCCTTGTGCATCAGTATAGCTTTATTACAGACTGCATGTTTTAAACATTATTGAATATATACTCTTCAAAGTAAAGTTCAATGTTTTCAACTACTTTTACCCATCTTTCTGCCAGTAATTGGATTTGATACCGGTATCACTCCTAAGGTTTTGAGGCAAAGAATTCTTCACGGCCAATTTTTATGTCCTCGTAATTATCAAAGATCCGCCCTTTTAAAAAATGAGCTATTGATCTAGCCAAACCATAATCTGGTGGTGCATTATCTGGGCTATACACAGGATGAGACAAAACTCCTTGCAGTTCCGATATTTTTTCTTGTGTAAAACGAGAACGATGTTCAGGGGTATAATCTTGCTGCAAAATGGCTTGGTTCCTGTTGACCAAAGCGGGGTACTTAGTACTCAAAACTGCATAAAGTCTGTCTAGCTGTTCACAGGAAAGGCTTGAGTCCCTACTACAGCCGATAAAATCACGAGTAGTTGCATTTGGGCCCTGGTTCACACATTCAAGAAGAACGCCACCATCAATGACGAATGGGAGACCTGATCTGGGTTGTGCGGAAGTATTTCGATGGATAATTGACGCTCCTTCTATGTCACAAATTTCTTCGGCGGCTGCCTTAAACATTTTTTCCAGTAATGTCTCAAAAGACCGCGAATCACGATTTTTTCTTGTGGCATTGCACGTGCGTTTTAAAAGTGTAAATGACCCCATAAAGCCAACATAACTCACAAGGAATTAAAGGACTAGCCAAAGTAAACATTGTCATAAATAGTTTTTTTTTTACAGAAATTTACAACTGTATAAGAATATACAACAAGTAAATGTGATAATAAGTACATGACACTTGATAATGACGTGAGAAGGAGCTACCCATTGGTAGCACTTCGATGACTTCTATATTAAGAAGTCCCGCGGCCATCTTCTTTTAAGACGCCTCGGAGGATTATCGGGAATAGTTTAGGATGAAAGGTTACGCACTAGGAGGTTAAGGGTGAGCGAGGAGTTTGTAATTAAAAGAGGTATATATATTTCGGGCCAAATCTGCAACAAAGGGAATATTTAGGTCTTTATGGATAATTTTATTTGTAACTTAATAAGGAGCATTAAGGATTTTGGATTGTAAGGATTGGATAAGGGAAGAATTTGATGGTTTCGTGAAGCCCCAAAGCTCAATTCCATATGTCCAAATAGGCCTGATAATGGCCATGTATATGAGCTTTTTATAGTAAAAAGGGAGTTTAGAGCGTTTGTCAAGTAAATGTTGTAGTAAACGGTATCTACGAGCAGTTCCTTGTCGTTTCAGTCTAGTATGAGGATTCCATGTAAGGCTTTATCAAGATGGAGTCCTAGGTAGCGGATCTGTTCAACAGGAATAAGTGGAAAATTATTAAAAGATACTGTAGGACAGGAAGTAGTGGGTTTGCGACGAAGGGTAAAAGTGATCTGTCGAGATTTATTTTAATTCTCCAGTTCTGACACCAGTTCTGGAAATTATGTGTGACTGCAGGGTTTGGGATGCAAGAGTTGGGTCATTATTCACAGATAACACACATGTGTCATCTGCGTATGTAGTGAGGACAGTGGTAGGATGGCTTGGGATATCAGCTTTATACACCGAGTAGAGAATAGGACCTAGGATACTACCTTGAGGGGTACCAGCGGACTGGGAAAAGAATGAAGAGTAAGCAAAATTGTGATTTGCTTTGAAGGTTCTGTCAGTTAAGTAGGAACGGATTAAAAGGTAATATGTAGGGGAGAGGAATTGACGGAGTTTGTAAAGCAGTCCCGGGTGCCAGACTCGATCAAAAGCTTGTTCAACGTCGAGAAAGACTCCCGTGCAGTACATTCCGCGCTCCAGTGTAGAGGATATTACATCCACAACACGATGGCACTGCTGGATAGCAGAATGAGATGTTCGAAATCCAAACTGGTGGTCAGGAATCACATGAAATGAATCTAGGATTGGGTAAATGCGTTTTAGTATGAGTTTTTTCTAGGAATTTTCCCATGATAGGTAACAGAGAGATAGGGCGATAGGAGGATGAGTATTTAGGTGGCGTTTTGGGTTTTGGTACCATTTTTATTATAGACAGTTTCCAAGGATCGGGAAAATAGGTGGATCGGAGTGCAGCATTATATAAATAGGTTAGAAGTAGGATAGCTTTTCGAGGGAGCTGTTTTAGGATATGGGATGTGCTGAGATCGTGGCTAGGAGCTTTTTTGGAAGGCAATTTGTGGATGATATTGATTATTTCAGAAGGGTGAAACGCTTTAGGAGGAAGGGGCATTTGGGGAGGTTTGAATTTCAGTAGCTTTTTCATAGTGATCCATAAAGATTTATCAGTAGTAGAAAGGTTTTCTGTGAAGTTATGTAAATTTTGAATTTTGTATTTCCTAATATCTATTTTCAGTTTGTTAGTTAATTTATTGTAATGAGTTTTATCCAATGGATATCTGGTTCTGTACCACTTTGCTCTTGCTCGCCTTTTTTCAGTTAATAAGGTGTAAATATGATGTGGTAAGTTAGTTTCACGTGGATTTCTAATTTTAGGGTGTGACGTGTTGTTATTGATGATGGTTTCTATTGATATTGTGAGTTCTTCAATTGCGGAGTCAATCTGTTGCTTGGTTTTTAAAGGAATTTTTAAGTCTATTTTGTTTTCTAGATCATAACGAAAATCGTCCCAGTTAACCAATCCTGTAATCAGAGAAGGAGGAGAAGGTTCAGGAATAGCATTTGAATGCATGAGAAGCAGAACTGGACTATGATCTGAGGATAGGTTATCAATGGATTTGATTGTAGATTGTAAGGAGAGTATCTGAGAAGTAATTAATATTTCAAGGATATCGGGACGTTTTTTAAGGGATGTAGGCCAATAAGTAGGGTTCATGGGAGAAATGATGGAAAACTATTGGAGGTTGAGACACAGGAAAGAATCCTGCCACGAGTGTTAGACGTTCGACATCCCCACCGTTGATTTTTAGCGTTGTAATCTCCACCAGCAATGAAACGCGGACCAAGGGATCAGGCGGGCAGTATACAATTGAGAATGTAATGTTAAACGGCTGAGAAGCTAGGGGCTTCTGGCTCATCTTGGGATATTGAACGGGATTTCTGTAAGGACTCTGGTAAGGAAGGTGATGAGTGGTCGGATCGTGTCTTGTAGATCACGAAGGAAGGATTGAAGGACTAATATTTAGTTATTCAGAATAATAAGTTATTAATTAAACTAGTTATTATATTATCATTATAATATATTGAGTCAACATTTTAGTTTCATGCGGTCGTTTTCGGCCATCGAATGGAAACTTTGCGTATAAAATAATTTTGAAAAGATGTGTCAGATATTTTTAATGGATCCTTGATCATCATATGTTTCATTAAAATTGGCCAGTCTACTTCCATAGGTTTAACTTAAAAGGAGTTTATATTATTATTATATTTTTAGTATATCATTGTAATGTGAGTAATAAACTTGAATGAAAATTAAATTGAACAATGATGGAGATCAGCGTACCCGTTTATTTTTTTTCTATTATGTTATTTAAGAAGCGATGTTCTAGTTTATGCTATATGCAATAATTGATATTTTATTCGTGAATATATTATATATTTTATATAATAATGGAAAAAGAAAAGGAGGGGTGAATTCCTCTGGTGGGATGTTGACTTGGCATCGAATGCTCAGAACTTGGGCCAATTTCGGGTCTCTGAAAATGTATGGGCTGAGCTGACAGGCCTAGCACTTTTTTATTTATTTTTTATCCTTTACCTGTAGTCGTTTGGTATGGAAGAGTAAACGTTTAAAATATTAATACAATTCTAGTTTGATATGACTTTAATAACAAATTATTTCTGATCAATTAATAATGATTGGCGATCGATTTTCTACCACTTCATTACCGTCAGTGTGAACACAAAATCACGAGCTCGGTATACTTGTCATACGCCAAATATATGATATATATTAATATCGCCAATTTAGGTGCATCATTTTTTTATGTTATACTAGAAAATGTGTATACGACTATGATATAATAATTATTATAAATTGTATCATTCTTGATTCGAATTCCAGCTGATGTTTTCAGGGCATTTATCAAATATATATAGATTTTTTTTTGTACTGTTTTAAAAAATCTTTCGTTTGTTATGGATTAACAGTAAACATGATTGAACCTGCTTGTATTGCAACTGTATTTCGATCATTAGTGATGATGCATTCATTGGATATTTTTATTACATAATTATTCCACCATATCGCGCGCTAGGTTTGTTTAAAAATCATAAAATGAAGTCAGGTGGAGCAATATTTCTCAAGAAATAAAAAAAAAAAAAAAGAGAACTATTCTCTTCCAAATAGCTTATCTATTTTAATTTTTTTGCTTGTGTGTGCATGTGTATGGCTTGACTCTTTACCAAGATATTAAAAAATAGCAATGTTTTTATTGTTTACACGATGCTTGTTAATGTGGTGGTATCATTCATATTGTTTTTGTTTTTTTGTTAATTATTATAGAAAAATATTTTTCATACAAAAACAAAAACTTTTTTTTTTACACAAAATACCGTAGGTATCAAAAGTATATACATACATATTTTTTAATTTTTGTATAATAGCTGGAAAAAATTATATCGTTGTTAAGACCTACAGGTCTCCAAATCACAATTTAAAATTTGTGAAAAAAATTCAGAAATAATTTATTGGTGTTTCGACCAAATTAAATTTTTAAAATATATGTAATTTAAAATTTTTGCATATACTGACAAATAATCGCAAATTAAATTAAAATAATTTTCTCAATCTGTAACAATATTTCTCAAATATAATAAAATCAATACTTTAATTTATGAATACCTGGAACAGTAATTCATAGGTTAATATTTTATGAACTATCCAAAATGGGTCATTCGTCATTAAAAACAATTGTTTATAAAATAAAAACAACATATACTGTAAACACAGAAGCTATAACAAAAATCGCGCAATATTTGCTGAATATTTTATATTATATATCATTATGTATTACTTTATCTTACCTTACCGAGAAAATGACCTTAATTTGGCGGAAACGTCAATAAAATATTCAGTACTTTTTCGAAACATTTTTAGCTTTAACCTAGTAAACCTTTGGGAATTAGGCAAAATGTATTATTTTTTTCTTCAACTATATATAAATATTATAAAAATATTTTATAAATAACTTGAACAAAAATATTGAACGAAATTCTGAAATAATTCAGGAGGTCGCTTTTTAAAAAGAACAAGAAGTCTAAATCGTAATATATTTTCAGAAAAGAAAATTAAAATAACAAAATCTTGAATTAATAATTTTGAATCATATCATCATGAACATGTTGAAAATAATTTATATGTATATTTGAATATTTGAATCAAGTAGAAACCGGAATTGAAAATATTCGAAACCCGGATTTCCTTGTGTTTCTCTTTACTCTTTCCTCTCTTTACTAATCCCTAAGGGTGGATTTAGAAAAAAATTTGCATTAATGTTTTTCAAGTATCACAAAATCAAACTATACTCCAAGAAAATGTTTGTTCACGCAACGATGTACCCCTATTTAATTTTCTGGATGTCCACTACCGGTGCTATTCCAAGTGTCCACTATTACAAGGCCCATTTGCCCCTGGGGCAAACTTCCAGATTGCCGCCCCCAGAGTCGGAACTAGGGGAGGGGGGGAGGGGAGGGTAAAGGGGACACTTGCCCCGGGCGGCAGAATTTAGAGGGCGGTAAATTTTGAATATTATTATTAGATTAAGTTAATACTACTTATTTCTGCTTATTGATAGTTTTGACCTTGATTCGGTCAAAAAATTAGAAAATGAGGTGATATTTATTTCGAAACATATGGCCTAAAGTACCTTTATAAAACAGTTAACTTTTATTGGAGGGGGAATGAAAGAAGAGGCGGAAAAATTAACCTTATCTCCTTCCCCCAGCAAAAATCTTAAAACCGTTTCGGCTGCCTCCTACTATAATTCCAACGCTATCCACTTCAAAGGGAAAAATTATACCAAATAATTCTCGATACCGGCAATCATTCAAGCTCATGAATCTAACAACTAAGCTAACTAACGGAATATTGAATTAGTGGTATCGATTACAAAACTACGTGATATCTAATCGATACTTTACTTGTATCGATCTACCGATATCTCCGATACCTCGTCCATCTCTATCTGCATATTAAAAACATAATTTAATGATTAATTATTTAGACGTATGTTCGACTTAAATTCAATAAAATAAATTTTCTGTTTTAGACAACCGGGGCGACCGCCCCCTTCGCCTTACACTAGGCTACGCCTCTGAATGGTGCAAAATTTGATGTTTAGGAAAAGTAAGAAGAAATATGCTAATTCCCATCAATTAAAATTGTATTAGTCATGTATTCAAGGAGGAATAATGAAATGGAAATGAATGAATGAAATGTTCTTACATAAATTCATAAAGGAATTGTTCAACATTTTTTAAACATTATTGACTATCCATTATTATTTTTTTCAATTAGGAAAATTTTATAATAAAATTAAATCTATAAATGATTCAATGCACAATAAAAATATATATACAATCGACCTCTACAGATTTACCACTATAAAAAAAAATGTATTTCTGTATATTTCACCTTGGATTATTTTGGAAATTAATATTGGACTATATGTTAGGGTACGGGATGGTCCTATGTTGGCTATTTCCCTACCGACCCTAAACAAGCCATCCCTTGAGAGACCTCACCGATGACTCCCTCGGGCCTCACCAAAAGTAGCCGTCCAATTAAAACTCCAAATTTTCAATGATGCACTGCTAATTAATATGATTTAAAATTTGCTAAATCATGACCTGAAAACAAAACGAAAAATAATCGATGAAATGTTGGTCGGGATAAAATAACAAATAAATAAATAGGATGCTACAATAAATCCAGCTTTCTTATACGAAACAGAAAGATATGATCAAATTTTGAAAATCAGATAAGTAATTTACTTCATTTAGGAATTAAATCTGATTTTTTTAAAGATTGAAAGTAATTAAAATGTGGAAATAAAATCTCAAACGATTTTTTACTATAATATAGAAAAATAAATGGAAGGATTCCGTAATTTTAACCTTCCAGCAAGCGCATTGGAGTATAAAGTGCGCCACCTGGAGATTTCAAACTTGTGATATTGGCATGATTTTAATTTAAATGATGGAATGTATAAGAACTGAACCACTGTAGTTCGGGCTCATTTAGAGAATAATGAATAACTTATATCAAGATGTTTCCTTTGGAAAATCTATTAGTAATACTTAAATAATTGTAAACCTCCAATTGTTCGACAAACATATCTCGGTCAGGAGCACGTCAGTGACAAATTCGCGAAATTGCGTTCTATGATATAAATGATTTTTAATGATACCTGGATATTTTTTGGCTGCATAAATAAAATCGAAGCTCTTTTAAGGTAAACAATTTGTTCTACAACTTCAGTGGAACCAAACGCCAGTAGGACGCTGTGAAGATGTGAGTGGATTATTGCTCGTTGGTGGGGTGCTTTTTTAAGATTTAGTCAATTCCTTTATGAAAGGTTTATGAAGTCCTCGAAATATTTTTTGTTTGATATTTATAATTAAACTTTTTTACTTAAGTTTCAGCTCCCAAACCTGTAGCTAGGTTTTCTACATCACCTCGCTATATAAGCATTTTCAAGACCCTTCATGTGTTGTAGTGGTACATTTTTCATTAATTTATTTTTTAAGTGTAAATATTTAAATTAGGTGGCTAGTTTAAGCCACTCACCTCAGCTCAATATTAGTTTAAAATAATTAAATAATATTATAAAAAATTAGGTAGTCATAGGAATGATGTACAACAAAGTGCGATTATTATAACAGACACTTATTTTATTTAAGTTCTAATTATATAAACAAATTATGCCTTAAACCGCGGCTAGTTTAGGACTACGGTTTAACTTTGGCCCATGGCTTGATTTTCAATTTGAAATTATTTGACAGTGTTGAAACATAGCTCTATCTAGACTAAATAAAGGCTGGTTGAGAGCCCCTTAGGAGCAGAAACACCTTTCACCCCCAGCCGCATTTTTCTAGAACCTGTTTTCAACCCCAGCCGCATTTTTCTAGAACTTATTTTCACCCCTCCCCCTCCTCCCCACTGCCTAGTAATCTCCTACCAAATGTTGGTTTTGAGTTTGTAAGACTTCAATTACGATGTAAAATATTAAATGTTACTATACTTAACATTATCACGTTAAATTAAAATTTTACTTTATGTCTTTAGAATAATTCTGTTCCGTGTCTATGATCTTAATAAAAATAATTAAAATTAATCTTTGGAATGAGTAAATTATATTTTCGTTTGTTTTTTAATTATTTTTTAGGGTTAAATGAAAATTTAGAATGGGAACGTAATATCCCTATGAAATATAATAAGCAATAAACGATTTTTTGCTGTTTATGAGTAGCGAAGTTTCGGCATATGTTTGACCTTTTTAAGAGCTAATAAAACTAGATGGAAGAATTATAAAACATGGGGTTAAAATATTAGAAGTAAAAATAAATGTTTATTATTTTATATGCATATATTTCATTGGTATAATATAATACATTCACATCCTAATAACAACCAGGACATATTAAATAAATGTTACATCGGATCCGCTACTTATTAAAAATAAGGCCTGGAAGTTCTTGAAATATTAGAGCAGCTCACCTCTCACACAGTTAAGCATGTTACATCAAGCTGAAAGTGATTGCTCAATTATTTCATCAGACGTTGACAATTTATTTTTTTCACTTGTAATTTACTACTTATTAAACGATTTGTTACTAAATTAATGATGCCCAGCTTAGTTTCAATAGTTTTTCTTTTCCTTAACTAGCCATATTCAGTTATAGGAACAAAACAGGTTTTTGGCCCTAAGATTCGAACAATCCGACGAAATAAAAAAATTACAGCTTAAAATGCGTTTGTAGAATTTCTTTTTTTTTTTTTTTTTCTGGTTCGGCGTCTCACAAAACATAGGAATGATAAGTTTCAGGGTTTATGCCAGAAGATTGCATTTTGGACCCACTGTGCGCACCAACAACATCTAGATTTCATTAACGGCCATCCATATTTTCAATTATATTTTACTCTTGTTATTTTATTTGTATGCATTTATTTATTATTTTATGTAGTAATATTTATCAAAAGAGTACTGATTAGGCACGTTTTAATTTTGATTATGATTTTTTTCTTATTTAAATTTTGATTATACCTAATAAAATTATAACATATGACGATATTGTAAGCGGTGTAGCTGGAAAAGAAACGCAGACTACGCTATTGTCAAAAAATAAGGAAGTTTTAATAGAGATTATCTATTTGTATTAATCAATAATTTAATGTAAAATATGTTTTAGAAAAGTTTAAATGTTTTATAATTATTCTTGTCCAATGGATCAATTGGAATGTTGTATTAAGAAGCAGCCCGAAATATTTGGGCAGCAATGCTTATAAATAAAGTATTTCTCTCAATTTTTTTTGTAATTTTTTTTTTAAATTTAAGTTATAAGTTTAACACAAAATTATAGTGATGTATGTGAAATAAGTTTTATTACTTAAGATATACAATATATTTTGAGTATTTGTTGCGAATCGTAAAGAAAGAATAATACATGCGTTTCATCACGATCTTTTATTTATTTATTCGTCAACATTTAAAAGCCAAATCGCGGTCTTCATCAGGGCATGTATTCATATCTTTGGTGGTTATGAACATATGATGGGTTTGATTATTGAATTAATCCCAAATATATAAGCGTATAAGCATAAATAATTACACCAGCATAAGAATAAATCAAACATAAGCTTTTGAGTTTTAACACTCATTATTTGTACATGGTTAAATTCAATGAGAAGGGAGAAGCTAATTAGAGGGGGAAAAAGTCATTTCCTTAATCATTTATGTTTTCCAAAATATATTTACTACTACTTTCTAAAAGAACATTGAACACTATTTTTAAACATTTAGAGTTTTAACATTTTAGAGTTTTTATTATAAAATTTCCATTCTACTAGGTTGTTACAAAAGTCCTTGTGCAGGAGCACAACCCTCAATTCCAACTCTCATAATTAATTCTATAAGAATGATTTCGTTCCTACTATTTATGTCAATGTTTACTTTGACCAATCCTTTAATTCTTTGTGACTTGAGTTGGCTTTATGAGGTCATTTACATTTTTAAAACGCACGTGCAATATCAGAAGAATGATAGTGATTCGCGGTCTTTTGAGCCATTACTGGAAAAAAGGTTTAAGCGCAAAGGCAGCCGCCGAAGAAATTTGTGCCTTAGAAATTTGTCGCCGATTGGTCATTGATGATGACCTTCTTCTTGAGTGTGTGAACCAGGATCCACCTACAACTTCTCGTGATTTATCGGCCGTAGTAGGGACTCAAATCTTTACTGAGAATCTCGCATTCAAGTTTATTACTCACATTACAATGATATCCAAAAAATATAATAATAATATAAACTCCTTTTAAGTTAAATCTATGGAAGTGGACTGGCCAATTTTAATAAAACATATGATGATCAAGGGCCCATTAAAAATATCTGACACATCTTTTCAAAATTATTTTATAGGCAAAGTTTCCATTTGATGGCCGAAAACTACCCCATGAAACTAAAATGTAAAATAACTTATTATTCTGAATAACTAATTATAAGTAACAATGATTGAACTAATAAATATAATTTCAGTAAATGAATAGTCCAGTAAGTTATTCATTGATGATGAGCGATCTCAACCCAAAACTCTGCCAAGTAATAATTGGCATTATATTATTTTAAACTATATTAATTTTATTTAGACAACTATATATTTTGCGCGAAATGACCAGATTGCATCACAATTTTTATATATCTCTAACATTATTTTCATACAAATTACGTTTATTTAAATTTATTTGTTGGTTCAGATTTAATGAGCAATATTAATGCAATTAACAAGGATATAACATTTATGTTGACAGGTTGTCATTAATGCCTCTAGATTTCTACTGAATCTGGACAAATTTTAAGATATTATTATTTCTTAAATTACTACTTATAAAAGCCATAAAATATGATAGAAAACTCTTGAAGACGATCAGATTAGAGGCCAAACGTTTTATATAATATTAAAGATATTTATTTTAAACTGTTGGTAATATTGGTCATAGTACTAGTAGGTTGTTATAAATGTCCTTTTGCATAAACACAACCCATAATTCCAACTCTCATAATTATCCCATAAGAATGTTTTTGTTCCTACTAATTATGCCAATGTTTACTTTGACTGGTCCTTTAATTCCTTGTGAGTTGAGTTGGCTTTATGGGGTCATTTACACTATTAAAACGCACGTGCAATGCCACAAGAAAAAATCGTGATTCGCTGTCTTTTGAGACATTACTGGAAAAAATGTTTAAGCGCAAAGGTAGCCGCCGAAGAAATTTGTGACATAGAAGGAGAGTCAATTATCCATCGAAATGCTGCCACAAAACCCAGATCAGGTCGCCAATTCGTCATTGATGGTGGCGTTCTTGTTGAATGTGTGAACCAGGGCCCAAATGCAACTACTCGTGATTTTATCAGCTGTAGTAGGGACTCAAACCTTTACTGTGAACAGCTAGATTGACTTTATGCAGTTTTGAATACTAAGTATCCCGCTTTGGCCAAGAGGAACCAAGCCATTTTGCAACACGACAATGCGCCTGCACATCGTTCTCGTTTGATCAAGGAAAAATTATCGGAACTGCAAGGAGTAAACGGTTTGCCTCATCCTGCGTATAACCCAGATATTGCACCATCAGATTATGGTTTGTTTAGATCAATGGCTCATTTTTTAAAGGTCGGATATTTAATAATAACAAGGGCGTCAAAATCGGATGTGAAGAGTTCTTTGCCACAAAACCAAAGGTACCGGCATCAAATCCAATTATTGGCAAAAAGATGGGTGAAAATATTTGAAAACAATGGACTTTACTTTTTAGAATAGTATTCAATAATGTTTAAAATATGTAATCTGAAATAATGCTATACAAATGCACAAGGACTGTTGTAAAAACCTAGTACTAATATTTTCCTAGATGATTTTCCTTTTCCCCTCAAAATCCTGTATCCCTGACATCAAATTGTTTTCTTTCCAAACCAACCTGATCCGTATATTAATGATTCATTTTTTAAAATAAATGAGTTGAGAATAAAACACTAAGGGCTACTAAGTGCTACTGCACTCCATAGGGTGAGTGTAGAATAAACATTTTATTTCATGCCTTCGACTCATATAAATATACCAGCTTTATGGTTTTGAATAAGATTAAAATAACTTTTGATTTATAACAGTACGCATATAAATCAGAATCAATGCCAAATTGTAGAAAAATTTACTTTCAGGTTTATCACAGACATAAAAGTTTTTCACGAGTTGCTGAGCTATAGGTTTTAATAGGCATATAGAAATACAAAAGCCAAGAAATGGAAAATGCTTCAGAAGAAAGAGAAAGGAGATTATTATGAAGAGATATCGAGAGGAAATCTGGTTGAGGTGAATATAAATCAAGATCTGAATAATTCGGGCCTCTGCATCAATCAGGAAGCGAAAGGAATGCGAAAAAAAAGACTATACTGAATACTTATAGAACCAGGTTGTGAAAAGTTGAGGTTGCCAGGGCAGTAAGAGAAAATATAAATATGTAATGTATAAAGGAAAAATAAAGATCTCTTATCTGTGGAGGGTGTGATACCAAGATAAACTAGCCAAAAGTAAACTAACTAATTCTTCCGGCGCTATGGTCCATAGAGGAACTAGGCCTCCTCAACAATTCTCCTCCATTCAGACCAGTCTTCTGCGGTCAAAAGTAATCTAGGAATAAATGAAAAATATCATAAGAAGAGTTTGAAGAAAGATTCAATAGAATGTAAGACATTTATACAGTACAGTCAAGGGCATTAGGCACAGAAAAATTGAGTCGGTAAGATCCATAAATGAGAACGTCGATCCGAAGGATTATCAACAGACAATGCGAATATTCAGGAGTAAAGTCGAAGGTTTTAGGGGTTCAAAAGCAAAAGAAGTCTTACTATAGATTTAAAGGAAAAATTTCCAAAAAAATCATTTCCAAATCTTAGAGGATAGCAAAATAAGAGGTGGAACATTACGATTCCTTAATTTAATCTAATTTAAATCATGAAATATTTGAGAAAAATAGGAGCATTTTATTGCTGAAAAACCTATACATAATAATCACTATTTAAACAGGGGCGTACGCAGAATGTTTTGATCGTCTGATTGGTGGTAGCCAAGGAAAAGCTACTCACGACTGTGAGAAGTCAGTCATTGGTTAAAAAAAATACAATGAGTTTGGATTTTTTTCTACATCTCTTTCATGTTTGGGAGCGTTTATTTTTAGCGGAGAATATTATTCATGGATCCCTGACAAGCTCCTGGATTTCACTGCCGATACAGCCTCACTAATTCACAAGTAGGGCTCCTTATAACTATTTCAATATTTCGACCTATCCAACTTTGACCCCGTTGATTTTCAGCACTATCGTTGTTTTACACTTCTTTTTTTTTACAAAAAGACTAAGTTAGTTTAACAAGAATTCGTGATTTTTATTGTTGTTTATAAACGCTAATTAAGTTATAACTAGCATATATAATACAATCTTAATTTAATTTTCGAAATTACGAGATAAGGTATGCATTTTCGCGTTCTTACCATCCGTCAAAGTAATTATCCGTTTTCATCGTTTTAATGTCTTGTAATTTAAATCATTAATTATTTACTGAAAAAATATTACAATATTTCACTCTATGGGCTCTAGGTATTAGTTATAAATGTGCATACAATAATAATAATAATAAATAACTAAAAAACAAATAATGATGTATCTAAAACATAAATATCGAGAGGCTTGTCAGTAGCTTCCACAGTAGACACTAGTATTTTTATTATTATATCCTATAAAAAACCTGCACCACTTGAACTCATGAAGGATTTTGGGTAACTGGGCTTTAGGATAAACGCCAGGTAATTTACACCTAGTTGGTACTAAAAAAAGGTGGTGTGGTTAGCATCCACGCGTAACTACCAGGTTTACCCTTCAACCGAGTGAAGGATCCACTTTTTCCAGCTGGATGTGCCCGGACTACTGTGGTATAAAGCAATAATTATAATAATAGTTAACTCGCAATTAGTAAATATGCGTGTAAAACAAAAAGAAAGAATAATGTAGTCCAAACTTCTACAATCTCAAACTCAATTGTTATATCAGTACCAAAACCTAATTTACTCCATATTTTGATGTTAAGAGAATCAAACATGGCATGAGATTCATCATAAAACATAATTAAAAACTAAATATTCATCACAAAAGGCGTAAGTACGGAAGTAATTATGGGACACCGCCTATGATGAGCTTATTCGGCTTACACCCTGTAATACTACCGAATTTCGGTTATATTACCGAACACCTGTGGCCCGATCACACTGGCTTCATTTCCACTTCTCTCCCCGGTGTAGTACCATATCCCCTACCCATTTAGATCGTAGTACTAATCGATTGGAATCATCAGGGCAGTCGCGATGTTGGTTTTATAGTATTTTTATTATTATAAAAGATTAATATGAAGTATTCGTTCTTTTGAAATTGTTCTGTATGCACTTCAGTTCAACGTACAGCAGCATAATGAATGACTCTTGAAGTGGAGACTAAAGCTCCTGATATCATCACTTGTTGCCAATAAGGTAGCAGATATAACCTATCACTTGCCAGGCATCAAATATCCAACACAAACGTACCATTCCTTGAAACAACCAAACTAGGATATTAGTTGAAGATTTAAAATATTGTCTTAAGTCTCTCATAAATGCCGGTAAATAGTTAACCAGTCAATTCAACATAAACCGATGGAAAAAGGGAGGTAACATTAGCACAGCTGAGAAGGTTAAATTTGCCGAGTAGAGTCCTCACGATGCCTGAATTGGTGAAAAGTTGACTGGTTCGTTATCTGCTGCAATTTGAGAGACACCCAATAAAAATGACATAGAGAGTCAAAGGACACCAACCGAGGTCGTAACTACAGTATTATTAGGGTGCATGCTCCGACGGAAGCTTCGAGTGAGGAAGATAAGGACTCCTTTTATGAACAGCTGGAAAGAAATCTTGACCAGTGCCAAAGGTACGATACAAGAATAATCGTAGTAGTAAAATATTAATACTAATTGATTTATTTACTTCCAGGGAATAACCCATACAAATAAAGTTGGGAAAAACAAACAATATTGCATTGCCATCAAATCAAGACATCCCATGCATATAAAAGATAGTTTAGATAATAAACATAGAATAGTTAAATAATAACAACTGTCCATCCATGTATAATATCTAAATTAATGAAAGAAATCTAAACATAAATAAAATGTATCAATACATAGTGTCTGATAATAAACATAAATATAAAGAATAAGTAATTTCTGAATAACTAAGCATAATATATACAATGCTGAGATAATATATAATATGAATATATAAATATATTAAATTTCAGTGAATGAATAGTCCAGTCAGTTATTTATTGATAATAAACGACCTCAAACTACAACAATGCCAAGTGAAAATTTTCATTTTATTATTTCAAACTCTACTATTAATTTTTTGACAATTAAATCTTGAATTTTCACTTTCCTTTGTCGTCTCGTGACTGAAACGGCTATATTTCAACCTAATTGTTATATCTGTATAATAATACTCATATTTTCATTTACATCTCATTTTACGTTATGCAATCGTAAGTAATAGAGATATTACAATATTCCGGTGAATTCTTGCTCACTGGTTTCTAGACAGTATACGCGAACTGAATAATTTGTATTATTATTCCATTGTTCGTTCGTATTATTATTCAATTAAGAATAATCAATTGTAAATTAGCACTTTGATCCAACACATTTGCATTTATACTTATACTGGCCACGTTACCCCTTTAAGGAGGGAAAAGTGGCCACTATGCATGCCTTCAGAAAAATGCATGTAGACCATTTATATTATACGTTTTTATTAATTACAAATGTATGGTGTGGCACCATATAGTATGTAAATTCAAAATGTTTGTGTGGCTAGCTTCTATCAATAACTATTGTTTGTTGAAAATTCAATTTCCCTTAGAGTGGCCATTTTACCCCACCTTCCCCTACTTCTGTTTCCTCCCCTCTTCACTGAGTCGTAACTTCATTTTCAATTCTTGTACCCTCCATTCACGCAGCCTTATCTCCCCAGAAGAGAAAATTTTTAACCTACTAAGTTCCATAATGTTTTTCGATGAGTTTACAATTCAATTTAAAATACTTCCGTGAAAATCCGCTAAACTGTTCATTAAAAGTGAAACTCCACTTTCGTGCTTTTGTTACAAATCTTGAAGTTCATTACACTGTTCAAAGGCAATTACAAAATCCTCTTTCAGATCCCCGATTCCCAACCCTAAAGTTTGTATTTGTTTTCTAAAAGTTTCTAAGTCTAAGGATTGTACTTTTGAGAATCATGATGATATCCCTAATTTTATGATCAGTATAACTTTTAATTCCGTATTAAATACGTGTTAGTTAATAAATATTTGTTTCTTCTTTTTTTTACCGTATATTTTGCTTGAATATTCGGTCCTAAATTCTAGTTAACTCTAAAATATTCAATTCACAAGTATGTTGTGATTTTTCTTATTAGAATATTTTTCTACTTAAAAGACCAGAACGAAAGATGTCCAAAATTTTGTTTTAATAATTTAATAGAAATATATATTAGGGATTGATAAATTATTTGCCACTTCTATTTATAAATCCCTAATTAGATTGATCCTTCTGTACCATCATGCGGATGTTACCTGAAACATATATTATCGATAAAAACAGACCTTAGATTCAACTGGATATATCAGCTACACAATCTGTTGCTTATTACTTATAAACAATCTATTCGGGGATTGGAAGACTCCAATGTACTCCAAGCAGAGACTTATGTAAACTTAAGCTTATTTAAAAATTACATGGGAAAACGTGATGTACAATGATGCTGTTTAATTTATATGATAGATAATTTTCACATTTTATCTACATTTAATTATTAAATATCATCTACACTTTTTACTCCTTTGTATTATTTTTTACTATTACTCCAGCTTATTGTTTATCTTTACGTGATTGCATTACTTTGCTGTTTTCCAGTCTTTGTAGTGTTTTAATATGGCTTCCTCATTACTGAATTTTGTCCTCAGAATCGAAAATTATACATCACTCTTTTCGCTTTAGACATCAAGGAACAAATTTGGTTCCGTGTCTGTCTGTAGCTAAATCCATGTGACAGGCATAACACATATTACCGTTAATCCGATTTTGAAATTTTCTGGGATTCTGCGGGTTGGTACCTGGATGGTCCCAAATCGATTTTATCAAATTCCATCCATTACTTTCGCTTGCACATGCGCAAACGCATCTTCATTGGCACAGCTATATATCGAAAACAGCTAATTAGATTTAGCCCAAAGTGAGAGGAAAGATGGGGATCAGTATATCAATCATATATTATCAATTTAATCAAATTCCATCTATTGTTTTCGCTTACGTACGCCAAAAGATCTGTGACACGCTTATATTTTGAAAAATGTTCTTCCGATTTGGCCCGAAATTGAAGAAAAGGTGGGGATTAGAGTAGGAATGGTCCAGTATCATTTTTACTAAAAATTATCTACGACTTTCGCTTACGAATGCACAAACGTATTTCCTCATACACACTTTTATTTCGAAAATGGATTGTCCGATTTTGTCCAAAGCTGGAGAAAAGTTAAAGATAAGTGTTAAAGTAGCTCAGTATCAATTTTGTCAAATTCCATCAACTACTTTCGTTTATAAATGCGCAAAGGTAATTTCCTTGAGTCATGCTTAAATTTAAAAAATGGTTTGCTCCGTAGTTTTTATTCTGAAACAACAAATCATTGACCTTGAAATGCATGTAATAATGTACCCAATAGAAATGGTGAGGAAACTATACTGACCAACTTGGCAGACGTTTTATTTATCACTGTGATTTTACTTTCAATATTCACTTGATTTCTTTTGGATTTCTTTTCTTTTTTTTCTATTTTAATATTTTTTATGTAATTTTCACCAGAGTTGTATCTTGTCTTTCATTAAACCATTTTATGCTATTTCCCGTTATATTTTGACTGCCACCAAGATCATCTCTTATGTTTTAATAGTCAATTTTATTATTGTGTTGTAATGGATCCTTTTGTGACCTATAAATTATTTTATATTATTATATTTATTATGCTGTTCTCCTCCAACCAACTTGATTGTGTCTGATGATAATCATAATATAATTGTTTCTTTCCATCATATATAGAATTCCTGGAATAGTTAGCTTCGAAATTTTGAATATGGTCATAATCTACCTTTATGGCCATATAATAATAGCACAAGTCACTAAAAGCTATAAAGATGAATATGGGGCCATAGAAGTCGCACGCCGTAACTCTCCGGACCCCCGGTGACACTTAATAAGACCAGTTATTAAGCTTGTACCATTAATGGGCCTGAGTCAAAGTAAAAATTTTAATGAAAGTTGGTTGGGCGAGATATTGTCACCACGTTGTTTTAATTAATTTAATTTTATGTGGGGCATTATCTTATTTAAATCTAATATTGATTTGTTTGTAATTTTACTTATTTTTAATCCTAATTTACTGTTCATTCAATTAGACAGATATTATGCATTAATTATTAGAGATTACAATACCCTACTTCACGATCTTAATTTCCCATTTCTTTTAGACCTTATTCCATCCAAATCCTCCATTTCACCAGAACAATACTCATCATTCTAATCCTTATAAACAATCCTTACCCAGCTCCACCCATCCCTACAATGCTCCTCAAATATTGAAACAGCAGTAACCCAGAGACGTATTGTATATATATTGGATTTCTGGTAATAGCCAGAATCTCAACTCAAGCTGTGTGAGTGTGTGACTCGCTCATACTCGACTGGCTTTGCAAGTGACGCGATAAAGGGCCAGACCCCCTACCGTGCCCTCCTACATCCCTATTAATGTTGAACATCCTTGTGTTCCTAGCCAAAATGGCGCCCTAAGATGTTGGACTACCGACTTTGACGTGAATTTGTTTTTTGGCCACTATTGTCCAATATTTGGCTTAATTTCAACATGACGACTTTGTTTTAAAGCTGAATAGTTAGAGAATTATAAAACATAGAATAATTTAAAAAAAATTAATTGGCTTCAGCATTAAAAATCACCAATAAATTCAATTTTTTCAAATCGTTCACGCGAAAGTTGAAATTTCAAGAGCAGTGGCAATTAAACGGCCCACAATAAGAAAAAAAGTCTTCAAATAAAACATGCGGAGAATTTTAATTTATATAAAAACCAATAGTCGCTTCTTAAAACATTCCAAATGGTTCCTTAGAAAATGCTCTTAATTATAGATGAAGTGGTAGGGATGTAAGCGCTTTCATCCTTCTTCCACATTAATTAGCATTCATTATTGTACTGGTCAGTAGCTTCATCGACATAATTTAATTAGATTACACTAACGAGCTTATATTGCTATAATAAGTTAAGGGCCAAGAACAATTATATAATTTTTTTTTAATTATTTTTTTTTACATTCATTATCTGTTCTGAGGACTTCTGAAGAGGAGAGGGAGCCACTCGTACACAAATATAAAACTATTGTAATAAATCTAAATCCAAGCTCATACCTCACCATTCTGTTAATTTATTTTGGCAAATATCATGGAGGCTGCTGTTCCTACCAAGATAATCATTATAAACTACTTTATGCTGCATTTACCTAGCACTAATTTGAGTGGTAATTAACATTTATACGCCGAATAGTTCATGAGATTGTGACTGTGAAAAAAAAATTGTTTTGAAATACGAGAAATTTTTAATTTTATACGGAGAAATACCGATTTTGTGAATTTATTGTGGCAAATATTATGGTAAATATTCTTCCTACGAAGATAATTATTATAAACTACTTTAAGGTGCATTTAACTATCTCTAATTTGAGTGATAATTGACATATGTGCCCCTGAGATAATGTCTTTAAAAACTGTGTCGGACATCTGTATGCCTACACCGGCCGCGCAGAACAGAACAGAACGTTCCTCGCTGTTCGAAACTGCTCAGAACTGCGCAGAACTATGAAACCCCGACCACACCGGGCGTGCATCCCAGAGAACAAAACAAAGGCTAACAGTTCGGAGCAGCGTGGACGGTTTATACGGCGAACCACGCAGTTTTGAACACTCTTCAATAACCTCGAACGTTAGCAAACACGATCCGCACCATGTCTGTACATCAGAGAAAAGTGTGTGCGCTGTGTTTGGACGGCATTTTTAATTCATAAGCGGACTTTAAAACATTCTATTTTATTTTTTTGTTTGCTTAATAGATAAGCCTTAAAATAATAATAATACAATATAAGTTTCATAATTTTTAGTTTTATCAAATGATTTTTGAAATAGCAAAATAAAATGAGTTTCATTATTAGTTTTGTTTTGATTTTTCAGGTCAATTTTAAAGTATTATTAATTTTGACCACAGTAGCTCGAAATAATAATTGACGCAATACTTTGTAAATTAAATGCTCGTGATAGAGACAGAAAGTATTTTTCTGAATGTGAATAAAAAATTATTCATATGTCTTAAAAAATACTTTTATTGAGCAGTTTTTATTGTTGGTGGTATAGGGGAAGGGGCTTATGTTAGTAATTTTCCACACTACTACCGGTGTAGGTGAGATTCCACATCTTGTTCAAAATGTTCCATTGTGGAAACATGCGTCCCTTATACCGTTCCTTTTAAGTTTTATATTTAATGAAAGTTATGTCACTTTTTTTAGAAAATCGGCGCTTAATGTCAAGTCCTGCATAAATTGTTATTCACGATATATTAAAGAAAAAGAAGAGAACAAAAATTCACACCCCATGTGGGCTGCAACAATATTCCAAGCATCATTTTTTTTTTTTTTTACGTGGTAATTATTGTTAGTCGGGTCCCACAATATAGTTCGTGACGCTATACAGGTGAATCAGTGGCGTACAATACCTGAAATTAATGAAAAAATATGATGTCCACCAGCATAAGATATGTATTTTGGGTAATACTTTTGCAAAAAAATAACAATTAATGAAAAACAAATCAATTAATGAGTCGAAATAGCAAAGTATTAAAACTTATTTGTGTCATTATTATATTATTTGACCATTTAGCTTTTCTGGACCTTGAAAATTAAGTTTGAAAATAATCAAATTTTTTAATAAAATTTGATCTGCAATAATATTATGGATGTTCTAGATAACAATCTTCAGCGCCGATTCTTAGTTTTTGTATCCATTTCCAGTATTATTGCTTCCTGACTACCGAAGATAGGGAAGCTTTATGCTATTTATGCAGGAAGTAAAAACAATTTTTGACTTCAAAATTGAAAATTTTCACTTGTGTTTTACGTTTTAGACATCTGAGAATAAATTTTGTCTCGTACCTTCGGTCTGTCTTTCTGTAGTCAAAGTCATGTGGCGGGTACGTCACCTAGAACCGTTAATCCAATTTTAATCAAATTTTCAGGGAATATGGGGGTGGAACCTAGATTGTTCATTATTAATTTTATCAAAGCCCATCCACTACTTTCACTTACGAATTTTCATTGACATACTTAGGTGGCTCAAAAATCAAATTTTTTCATGAATTTCAGGGAGGATATCTTTTTGATTTTCCCCTTTGTGTACACCATTGATTAAAAATTACCATATTAAAAAAAAAGAAAAGAATGATGCTTGGAATATTGTTGCAGCCCACATGGGGTGCGAATTTTTGTTTTCTTCTTTTTCTTTAATATGTCGTTCATTACAATGTATATAGGACTTGACATTAAGCGCCGAAATTCCAAACAAAGGGACATAACTTAAATTAAATATAAAACTTAAAAGGAACCGGATACGGACCGCACGCCTCAACAATGGAACATTTTGAACAAGATGTCGAATCTCACCTGCACCGGTAGTGGTGTGGAAATTACTAACGCAAGCCCCACCCCGCTCTTCTATACCACCAACAATAAAAAATGCTCAATAAACGTTTTTCGGTAAACCTTTGGAATCGCTACTAACGACCTTGAAGATTCTAACGAAGTCTAGATTCTCAGACCAGACTATACTTTCACCCACTGAGCATGCCCAAATAAATACTCAAACCGATGGATCCTTATCACTTGGAATAGTCATGTAGGGTTAGGTCAGACTTCCCGCCTTTTACCGAATAGATCTCTTGTCCTCATCGCCTTCTTTCCTACACCATGTTTAAGTTTGAATATCATGGCCAATCTCTTCAACGTTCTATTAGCTTCGGATCTGGGAAGTTAAGTCCAAGTGGTGAAAAAAATTTACCAATTATCTGTAAAACTAAGGATCAATAGATTTTCGTCCATGAAGTTTTAGAAAATTGCATTCATTTTCTAATGAAAAGGCGGCGTTGAACTTCAACGAATCCGGATGCGCCACTTGTCAGCAATCGTTTATCATTACTACCTAGCGTATGATGGTTCGCAGTTCTTGACTTGGTCCTTGGATCGAAATTTTTAATAGCATAAACCGAATGAATTGGTCATGGAGCAAATTAACCTTTTTCCTCTGTTGAGAGTCTTCTTAGCAATGAAAAACCCCTTCGTAAAAATGCTGGAAGTCTGACCTAACTCTACACCAGCGTTCCAACTGAGAAGGATCCGTCGGTTTGAGGATTTAATTGCGCATGCGCAGTGGGTGAAAGTATAGTCTGGTCTGAAAATCTAGACCTCTTAACAGTTGTTAGTAGAAATTCCAAAGGTTTACCCGTTTTTCTTAACACATATGAATACTTTTTTTTTTTTTGTATTTGAAAAATACTCCCTGTGTAATTTCATTTCCGAAGTATTGCGTCAATTGTTAATTCGAGCTAGTGTGGTCAAAATTAATAAAACTTTAAATTTGACCTGCAAAATTAAAACAAAACTAACAAATAAGCTCATTTTTGTAATTTCAAAAATCATTTGATAGAAATAAAAATTATGAATCTTATATTCTGTTGTTATTATTTTAAGGCTCATCTATTAAGCAAATTAAAAAAATGTTTTAAAGTCCGCTTGTGAATTAAAAATCCCATCCAAACACAGCGCATACACTTTCCTCTGATGTAACGACATTGTGAGGATCGTGTTTGCGAACGTTAGAGGTTGTACAAGAGTTCTCAAAACGGAGCGATTCGCCGTCTAAAACGACCGCGTTGTGCCAAACAGTTCTCCTTTGTTTTGTTCTATTCAGTTCTGCGAGCCCGGTGTGGACGCACCTTAACAGTTCCTGCGATTTCTAGCTTTTATTTAGATGTGACTCAGTCAAAATCGCGAACAATGTGTTTTTTGAAAAACTTTATCCCGAGAGCTATTTGACGTACAATGTCTACTACCCTTGAATTGGAACTAGTTAAATGCTCCATAAAGAATTTATAATCATTATCTTAATACGCAGAATGGTTTCCAATATATTCAGCAAAATAAAGTTACAAAAAAATGATTTCTCATTTTTCGGAAAATAATACATACAGCTTTTAAGGACTTTATCTCAGGCGCACAGATGTCAATTACCACTCAAATTATATTTAGTAGAATACACCATAAAGTAGTTTATAATAATTATCTTCGTAGGAAGAAGAGTATGCATGATATTTGCCAAATAAATTCTCAAAATAGTGATTACTCGTTTTTTTTTTTTTTAAATGTGTTATTTCAAAACATTTTCTAGAGAACTGGTATACGTTAAGAGCTCTATTAGGGCTCAAATTTTAGAAAATTTAATTTCCTTTAAAAAAGGTAATTATAATATTTTTTTGCGTGACTGGTAGGTTTCAACATATTGAGCACGGAGTGAAAAATGAGTGAATATTTTACGTTTTTCTTGAATAAAATACCACCATAATTTAATTCAGCGTCAATAGAATGGAAAACATAGCTTATTTTACTTAAAATATCCTACACTTTCGTAATTCACATTCAAACCTTCTCCTAAAATGAGTATCCAATTTCGGCCATGGCTCCAGGGGCTATATCGATGTTTAATTAGGATTTGGTGGGATAAAGAGCCTGGATTTATATTTATTACTATAATTGTATATTTGTTAACAGACCCATCTTATAAAAATTGAATGAAAAATGTAAATAAAAACTTTTAAAAAAAAATACATAATTGTTGCTGGCACTTTAATTATTGGACTAATATAAGCTCGTTAATGAAATTCAATTAAATGATGTCGATTAAGCTAATAACTTTCGCTAATAGGAATGCTCATTTATGTAGAAGAAGACTGAAAGAGCGTATGTAAAAGCGACTATTCGTTTTTAAAGAAGTATAAGTGCTCCACGTATTTTATTTGAAGACTTTTCGTTATTGTGGGCCGTTTAGTTGCTACTGCTCTTGAATTTCAACTTTTATGTGAACGATTTGAAAAAATTGAATTTAGTGGAACATGGGGGGGGGGGTGAGGGTGATATCACCTCTCCCCCTCCGAAATGTTTGAAAAATATGATTTTTATATAAATTTTGTTTTTTTGAGTAATATGTTTGGCCCAATTTTCATTCTTATCCTTAAAACTTACGCCCTATTCGGCGATTATAGGCACTTAATGATTACTTGCCTTCTAATTAAATCTCTCTCGAAAAAAAATTATATCACTCCGAAAAAAATTTGCTTTAATTTCGTTACAAAAATCGAACTATAGAATTTTATTTTATTTTAATGTTTACACGTTTAATATCGATTTCATATAATTTATTTTTGACCTGATTTGTTTTTAAAACTGAATAACGTTCGTATTTTTATTATCTTCAAAGTTATTGATTTAAAGCAATAAAAAATTAAAATGCTTCATATTTTTGCTATAATTAAAAATACCATAAAAAGGAATTACATATTTGGGCTGTCGTTGCGAATTTTATACTTTCCGCAACATAATTAAATTAAATGAAGACATGAGTTGATAAAGGGTTATGTTACAAATTTAGTGACCTGCGAAAATGTTAGTGTTACAAGGCGTAGATAAGAACATAGCACCTTCATTCCTAAGAAATTTTTTTCTCTCAAAAATTTGTTACATACCGCCTTCATCTACTAACGTCTTCAAGTCTAACGTTTTAGTGCCGAGGATACTTGAATGCTGATTTTTTACTTATTTATTTTTTTACATTTCTTTTATTTTTTTCTATTTTTGTTTTTGTTTTAATTAAAACTGTAACAAAGATCAATAAGTAATTGCGATATTCAGATTATTGTGTCAAGAAAACAGCATTTGAAAAAATTAACTATTCATAGAAAGGCTTTTATTTGGAATCTAATGATTTTTATGATAATATAAAAGTAGTTCTGAATGTGTACATAAAAATAAAACGTCCGTTTTCGTTGAAAACTCAGATACAAAATTTTTCAGGATCGCAATACTTCATAATAGGTAAGTGAAAGTAAAAAGTGACAAAATATTATTGTTAAAATAATTCGATTCCATTTATTATTTAATATTAATAAACGTAAAGGTCTATGTGGACTATATCTTGTACGTTTAGCATTTTTTTTTTTTTTTTTTAGGAACGGACTTAATTTCCAGTGAGTCGAGCTTCTGCCTTGAAAAAGGGCTGTGCTGTTGCTTTGCTGGCACTTTTTACTACACTATATGTCCAGAACCTTCTTTGTTGCCCAAAGGCACGTTTTAGTAATTTATAAAAAAAATTGTTGACTAAAAGGGGCGAGCTCTGTCATGTTTTGAACAATTTTACAAACCCAATGTTTTTTTTTAATTATTTTTATTAATTATCTTTTTCTTAATGTTCATGAATAACATTTAAATTTGATGAGAGAAGATGACTGTCACTGGAGTGGAGCCTATGGGTCACATCCAACCTCTATATATGGGTTCCGATTGAGCCTGGATGCTAACCGTATGACCGACCTCCTTATATAATCATTCGTACTGAACCCATGATCCTTCATGAGTTGAAGTAGAACAGGCTCGTTTTTTCAGATAAACATTTGAATATTTAAATTATTCAATTAGCTGAATTGTTTAAATTGTATTAATATAAATGTTAATTTAATCTTTGGAGAGCAAATACAAAAAATGTTCTATGTACAAAACATAGAAACCCACCTCCCCTTAAATTTGTCAGTTCCAAACACAAATGTATTGCTTCGGTTACTTAAGCTGATGTAGTTAAATCGTTTTTTTATCTTTTTTTACAGTGAATGATGGTTAATTGGTAAATGATGGTTAAGCAAAAATAAACTGAAATGTGTTTAATAACATATTTTGCTGCAAAAATTTTGAATATAGAGATCAACAGAATAAATAAATAAAGATTATTTATTTCTTTATGTTTGATTATTATTTTTGTATATCAAAATCCAACTTTTCTTCCTACTAGTTTTATTTATTTATTTATACTAATCATCAAAATCTGATAATTGTTTTATTTAGGAACTATTTTCGTTTTATCGATATTTTTTTTGTTTAAATAAAATGAGCTTAAAAGTTACTAATTCACTTAAGTTACCATCGAGAGGAACGTGGACAAAAAAATATGCCACGTAGCTCAGTATAGTATCCCCACAATTTCTATTGGATACATCATTACATATATTTCAAGGTTAATGATTTGTCGTTTGGGAATAAAATTTATGGGACGAACCGTTTTTGAAATTTAAGCGTGTCAAAGAAAATACGTTTGCACATGAATAAGCGAAAGCAGTAGATGGAATTTAACAAAATTGATACTGAGCCACTTTAAAACTAATCCCTAATTTTTATCCATCTTCGGGCCTAATCGGACAGGCCATTTTCGAAATATAAGTGAGTCAAGGAAAATAAGGTAGAGCATTCGTTAGCGAAATTAGTGGATAAAATCGATAAGGTACCCAGTAGGTACTAAGGCACACAATCCCTGTAAAGTTCATAAACGGTAATAGGTGTCACATGGATTTAACTATAGACAGATAGACCCGGAACCAAATTAGTTCCTCGATATCTAAAGCGTAGTACGCAAGCCTGAATGAATGCAAAGCTTCTCTACCTTCGGTAGCGATGAAGCAAAAATATATTCTTCTCAGATTAGTTTAAGGTTTTATATTTTTAAGATAAATTTATGGAATTTTCATGACTGTCAAATAAACAGGTAAAAGTCACTTCTGAGCGCCCTATCTGCTATCAGCAACCTTAATTTGCTAAAGCACAATAAACTTTTTTTGATAATTTGTTATGCGATTAATTATGAAAAAGTTAATTATTAAAAACATTTAATTATAATTTGTAACATGTTTCGCACATGAAATTGATGACGTGGAACAAATATTTCAGCTGGTTAAACACCGAATCAATACTATCATTCAGAAACGCAATCACTTAAAGTGGTTTGTTCATCATATCAGCGAGCATCCTGTTGTTTATATTGGCCATTCCTGAACCTTCCTTCGCACCACAACGTTTCATAAAATAAATATAGGTCGATATCACGAGTACGTTTCCTGTTGACGGGGAGATAATTGAATTCATTGAATCATAGTTTCAAATAAACCTCTGCCAACAATGATATCGAATTGTTTGATAGTTCATTGCAATAAACTATTATTTTTTTCTTTATTTTAAAACAATATGACTTTTATACTAATATAATATCATATCCTCATTTTATATATATATATATATATATATATATATATATATATATATATATAAAGAAAAATTTATTTGTCCTGGGACTTATGCTACCTTAAAGTACGGATACTGGTGTTGGTAATGGTGGGGGAAAGAAAGTCCAGATTAATTCGATTTGTTTACACGTATTCGGCTTGTACCGTTCTGAGCCCAGCCACTTCGAAAACATTTGCCAGTCAGCTAGGGTCAGCTGTTGAACCAATGCGAACCTTCGTCTCTGCCTTCTGAAACTGAGCTAGGTGCAGCCAACAGCTCGTTCTTCGTGCAATCTACAAATCACTTCGCTTTAAGGACCGTTCCCTTTTTCATCAAATAAGTCCAGAAGAATGTTTTTTTTTATACATTTTGTTTAACATAATAAGCTCCTATAACCTAAATCCGACCCCCAAGTTATTTAGTGTTGACAGTATTGCTACCAGCTGCAAACTCTTGAAATACTTCAGTACCAATCAATTGACTGTAAAATTATTGTGGCATTTTGTGGTTTGACTAAGTATTTTTCAATTATAGAAAAAATAGAAGCTGGTTACAGTTTTTGTTCAACTTGAACGCTATCCTGGTGCATCAAGAAAAGATATTTTTTATTTTACCATCACTAACCGTAGACTAGAGTACTATTTCCATGCTCTAATTGTTCGAGACAAGTAAGTTTACTCATTATCATAGCTGGCATTTTTTAAATAGTTCGAGTCCTAAATTCGTTCCCCTCAAGGTTTTTCAACTCTGAACAAAAACGACTCAACTTTTATGAAGACAAACGCGCAGAGAAATGGGTTAAATGTACGTCAAGTTTCAAATGGTGCTACGAACTACATCCTTACAAAAACAGAGAAATGTTTTTTAAATTGGTTTTAGTTGGAGAATTAGTTACATTTTTAATAAAATAGTCACTAATCAAAACGTTTTAAGTATCTTAATATAAATAAATTCCACTTGGGGGAGTAAGTTTTCTTTACTTAAATATCCCTCTTGTCTTCAAATAAATAGTAGATTGTGAATTTAAGTTCAAATCGGCATATGATAGTGTCAATAGGGAAGAACTCTATCGAGCCACGGAAGATTCCAGAGAAGCTTATACGACCGATAAAGCTAACGATGAAAACAGTCATGTGTTCAGTCCGGGTTGGTGGAGATTTCTCAGAATAGTTCGATGTTTCAAGAGGGTTAAGGCAAGGGGATGCCCTAGCGTGCCTCCTTTTTAATATCGCCCTAGCAGTGAGGGACTTCAACTCTTAGCCTACGCCGATGACATTGACAGCGCTGGACACTCCTTTCAAGTAGTTAAGGAGGCTTTTTTTTTAGCATTAGTGGGGCGGGCCGTGTGACTCGGGCTTGAAGTAAACCAGGCGTAAACGAAGTATCTTGTGACAGGGGAAGTGCCTGTTCCGAATGAGAGTATAGCCTTTGGAGAGTACAGTTTTGAAAAGGTTTAAGATTTTGTGTACCTGGGCTCCTTGTTGACTCAAGATAATGACGGGAGAGCTGAGATGAACAGGAGAATAGTCTCTGCTAACCGATGTTACTTTAGGCTAAGAAAACAGTTCATCGGCCACATTCTCTCTAGGCAAACTAAACTCCATCTGTATGTCCTTGATTCATCCTGTTTTGCTATATGGCTGAGAAACTTGGACTCTGACAAAAGCCAATGAACCAGATCTCCTAATCATCGAAAGAAAGATCCTCCGAAGGATGTTTGGTGGAGTGTTCGTGGATGGGATTTGGAGAAGAGTACTAACCAGGAAGTATGCCAAGCATTTATAGAGGCTGACATCGTCCAGATATTAAAATTAGGCAGATTGCGATGGGCGAAACATCTGGCACGAATGGATGAAAATGAAATATCAATGAGAATGCTTACAGAACCGCTCCTTTTTTTTTTCTTTTTTTTTCCCCAAAAAAAACCGCTCCATGGGACCAGGAAAAAGAGGCAGACCTAAGCTGAAGTGGATCGACGGACTAGTGACTGACTCGAGGGGCATCCTTGGTATCAGGAATTGGATGATAATTGCACAGAATCGTGACGATTGGCGGAGGCGGCTGGTGTAGGCCAAGATCCGCCACGGGGTTGTTACGCCGCAATAGTAATAATAAAACAATAATTTAACTGGGGAAAGAAATTAGGGGCCCTCTTTTAAAATCCAAACACCTCGGAAATTATTGTTTTTGTATACTCAGAGGAAAGATAATTTAGTTATGCCCAATAACATTTATTAATATTGAACAGAGCTGCTAGGAGTATTCTAATGAAGTTTTGGGGAATTCTAAACTCTAGTTTAATAACTGAAGTTTCAAATATGGCTTAGGGAGCGATATTTTGGCACCCTCTTAATAATATTAGTAATAGTCAGGTTAAGTACAATAAGTAATTTATCATTTTCTTTTGTTTTAATACCATTGATTGGGATATACGGAGGAGGATTTTTATTCTTTTTGCTGAGGATTTTTATTCTCTTTTCTTCTATATTTTTCAAAAATATATATATTTTTGATTCTTTCATTTTATTAGCTTTTAGCTGTGAAAAATGATTTCATTGATTGTTTTTTAATATGAAAATAAATGTCTTACAGTCCGGTTTGTATTTTTTGTGTTCAATATTTGCTCAATTTAACACAATTTATTTTTCTATTAAGAGCTTCCATTTAAGGAACCGCTAATTACTTTGCAAAAGCTCAGCACTCTGTGTGCAGAATGTACGCTTAACCTCATCATGAAAACTACAAATATATAGATACAGATATAAATAAATAAATATATATATATATATATATATATATATATATATATATATATATATATATATATATATATTTTTTTTTTTCTGTTGGCACTATAGACTATGGTGATCTTTGGACGTGTGATGTGGTATTCTTACAGGCATATAGTGCTTGCGGGAACACAGAGAGCCTGGAGAGGGTCACCTCACCTCACGTTGTTACGAACCATGATTTCCATGGTGCAGCAGCAGGCCATCCATAGTTCCTTTTGGGGCCAATTTGGCAGTGTCCTTCCCACCGACTCACTCGGGTTCAAGGACAGCGATAAACCGGTCAAGATCCGGATTATGGCTGCTCGGGGTCAGCAGGCGCACGAGGACCTAGCAGACCGTCCATGGACCAAACCTTCGGGCGGCTATTTTACGTCCTGGAAAATCAAAATGAGATTCACAATTTAGGTAGCCGGGGTAGGGTTATCACTCCTACACCATATATATATATATATATATATATATATATATAGGGAAAAGATGATGAAAGATGGGCTGAAAGAAAGATGAAAGCCATAAAATGATATATGCGTGGTCCTTAGCTGGCCTTTGTCGCGATAAATAAATAAATAATAATATATATATATATATATATATATATATATATATATATATATATATATATATATATATATATATATATATATATATTAAGCAAAGCCTCAAGTCTCTAAAATACCGGCAACCAACTAATCATTCAACGTTTTGCCAATTCAGGCTTCATCAGGACATACATCTAAAATCACATCTATGAAGATCAAATACAGCACATCTTACATCAACCGTCAAGAAAGATACATCGAACAGAAACAGCACATCACTCCAAGACATCCAATCACACACACACACACACACACACACAGCGATCACCAGGCTATACTGATCACCCTGGGAAACCGAAAAACAATTTCAGCGAGGCAAGTAAGGAGTACAGTTCGCTGGAAAGCTAGGACTTTTGACAGGGAGTCATTCAAAATTATGATGGAGGCATCTTGTGAGCTTTCAGGCTCCGCAGAGGATAAGGCACATCAGGTAATGGATCTGGTCACCACAGCGTGTGACGTAGCTATGGTGCGCAGCAACGCATGCATGGGCCGAAACCCAGTCTACTGGTGGAGCGACCAGATCGCTGACTGTCGTAGACGGTGTCATGCATCGAGAAGAAGGTACCAGCGAGAAAAAGGCAGCCCTCAGTTCCAAATACTCCAGGAAGAGTTCAAAGCTATGAGGCGTGAAGTACGGCGAGCAATCAAGATGAGCAAGAGGCGGTGCTGGAAGGAACTCTGCGAAGAGGTAGACGAGGATCCATGGGGACGGCCTTACCGGACCGTCATGAAGAAGTTAAAGAGCAACTCTTCGAGATCACCCACGTGCCCGATTGTTGTAGAGAAGATAGTGGCAACTCTTTTCCCAGAACAAGAAGAATTAATGCATTCAGGGTTGTGGCAGCCATCTGACGTACCATCCGTGACAGCTGAAGAACTCAAGGATGTCTGCACTAGCCTTCAGATAGGAAAAGCACCAGGTTTGGATGGCATCCCAAATGTGGCACTAAAGGCGGCAATGGAGACTAGGTCAAATCTTTTTCAGGAAGTCTTCAGTTCTTGTTTAAGTGAAGGATCCTTTCCGCGGCCATGGAAAAGACAGTGCCTTGTGCTGATCCCGAAAGGCAAGGGAAACCCATCGGACCCTTCAGCATATCGACCGATATGTCTGTTGGACACAGCTGGCAAGGCTTTGGAGAAAATTATAGCTGGCAGGATACAAGAGACCACAGAAGGTGTAGGGGGCCTACCTAGCACAGACTCAGTTTGGCTTCCGGAAAGCAAGATCAACTCTGGACGCAATCACCATGGTGGTAGAAACGGCTCGGAAGGCTATTGCGGGGAAGAGGTGGAGGAGAAGTGCGAAATGCTACTGCGCAGTTGTCACGCTTGATGTTAAAAACGCCTTTAACTATAGAAATACGCTAGATGGAGCTGTATTCTGAATGCCCTGCAGGAAATGGGTGTCCCCACTTACCTGACGAGCATTATTCGAGATTATTTCAGGGACAGGACCCTGATTTATTCAATAGAGGATGGGCCAAAAAGGTTTAAGGTGACTGGTGGAGTACCCCAGGGCTCAGTGCTTGGGCCACTACTGTGGAATGTCATGTACGATAGGGTCCTCAGGCTTAGCCTGCCAGAGGGTGCCAAGACGGTGGGCTTTGCCGACGACATCGCAGTGGTGATCGAGGCAAAATACAAAGATGAAGTGACCTTGAAGGCCAACCAGAGCATTTCATTGATCCGAGATTGGCTGGCATCAGTGGGGCTCCAGCTGGCAGACAGGAAAACAGAGGCCCTTCTTATTAGTAGTCGCAAAAGGAAGGAAGAAATAAACTTGAGAGTGGGTAGACAAGAAATTAGGTCCCATTCTTCCCTGAGGTATCTTGGGGTTATAATCGATGAGAGGCTGCGGTTCAAGGAGCATATCCAACAAGCATGCGATAAAGCGGCTAGAGTGAGCACAGCGTTGGCCCGACTGATGCCCAACATAGGCGGACCCAGAAGTAGTCGGAGACTATTGGTAGCCAGTGTGGTCCCATCTACTCTGCTCTACGCAGCCGCGATATGGAGTGAGGCATTGGACATACTGGCCTACAGGAGACCAATGGTATCTGTCTACCGCCGGAGTGTACTCAGAGTGATCAGCGCGTTCCGCACAGTTTCCTACGAAGCTGCATGTGTGGTGGCCAGGATGCCGCCGATAGAGCTGGTCGCAGAAAAGAGGCAACGCTCATATAACAGAGTTGAACGCATCTCCAGTACCGAGGAAAGGAAGCAGACGGCCGAGAGATGGCAAAGTAGCTGGGATACGACATTGAAAGGGAGGTGGACCCATAGGCTGATACCTCAAATCCAACCTTGGCTGGATAGAAAACATGGGGAAGTAGATTACTACCTAACACAGATCCTCACAGGACATGGCTGCTTCAGAGCCTACCAAGTGCGGTTCAAGCTGGACAATACCGCTAGATGAGAATACCAATAGATGAGACTGTAGAGCATGTATTCTTTAGCTGTCCCCGCTTTCAAGAAGAGAGGGGAGAATTTCTAGGAATCTGTGGCTCAGGACCCACAGTAGACAGCATCGTCAGCCTGATGCTGCTTTCACAGGAGTGTTGGATGGCAGGCCAGCGCCTAGCGGCAGAGGTCATCAAGAAGCTGAGGAAGGAGGAGAAGGAGAGGCGCGCCTAAATAGTGGCAGCCTAAAACAATGAGGCGGCACACAGCCAATCACCCTCCATGAAGTAATGCCTAACGGTGGTTCCGTGGAGGGTGGGAAAGAGGTGTAGGGAGGTGGTTTTAGTGGGTAGAAATCCCACACGCGGATAGGTCCGTACATAGGTCCGTAGGGCGGATAGGTCCGTAGGGCCTATCCGTGTCTTTTGAAGATTTCCACCCACCCTCGTATAAAAAACAAACACACACAAACACACACACACACATATATATATATATATATATATATATATATATATATATATATATATATATATGAGTAGATCGAAAAATGAATAAATGACAAATTAACCTCCAGAGTTTAGGATAATCACAACTCCCAAAATAAAAAAAGAAGTTTCATCAAAAATGCAAGTATAATCAATATTAAAATATAGATATTTTTTTTATAACACATTACAGTGATTAAAATATGGTTATACATTTAGTATAATATGGTGTACATGTAGTCATGCTGAAAATAACTAAATTAAATCATATATGTTTGATAATGGGCAAGCCGAAACGTTATAAAATGCACCATAAGAAGTATGAAGGCGTAACTAAAATAAAAACTTGATTGGCGTAACCAAAAAAATAAAAAAGTTGATGAAACATTTTTTTAAAGCCTCAACAAGAAAAGAGTAAATTTCAAAAAATGTTTACAATAATACAAACAATCGATTTTTAATCGCATATATTTCGTAAAAATTTGGCAAATCCCGCAACATCCATTAGAAAATCCGTTGAATTATATAGGGCTGAAGCATTATCCTTGAGAGGGTTCCGTAATATCATGGTAATTGAGGAAGATGAATTGTTGACTTATACGGAGATCGGTCTGATAAAAAGAATATTATAAGTAATATTAAATATCTAAGTATTTAAATTTAAAAGTGACTACCTATATCGAATGATTTTTCAATATGGATAAGGGTCATTCCATTATGTTTTCTAAGATTAAAATATAAAAACGCGTACCAATCGGCTGGTACTCCACGATTTTTCTTATTTGTTATTTGTTAGGATGGCTTGCTCGCTCATCAAGTTTAGTTAAAGTGTAAGTTTTGGTCGTGCGTGCCAGCTAAGGATGGATTTTAGTTTTACATAGTTGACGTCATGATGACCACATACTTTGTCTTAGAGGCATGTACCCGCCACACGTTTTAGAACTTGCCAAGTCTAATAAGTGTCTCTTCATCAGATGGGCTGACTTTTGACAATATTTTAGTTATATCCATAGGCCAATAATTCAATAAATTTGTGTTTATTATTACAGTTATAAAGGCCCAAATGTATTTCTACGTAACATGAAAAGTTTGCTAAAAAAATTTGGATTTTTATTTAATTGAATTTTTAATGAAACACTATTTGATAGGTATAAAATATTTGAGATACTAACGGATTTTATTTTAATTAATCAAATGGAATGGATTAGGGAAATAAACCCTAATCATATTTACTATTAAGTGGAATTACTACATCATATTTACATAATATATATCATATATCATATCATAATACATAATATTTTACAGTTTACGATTTAGTAATTCAGTGTTGGAAAAGTCGTAAAGTTATATATGATCGTTCTGGGACAATCTCAAGTGGATTCAAAGTTTTCTGCGCTCATAAAACAGATCTCGACTTTTCTAGAAATGGCTCAAGATTTAAAGAGACACAGAATTAACAAGAAGTGATAGGATATTTCCAAATTAATAAAACGTAAAATATGCAGCCAAAAGTGTTAAATGCCAAATCAATATTTTAAAAAAATTTAACATAGCTTAATTATGTAATGTAACACAAAAATAACTAAAATTAAAAAAAAAAATTGCAAGTAGAAACATTAGCATATAAATAAAACTAAAATTAAAAATATATAGATAATGAAAACCGATAGTAACGAAAATATACAAAGCCGTAGAAAGCAAAATATTGCTCTAATATAGTAATGAATAAACATTAAAAAATAAAGAAAAAACCATAATCACTATTTTCTAAAAGTTCGGCATTCAAATTTATTACTAGGCATATTTCGATTCTGCAATGCTTAACTTTCTGAACTAAAAAGAGCAAAGTATCAGTACCAACTGCAATGAATATGTTTTCATAGTTGTATGAGCTCAACAAATGTTTATGATATATAATTGTATGAGCTCAATTCATTTTGTTTCCATAGTTCTGTTTTTCGATAGGTTGACCCCCTTCTCAGGTATTTACTAAGGACTCAAATCATTTATTTTAATTCACAAAATAATAGTTTTTTAAATTAAAATATGACAATCATTGCATTTATTCACAAATATTAAAATAGGAACGTGCTTAATTGCACCTAAACAAATTCTTCCCAAAAAAGTACGGCAACTAACTATACAATTGAATAGAAACTCAGTCTGTTTTATTTTTGCAATATTTATAGTTGACGTGCTGTTAATTTTTTAATATAATACACATTTAAATCACTAATAGGTAACTAACTAATATTATTTCGATAGCCTCAACTTTTTTGTCATAATATTTTTTTTTTCATCAAAATTTGGAGGAAAACCTCTTTTGTGGACAGCTTACTAATTGGCGGAAATTGATTTTATACTTTTTTAGAGGATTTCCGCCAATTTTTCAAGCGACCGATAAGAGGTTTTTATTCAAATAGTTAAAAAAAGTAATACGAAAAATATTCAGTTCCGAGGTTGTCATGTGAGATCATCAATACATATTATTCATCTTTCATTAATTTACTTCTGGTGTATTTAATTTAGAAAGATAATTCATCCTATAAATTTTTATTAATTCTTAGAACTGAATGTTCTTTTATTCTTTTTTCTAAAGTTGCTTTGTTCCAAGTTGAGAGTAGGTAATAATAAATTCAATATTATTACACCTCTTCCCACATTCCTTTCTGAAACTTTAAAAACTTTTTGTAAAAGAAGTTCAGAAGTGCATTTCGCTCCTGTTCCGAAAATTTAAATTGCGTCTTGGGACAATGCGAATTTTGATTACATCCAAGAGTAAGATATATTCAGAAAATGAAATCTTGGAAAAAAAAAATATATTAAAAATGAGAATGAAATTAAATCGGGATCATCTTATTCGGATCTGCTGTAAAAGTTTTTTATTCTTTCCTTCAGTAGAATGGGCCAAGATTTTGTTAAAGCTAAAAGCTCGAAATTACTAGATGCTCTCACTTATTATTATATGTAAATTCAATTATACTTTGTGTTCAGTCTAAGTAGATTTATTAATTAATTAATAACCCATCCACAGGCTGGTCCATAGATTATCATAAAATACTCAATGATGTGCTATTTAATGAGAGTAAATATAACAGTCAAGAAATATTACATAATTTTTTGTCTAGTTTACATATAAAATGTAATACTCCTAAACTTCTCTCAGTGTTGCTATGGTAGGACTACTGATTTCATTTTCTAATATCAAACATTTTTTTTTAATATATTCTTATTAATTTATTTACTTTTGTCTTATATTTCCATTTTGTCCATTATAAATCGGCTCAAATGCTTCTCACGGCCAAACGGACGATGTAATCAAAAAATGCCAGTGTAGAAAGACTCAAATCCACTCATATATCCATTTTGGAAATTTTTTTAGTCATGTGAAACAATCAAGGAGAATACTAGTCATATATTTATCCTAAATTTTCATGCGAGAGAAAGGGATTCGTTCGTTCTGGTTTGAAAGAAATTATTGAAGGGTTCGGTTTATTTCATCCAAATGAAATTAAAAACATGAAAAAACACTTAATTTATTTTATGGATATGTGCCCTTTTCAGATGTTCAAATTTGAATGTTCTTTAGGTATATGAGCTTATAAAGCACTTTTATTTTATTAATTTATTTCGGCATTCCATCCATGTTTGGGTGTGAAATAAATAAATTCAATACGCTTTATCTTTGCTATTAATGATCCGACTTAGATTTTTAGATGATTTAGTCACCTTTCGTATAAGTGCATACATGCTCAACCATAAAATGCATCAATTTTGAGTTAGGCGCAAATAAAATTTTCTTTTCGTCATAAAATTTTTCCTGCATTTCTCGGCTATATACTACATAAATGGATAGTTAAACGGCCTTAAAGAGAAGACTTTCTGCAACTTTCATTAAAATCGTTAGCGCCGTTTTCGAGAAAATTTAAGTGTAAAATCAATGACACTAAGTGGCACCTCCAGTTGGTCGATTTCAGGAGGAAGTTGCTGTAACATCCCAAGGATATACCTACTTTAAATACGTAATTTCGGTTCAGTACTTTTCGTTTTTGAGCTTGGCTGTTCACATACACATCAATACACCTTAAAACTTGTATTTCCGTTGAAAACTTGGATTCGAAGTCATGATACACAATACTTTCCTTTACTATATATTCCATATATAGGTAAGTGAAAGTAAAAAATAAACAAAATCTATATCAGGTTACTATTATTCAACATTTAGAGTATCTGAATATATATATATATATATATATATATATATATATATATATATATATATATATATATATATATATATGTATATATATATATATGTATATATATATATATATATATATATATATATATATATATATATATATATATATATATATATATATATATATATATATATATATATATATGTAATTTAGAGATATTTCATCAACATCCAAAAAACAAATAGAGATAATATATATATATATATATATATATATATATATATATATATATATATATATATATATATATATATATATATATATATTATCTCTATTTGTTTTTTGGATGTTGATGAAATATCTCTAAATTACATTTATGTAATCTTAAATTTTATTTTGTCAATATATTGAATGATAAATTATTTACTGCTATTTGAAAGACTTACAATTTTTGAATCTCTTAATTACCAAATCTTATATTATAACTTCTAAAATTACCACGGTCAATGACTAACATTGCGCTGTTACATATTTTTTAATTTATATCTGCACATCTCACGTCATCACGATGGAAGGCTACAGGCGCCCTCTAAAAGCGTACGGGAACACGCCAGTGTGAGACAGGCAGGAATGAGCACACTACATGCTGCGGAAAGGACCTTATGGGACAAAATGATTGAGCAGGCCAAGGGCCGCTTTATGCGTCTGTCACACCATTAAAGAGAATATATTTGCATACCTCATTTTTTTTCCCCAAAAATAAAATAATACTCGATTTTAGTGTCATTAAGTCTGAATATTGCCAAAAAAGGATCATTTTCTTGAGAAGTTTCAATCAAGTAACTAATAAACATTATGTGATTAAAACCAAATGCCTAATAAGCTATTATTACTAATATTTTAATCATTTGACGTACACATGATGGTATAGAAGGATCAATCTAATTAGAGATTGATAAATTATTTGTCACTTCTATAAATTTGTTTTTATTGAAAACTAATTTCAAATATTATAATTAGGGATTGATAAATTAATTGCCACTTCTATAATTTTGTTTTTATTGAAAACTAGTTTCGAATGTTATACATTCATCTCAGTTTTAAAAACATACAAAAATTCAAAAATAAGCAATTTGAATTTTGGTGTGTTTTTAGAACTGAAGATGAATTTATAACATTCGAAATTGGTTTTCAATAAAAACAAAATTATAGAAAAATTCTATACCATCATGCGGATGTCAACTCAAATGTTAAACATTCATCTTCAGTTCTAAAAACACAAACATTAAAAAATCGGCAATTTAAAATACTGTTTGGTATTATTATACATATTAAATTATGTGTCGTCAAAATAGATATACATATACATATTAAATTTAATTTAACATAAATATAATAATTATAGGTGTAATAATAAAAAACCTGTATTTTAAATTACTGATTTTTGAATTTTTGTGTGTTTTTTAGAACTGAAGATGAATTTATAACATTTGAAACTAGTTTCCAATAAAAACAAATATATAGAAGTGGCAAATAATTTATCAATCCTAATAATATTTTAATATTTCATCGGCTCCTCTATCAAGGTGGTAGGCGAGATGATTTAGTATTTCCTGATATATGCGTATGGGTTCGCAAATGATTCAACAATGTTTGAAGTTAGTCAAACGCACACGAGTTGATGGAGATAAAAGAATATTAACGATTTCTGTCATCAATATCTCCTGAAATCTCCAAACCCCAGAAATAGATCAATGGAATTTCTATAAACTTGGGGTCCAATATCCAAAACCTCGATATTATAATATATCTATGATTTTCCTGAATAACCCACATTCCCCAAATCTATAGTATTGTTAGTTATAGGTATTGTTCCTGAGACCTCCCACATTACTCTCGCCATGTTTTTATTTTACAGAATTCCGATTATTGCTGTGCAACGTATTCAGGTTATTTGCGTTATGCTATGAGGTTTTCATTCCGAGCTAATGAAGCAACATCTATAGCAACTACTAATTCAAAGTAATTAAATGAGAAAAATATTGCCTTATCCATGCTTTATAACAATTTATATCATCAATACTCTCCCAAAATACGAGACCCAGTCAATATTATTTCTTCAGTTTCTTTCAAAGAATCGGAGGATTTGACCACTCCTTTATTGTCCGTCTCTCATCCCTCTGAAAAAACCTTTCAAAGCAAATCTGTCATCCTCCTTCCCTAAACACATTCAGCAACATCATTTTCCCATTCCTAATCTCTACCTGGTCAAGCATTGAATTCGTATTCGTATATCGTATATTTATTAATTACATTTAAAAATATGTAAGATAATGTGTGGTAAGTGCGCACTAGATTTTACAAAGTTTGAATTTTAATGACTGTAAAATCTATATTTTGAAGATAGATTTTTCCTCTATACTTAAAAATGTTCTTTAGGAGATTATGTTTAGATATTACATTCAAGTCTACGTTTCGATCACGTCAATTTTTATGAAATTGATATTTTAATTTAGTAGTACCTAGTATGTACGCACTTGCCCCTGCCTTAAGGGGTAAGTGCGTACAAGGTCTCTGAAGGACTCATAATTCGAGCAGGAACGGTTGTGGAGCAAAATATTTCGTTTTTGGAGAGATTGCTATACTGATATAATCGTTGCAAAAAGTTAAAACTCATCTGAGATTCACATTTTTCAATCTTCAGCGACTCATGAAAGCGGAATGTGATACATAATTGAATAAATGTATTGAAAAAAAGAACTTTTATGTTTGTGCACTAGTCTGGAGTTGCCCCAGCAAAACATGATAGTAAGTTTAAGTGTACACCGCAAGTACTCGTCCCACAACAGAAATCTGTACTTACCCCTGCCATCCTGTTTTGACATGGGAACTTAAAAAATGCGCTTAAAAACTCGAAAATTGTCAAGTAGAAATGTAAATCACAATGTATTTTGAAGAACAGCTTCTGAAGGTTCCACTTACCGAAAAAAATAAAACAGTTATAGAGGTAGAGAAACACATATAAAGCTGAACAGCAGAAATTGAAGGATCTAACTTAATCATGAGGTTAGAAATGATATGTTTACAACTCATTATACTTCATCTCAGCGAACTCTCGCGGCTGTTTTGTGATGCATTAGTGTTTAAATTCATGCTCAGTAAAGGGAAGCTGTTACTAGTTCAGAGTTTTGATTTTATGAGACGATTACGCATTTACCCCACATTACCTTATACATTTTACAGTTTTTTTTTGTTTATTTAATGCACTCTATCAACTAATAATCAAGAATTGCAAAGGTCATAAAATGAGAAAACATAGTTTATTTACTAAAAAGATGCAGTTCAAAGAAGAATTTAATTTTTCATATGTATTGAAGTCATACATATCGTTAATGAGGAAGAATGTCACAATACAAACATTTTTGATTTTCCTTTTAATTTTTTTTTCTCGAAAAACTTACATTGGCTTATATATCTTAGAGAAAAAAGTCAGATTTTTAGTTTTAATATTTACACCTATAAAAATTATTGTTAGTTTTGCTATGATAAGTTTATAAGTCAAACATAATGATTTCCTTCAAACTGTGATTTTAGAATAACTTTATAAAAACCCTCTTGATAAAGTTAATAATCAATTATTTTAAATGTTGTAATAATATTATTTTTATCCCAGTTAGGTGACTATAATTTTTCAATTTTACTTATGTATGAATAATTGAAACCATCATTATTTGAGTTGAAAATAATATTTTGTAATTTAATACATTCAATAAAATATTTTGAGTTAATTTTTTTTTTTTCAGATTCAATTTATTGTTTTATAATTTTTTTCTTAAAAATGTATCTATATTTACCAATAACTCTAAAGGAGTTCGCACTGTTTTATTTTTTAATGAAAAACTGCCACAATTTGATCCATGATTCATGATTAAAAGAAAACGTTACGTCCTACATTTTTTTCCCTGGTGAGGTAAAATTAAGACAGAAAAAATCCTCTCCCTCTACCTTCCTGCTAATTATATCTGAAGAATCTGAATATTGTAAGTTAACTAAACGTCGTAGCTTCCATTTCGCTTAGATAAAAAATTTAAAACTTTTCTAATCAGAGTGATACAAGAAACGTATGTAAATTATGTCCTAATGTTACCCCGGTTTACGGTATTCCAAAAGTTACGTTTAAATTGTTGGTAAATATTAGTTAAAAGTAGCCCTTGTGGCTTATTTGTCACAAAATAATATACATTAATCATTGCTCTGATTCATTAATTATAAAATATTTCTTAATAAACCATTGTAATCTGGGAAAACATATATTTATATCTATGACTATACTTAGCTGTATATTAAATCTATCTGACCTTTCTGCAATAATTCATATTCAATTAATTACAAAAATTATGAATGTATAATATAAAGAAGTAATATGATGACATTATGATGATATAAGATAGGTGAGGGCAAAGCCCCGCATGGGGAAAAACCCCGCACTGAGTTTTCGGGTAGAACGCCTGTATTATAAGAATTGGACACAAGGCAGCCTGTTGGTCTTTGTAAATGTTAATATGTAATCAAATTTCATGGTGCATGACCGATGCTGAGCTGAGAAAATTATGCAAGTTGTTTTTTTTTTTCCACTTTTCTTGTAATTTTTATGATCCTTCACTTCAACTTTGTGTGAAGGATGATTACAAATCAATTAAATAATTATCAGTCAATGCTACTACACTTAAGCTTCAATATTGTGGGTGAATCTTTGCTTCACTAAATATGCTTACAAGCATCATAAGAAGGGTACATTCCAAACATGCCCAATGGGGCAAATCCCCGCAGCTGTTTTGGGGCAAACCCCGCAGCTATTTTGGGGCAAATCCCCGCTCCGCCACAAATGTGGGACTTTGCCCCATTCAGTGCAAACCATGTAAATTTGCATTTCAGCTATATTATTTACATTCGAAATATTGTATAATCTGCCATTTATTCTCATTCTAATAGGTATGAATAACCTTTTGAAATAAAGTACTCTGGGCATTGGTATATTTATTCAGGCAAACTAGATAAAAGAATTATTTCTCGTTTTCTAATTTTTTTTATAAGGTATTATAAACGAAAAAAAATATAAGCCTGTGAACTATTTTTCGAATTTATTTGTTTAAATTTTATAATGTATTTGAGATTTATATCTTTATAAAGAAATTAAGGAGTTTTCCTTAAGTAGTTGCCTTTTTTTTTCTATGTGTACCTTTATTGGGGAAAAACCCTGTACTGTGGGGGCTTGACCCATTTTTTGGGGCGTAGCCCCAAAATTTTATTTTTTCTTAAATTCTAATCTTCTCTGTAGTTAATGATCATACAAGACTAATGCTTTCAAGATCCCAATAAAATGCATGACTATCAAATTAAATGAAAATTTACTTCTGATTGTCTACAATTTGAAAAAAAAAAAACAGAAAATTTGCGGGGTCTATCCTATATTACAACAGTACTCATATATATAATTAAGTGAAACAACGAATACTTATTAAAAATGTTGAGTGGTTGACTGTATTGATTTAAAATGATTATTTATTGTTGAGGATCAAACCATGAAGGGTCCAAGGAAATAACGTTTTATTAACTATTTTTAAAAATTATAAATACACTGAAAAAAGAAGAATTAGGAATTGAGAACTGAATGAATATAAATCAATCAAAACTTGAATAATTATCAAGCAGATGTTAACAGTAATCCTTGAATGATTTAATATCACATTTAATGAAACAATTAACAAGTGTTAAATAAATGAGTAAATAAATAAATAACAAGTCGGCAAACGACCTTTGGCTGAAATATATCGAATCAGCATGTAAAGCACAAATGTAATCCTTATGTAATCCCTAAAATTATTATGGGCTAATTTGCATGGCCTCACGTGAACCCGATTTCTCATTAAGGACGAATAGAACAGTAAATTAATTTAGATAATCAGCCCAATTAAAATTCCCTAGCATGATGGATTGAAGTAATGTTTCATTCAAGCACATTAAGTCTGGGGTATTTTTGAACATTTTGGATTCAAACTATTCAGCTGACTGAAATTCAGCCTCCCTTGTTCAAAGTTTAAATTATTATCATGAGATTTCTTTTGGGTTTTATGTCTACCTGTGAAGTTTAGTTTATCAATTACATGTAGTGCAAGAACTTAATAAATTGTTAAATATATTGTAGCCAGTTTTTATTCAAGGGTATAAACTAAATGTTTTATTCCTTAAGAAGCCTATAGTTGGAGTAACGTTGACTATCACTTACCACCCTTCCTCAAAGCAGAATTTGCATAATTCTTGCTAAAACTTGACAAGCTTGCCGAACGTCGCCTGGAAACATGCGTTTCCTCCTTCAAAATCCAAGTGGCGAACGTTTCATTAAAAGGATTGTCACCTGCGACGAAAAGTGGATGAACTGACGCAATCCTAATACATCAGGACAGAGGACAGACCAAGGCCAGCCTGCTCTATCGTTCCCACGGCGATCTCAATTGAAAAAAAATACAATACTATGACATTTTTGGAATTTTGAAAGTGTTATTCGGAACAGCTCCAACGATTGCATGAAGTTTTGGAAAGGCGATACCCGGCGTTGGTGAATAGGAAGAATATTTTGCTGCAGTAGGACAACGCCCGGCCGCACACTTCGTGACACAAGAAGTAAAAACTTGCTGAAATGGATAACATAGAACTTCTATCGCACCCTCTTAATAGTCCTGATCTTGCACCTTCGGTCTTTTATCTTTTCCGAAAAATGGCTCTCTTTTTTAGGGAGAAAACATTTCAAACATTGGAGGAGGTAAAAATTGGAGTAGAAGACTTTTTCCAATGGAAACCCAAAGAGTGGTTTGGCAAAGAATCGAACAGCTGTCAGCTTCTAGATGACAGCTAACCATAGAACATAATGGACTGTATTTCGAAAGTTAGAAGAATATTTATGTAAGAAAAAAAACAACTTCATTTTAACCCTTGAAACGGTCATTTTTTTTTATTCACCCCAATATTTTTGAAAAAAAAATTAAATACAACCTCTTGTTTATTAATTTTTGTTTACTTTCAGGGAAAAGCCCAATTCAAATTAAGACGATCTCAAATTATACCAATGGTCATAAGCAAACTAATAAATTTTTATAAATTCATTAAATTATAATATAATTGTAAAACACCAAAATTAAAAAAAAAAATTGTTCTTATACTTGGTTCAGATCACAGTAAAAAAAAAAAAAAAAAAAACACTACTTGCTAATTACTGCATCATTTTAGTATATTTAAGCTGAATTGTAACAAGAATGAAATCATTTACTCTATCCTGCATACTTTCTATAATTTAAAATACCAGTAATAGAAAAATAGCACTTTACCGTATAATTAAAATCTTATGGTTTCTATTCAAACTTATTAAGATTTTCCACGCTTGAATAAACTCTTATCCTTATTATCAGTCGAATTTTACCCGAAAATATAAGACTTTTGCACTATATCGAAGGTCATCGGAGGAGAGTGGGGGTGTACTTTATGCCCATTCCATAATCCCTCCAACACGATTTTGGAGGTTTCGTCGATATCTGATATATGTAAACATTTTTTTTTTTCACTCAACATTTCCTTTCAGTGGTCCCCTTATATATGCCACATATAGCGGGCATTCAAAAAAGTGATGTTCATTTATTTCATTATTTTTCAAATTTCATTCTTTGCAGGAGATCATATATAACTCTTGAACATATCAAGTTGGCTGGAAGTAATAAATGCTTATAAATTTGGAAATTGCTATAAACAATATTAAGATGTTCACTATATCTTCTTCATGCTGAGTAGTAATACATAGGTGACGAAGATCAGCACATTTTAAATTTCATTCGTACTCTATATATACGCGGGAGTTTTTTGTTCATCGACACCTTCATAACTTTAAATATATGAAGCTTGCAGTAATTAAGAAGTAATCCGAACATTGGAAACCATTATCATAAATACTGTATTAATCGATGTATTACAACATTTACTGATATATTTATTTATTTATTAAATATTCATCCGGTCTTATGCCAATTTTAATATTCCTGGTATCTTTTTCAAAAATTAAGTCACCTTTTTCAGTCGCAAGAACGATTTATATATATACTCTTATTATTCCCAAAAATTAGCCAATTGCATTCCAAACTGCAAACGGATCATAAAAAACTGCTGTGGCTTCGTAACTAGAAACAAATTTAAATTGTTCAACAAAATGAATTGTGCGCTCCTTATCTAAGCGAAATTCGGCAAGGAAGTATTGATTATTGTAATCTTTAACGTCCCTCGTGCTTTCGATGCATTTATTTTCACCTTCGAACATATGTCAATGACAGTTCCAGTGGCTGAGTTGTATTTAGAAGCCGCCTGATTTACGGCGTGCAAAAACAAACCTGTCCTAGAATAATAAACACATAGATGATTGAGGCTACTGGACTGTTTCGATCAGTTCTACACAAGTATGTCTTTCTCGGTTTTTGTGATCACCCTCTTAAAATATCACGCTTTGAAATTTAAATTATTTTTGTTTTGAAAATATTCTAATTTACGATTAAAAAAAAAAATCTAAAATTAATGACGCTGGTTAATAACTCTTTGAATTTAATTGAATTTTAACGTTGTTCAATCTTAATTTGAGAATTATAAGGTTATCTGAAGGACGGTTCTAATCACTGGGAAAAATAATATTTATTTATTTAGCCTTAATTTAGAATCTGTTTGTGGCATCCCCATAACTTAGAAATACACACGGAGCTGACTATACAGTGCCTGCAATAGTCAACGGTTGTGAGAGTTTAGCGGGTCTAAACGACGGACAAGTTCGGACGCACATAAGGGTTATATTACATAGATTGCAGATATGAAATCCAGAAAATTATGCACCAATGATATGGAACGTTGTCATATAATGTAATATAAATATTAAAAGTAAAAATCTAATCAAATATACAAATAATCATAATCAGTAGAGGGCACAATTCCAAATCAACCTATCCTATAAATATTTTCTTAAACTTGTTATATATAAAGAACCTGTTCAATCATAGTCTACTAAGAGGTTTGGAACTCATTTCTGCGTCCTCCCGGCTAGGTCAGATGGACTCGCTTCTCAACAATGAGGCTTGCTGGAGGATGTGACATATGCCCTACTGACAAATTTTATTGTAGAAAAACAAAAAAAAAACACCTTAATTATTCATGGATCTCTGTGAAGTAAAACACTCATTATCCAAAAGTAAACTAGTCTCGTTTTCGGCTGTCGGGAGGGAACCGCATGGCGTAATATTTAATATACGTAGAGAAATCGTAGTAGATATAGGTGATTGTGTGAATCGAAATAAAGGCATCGTCAAAGGGGAATGATACTTATTCTTTTCTAGTTGCTAAATTACTTAATTCGCGCCAACTTTCCAGAAAGCTGAAACTGCGAATTTATACAACATTCTTCTGTTCCATTCCACGAAATTAGTTTTCGATTTGAAGTTGTGTATCTCGTCATTAGTTTTTCTGATTTCTACGTTCTTGAATTCGTTAGAAAGAGGGAAGTTTCTTATTTCCAAACATATAAGCAACTATTTAATTATCTTGGATTAGTCTGTGTAAAAAGATGTGATTACAAAGTAAAAACAAAATTGAGGTTTTTGATGTTGACGTTTGCTCTAAAGCACGTTGGAAGCACCTGTTTAAAACGAATCACATATATTAAGAACCTTACCCGCCCCTCAATATAATAATAAACACAATCATTTTTATATTATAATATGTAGATAGTTAAGAGCCCGTCCTTACTCGCGATGTCATCGTAATTTGGTATTTAATTTAAAAATTTAAGGCCGGCTTTAAAGTGTTATAAGTGATATAAAAACATTATTTTTGATCCAGAAATAAAAATTTCTGAAAATCCTCCCTTTGTAATGAGTCAAGGAACGTCGAAATCGGATGAGCTAAAGACGAGACGCAGAGCTTCAAATCGAAATCTAATTGGTTTAATTATTTGGAACCTCCGCGGAATTTGATTTTTTTTTTCTATATTTTCAACTTATAGATGTTTTCGTGTGTTGAACAAAAATATTTCACCATTTTTGATAAGAAAAGGAATGTGAGTGCAGTCCATTGTTCCTATGGCTGATGAAAATCTAAATTTTTCCTGCCACTTTACATTATCTTCCTCAATTTCATGATTTGATGATGGAAATTTTATCAATAAATTTTTCTTCAGCAGATCGCCTGCCATAACTCAAGAAATGGTTTTTGTTCCGGGAAACCCGAGATCCCCGACATTGCGAAGAAAAGCACGCGTTCTGTCAAAACTTAACAAACCTCCGCGTGTTTCAAATCTTTCATCGAGAAAATGATCGCTCATTCACTCCACATTAATTTTATGAAAGCGATAAAGAGCCCAATAATCGATTTCAAGAGTATCTCACCGAGCTATGTACGTACTAGTAGAACGAAGAGATAAAAACTCTTAAAAATAATTTAATGAAAATGTCTTCACTTGAGCAAGCTGAGTCTACGAAGGAGTAGAACGGCATTTTCTTGAGTAACTACTCACAAGGTGGAGGAAGTTCTGAGTTTTATTCACATAGAAAAGTGAAAAAGTACTTCGAATCAATAATCAACCAATGTTTGGAGCTCGTACTCCATTGAGTAACTTCTCTTTATTCACATCTAACCGAATTATCTATTTTTGAGGAATGAACACGTGCTCAGTTATATTCACTTCACCTCATGTAAAACGTCGAAGCATGCTCCCTGTTAATATAATTGAAGTCGTCGAAATAGGCATGTAAAGTAGCGTGATTTAATAACGGACGAATCCCTAGAAAGTCAATTTGCACTGAACTGACGGATGATCATCGTAGGCGAAGGTGGGAGGATTGCATTAAGGCTGACTTCGCGGGTTTTATCGGGGGTCTGTGGAAGGAGTATATAGGTTGCGATTGGTGGCATCGGCATCGAAATTTCATATTCTCTTAGTCATTTTTTATTATTATTTGTTCAAAATGGATATATGATGATAAATTGAGTTGTGTTATCACTCCGGCAAGACTATTTATGTATAACTATTTTTTTTTTTGACATATCTTAAAACTGATATAGACTGACATTGATACAAAAAGAAATTTAGAAATCATCACCAACCTTATTGACTATATAGACGCCCAAGGCTGGATGGATTAAATCTGTGAAATGTTAATATCTCTGAAAATTTCGTATATACCTACATTGAACGTAAAAGTTTATCCACTTACATTAGCTCAAGTCACCAAAGATGTCTGAATAAACTAGGCACACCTTTATGTTAAGCAGAAGAAAGCTATTGAATATATAAATAGTTTGGAATTCTACGAAATGCAGATTTAGAAAACTACGAATTATAGAAAATAAGTATAGAAAAAATTACTTTTATTATGGAAGGTTATAAAGAACCTCTTTATAAATGATAATTGAAACAACAAAAATTAAAACATAATTGGGTAAGTCGGTCGGATTTTTTGTTTAAAGAGATAGGGGAAAAACAAATTTTAACTGCATTTGGCGTTATCGATTATTTTTAAGTTTAATACTCAAAGTATTGACAGCATTTAAGCAACTTCTAAATCTCGAAAAATCCTTCGGAATATTTTAGTGAATATTTGACTGGAAAAGGGATCACTGAAGTTAAATGGATATTTTGGAAAGGTTAAGTTCTCATGAGACCTCTGATGCTCAGAGTAATCCAGGGATCAGTAGAATGACGGCAACTTAAAGTTAAGAGAGCGAAATCGAAGTCCACTAAGGAAATAAGGAGGAGGGGGAAAGGTATTTTACCATCATGTTATTCTGTCGGAAGAGTTCATAGAGGTCCATTAAGCTGATTAACAGTCAAATGGTTTCAAAGCCTCATGATAGGTTTATAGATGTTGGAACACTTAGAAGTAACTTTATCACTGATGGTGTTATTGAATAAAACTAAGCTTCTTACACTACAGATGTAAGTAAAGACGAGCGGATTCAATTTATTGAGAACATCTCGTAACAGAGAAAGAAATGGAGTTCAGGTATAGGTATTAAAAACTTTATAGCTTCGGCACATCTTTATTTGTAAAGAAGTATTATAACTATTTTATAATTATAATGGATCTCATTTTCAACCCAATAATTCTAAACCCCAATGCAGGTACCGAATTACTAAACGTTCATCCTTTCGACAAAAAGAACCAAAATATCAATATAGAGAGTGAGAGGATACAATAGAGAGAGAAGAAGCAATAAGTACAAATAATGATCAACTTAATATTTTAATAGTTTTGATTTAAAAAAAAAATATACAGATATACATATAAAATATAAAAATTAAATCTATAAAATCTGAGAACCAAGAACAATTGTATAAAATGTTAATAGCGCTAAAAAAAATTGCATTCACTTTATTATTAGTAATTATTTTTATTTACGCTGCAAACGCTCAGGCTTACCTCGGCTACTGGGCGGGTCCAGAGCTGGCGGATAGTGGAATAACCTTTAGATATACAGGTTAGCTGTGAATAAACGTTAACCCAAATAACCAGCCCCGGAGCAGAGGTTAGGAGAGGATAACTCCGATAGAAAAGCAAAATGTGGTACTGAAAGCAAGTAGCTCGGGCACGAAAACCCCTAAGCAAAATGACCTGGTCCACCAGGCTAGGGGTTGAGCGCAGGTCTAATAACCCTATCTCGGTTGCGAAACCTAGGAACAATAATAAATCGGATGGAAAACCAGGCTGTGGGAAATGGAAATTGGATACGGACCTAAAAATTGCTATATGGAATATAAGGACGATGCTACAACCATGAAAAATGGTGGAAGTGCCAGAAAAAATTATAAAATTCAAAATAGATATAGTTGCACTACAGGAAATAAGATGGAGAGGCCAAGGAAGATTAGATAAATAAGAGTATTCTCTACTGTATAGTGGAGCAGGAGTTATAACTGGCAGGGATGGGACTGTATTTATAATTTCAAAGCGATTGAGAAATACCCTTTTAATATTCGAGCCTATTAGTGATAGTATATGTAAGATACGGCCAAAAGGAAAATTTAGAAATATCACAATTATATCTGTCTATGCGGAGATAGTAATGATGAAGGGAAGATGAATTCTATCAAAAACTCGAAAGAGCTTACCAAATTATTCCAAAGTATGATATACAAATTGTATTGCATACTGGTCAATATGCAGAATCAAACAATATGATCATAAAGAGCACATCCTTTCCTCATACGGACATCCATAAGAGAACTTGGAAGGCACCTAATGGTACAATAACTCAAATAGATCATGTCCTGATTTCTAAAAGACACAGCTCTTTAATAATGCATGTTAAATCTACACGTGGTTCTGATTGTGACTCTGATCTTAGAGTTAAACTTAGGGAATGACTCACAAAAGTCAGACTTGGAAACCATCATAAAAGGAAACGATGGAACTTGGAGGCACTTTAAGATCCGAGCAAAGTCTCTGAATTGAAGGACATAATGCATAAAAAAACGGAAGAGAAACTGAAAGAAGATGGAGAGGGAGAAGAGGAAGAAGAAGGAATAGAAAAGAAATGGAATAGGATAAAAAACGTAATGATCAAATCAGCGGAGTTAGTTGGTGTTCAGGGTAGGAGTAGAGGAGAAGAGTGGTTTGATGATGAATGTTTCGAAATATTAAAGAAAAGAAACGACCTCCGATTAGCGATGATGCAACGTTCCACTAGACAAAGTGTCGCAGCATAGCAGGCAATCCGTAGGAATGCTAAAAAACTTATACGTACGAAGAAAAGAGAGAGATTGCATACAAATAATGAAACCAGCAAATTCTACGGAGCTCTAAGATATATAAATCGCGGCTTTCAACCAAAATTGGACACCTCCAAAGACAGGAATGGTAACATTACCGAAGGGAAAAATCTAGTTATCGACAGATGGGCCGAGCATTTCGGCGAATTACTTAACAAGAATAAAAATGAAGAAATTAATGCTGGGGTATTATTACCGAACGTTAACGATATTGAGCCACCTGATATGGATGACGTAACTGAAGCAATACGACATTAAAATCATAGCAGGCGATTTTAACGCCGAAATGGGGAAAGAAGAATTTTATAAGCCAACAATTGGAATGCTAGGCTTACATAACATTACCAATGATAATGGAGAAAGACTGTTCGAAGCCTCCAAGATGTCTACAATAATAAGCACTGTATTCCCGCATAAGAATATCCATAAACAGACATGGCGAACGCCTGATGGAAGAAATGCAAATCAAATAGATCATATCTGTATTGATAATAGGCATCGCAGTTGTACGAGGAATGTCAGAAGCTTCAGGGGACTTAGAATTTATTCAGATCATAACCCAGTAGTAATGAAATTTAAACAAATAATAAGGACAGTAAAGACAGCTCACTATCTACCTAAGAAAAAGTGGAACATAAAAAAGCTAAAGAATGAAGAAACGACACTTTTATTTAAGGAAAATATAGATAAGAAAATGCATGAGTATCCCTTGGAAATGGCTAAAGGCTTAACTATTGATGACAAATGGAACAAGCTGGAGGGGATAATCTCAACTGTAGCTGCAGAAACTCTTAGAGGTATAGAATCTAAAAGAAGAATGAATGGTTCGAAGAAATGAAGCTATCGAAAGAAGGAACGCCGCCCGACATAAATGATGATAGGCGAAAAACAAGACAACAGGAAATAGAATATCGCGAGTAACAGCACGATTATCAATAAATCACTGCAATTAATACCCTACGCCTAGGAAATGGAATTTCGCGAAGCAAGGCGACAGGCGAAGAAGATAGTCAAGAAGAATAAAAAACAGCCATTGGAGGAGCAGGTGAAGAACATTCAATAGATGGCCAATAAGAATGAAAATAGGAAGTTTTACAGAAAAATAGGGGCCATCAAGAAAGGTTACCGGCATTTCCGTACCTGGGATCACTATTGACCAATGAAGCCAATGAAACAGAAGAGGTTAAAAGAAGGATTCTGGCAGTAAATATAACATATTATACTCTTCGGCACCTAATAAGAAGTAACCTAATTTCTCGCAAAAATAACATTCGGATGTAAAAAATCCTGTTGTTAGTTACGGCGGTGAATGTTGGGTAATGAACAAGATAACCTGTGACAGGCTTGACCGGTTCGAAAGGAGGGTGCTGCGAGGAATGTTTGGTGGAGTGTTTGAGAATGGAGTGTGGCTAAGCAGAAAAAATAAAGAAGTATATGATATTTACAACGATCTTTCCCTGTCTAAATTTATACGAATAAGTAGGCTGAAATGGTATGTTTACCGAATGAGTGAAGACAAACAGATAAAGAAGGTATAGAAAGAAAAGATCTTCGCCACTAGAGCAAAGGTACAACGAAGAGTACGATGGAAGGAGAAAGTAGAAGAGGACATGCGACAGGCGGGCATTCATTGGGTGGAGAACAGAGCCCTCCAGAGGCAGGAAATGTTGAAGCGGACCAAGGACCACTTCGGTCTGTAGCGCCAGGAGAAGAAGAAGAAGAAGAACTGAAGCAATTCAGAATTTATAAAATAATAAAGCATCAGGCGAAGATTTGTTAATAGCTGAATTCTTTAAAAGCAGTAGTGAGAATATGCACACACCTATATGATTTGGTCTTTGGCATATGAATGAATGAAAGCATGCCTGAAGAGTGGGGAACTAGTTTGATTTGCCCCATCTTTAAAAGAGGAGTCAAATTACAATGCAAAAATTACAGAGAAATGAAGCTTGTAGGTGTAGCATACAAAATACCCTCGAATATTATCTCAAAGAAACTTAATTTCTTTGCTAAAAGCATTTTAGGAGAATATCAGCGCGGGTTCCGGAAAGGAAAAGGAACAGTCGATCAATTTTTTTACAATGAAGCAAATGTTAGAGAAATGTTGGGAGCATAAAACTACCCTTCATATTCTTTTCATTGACTATCGCCAAGCTTTCGACAGCATTGATATGGGCACCTTAATTAGAGCACTAATAGAATATAACATGCCATGATGTGGAGGATGACCTCAAACGGTTGGGAGTAATAAATTGGTAGGAAAAGGCTAGGGATAGGAATATCTGGAGGACTATTGTTCAGGAAGCCAAGGCCCACGCTGGGCAGTAGAGCTACACTATAAGTAAGTAATTATTTTTATTATATTATTTTTAATATAATTTCTAGCATTGCAAAAAATTAATAATATAACGCTAAAAGATATAAAGGGTGGTTTTAATGTAAGTTAGTTAAACTTCATTAAATAATTAAAACATATTTTATGAAGTAAAGTATAAGATCGGCTAGCTGGTAAAAAAGATATGACAGAAATTGTTGCAAATCAGTGATAAGACAAATTATGAGTCGAACGTAAATCAAGTTAGTAATAAGTAATAAGTAATTTATAAGTAGGGAGAGGGGGAGGGGGAGAGATGACAAGCTATGACCGACTTTTATTTTCTTCACCTTGGAACCAGCCGAAGTCCAATGTCACGAACAGTCTATTCCACAGCGCAGTATGCACCTCTCACGCTCTTTCTCTGCAAACAGCTTCATGCGCATACGAATTGGTCAGGCAATTTCTTCTTTCATTGAAAATGGCTAATATAAAAAACTAAATAAAAAGGTTAGTTAATAAAAAGTGATGGCTTTTTATTACTAATGGTTTATTTAACCCGGGGCTGGTAGCGCCCCTCCACGAGACATGGTTGGTCGCTTAAATCTTTTCTTAAAATAAATTATGTTAATTGCATAAAATGAAAATTATTTGATTATATTAGATTCAATAGTAGTATCGATAAAAAAACAAGATTCTAAATGTTTGTATCAACTGATTGCTGACACAAGTTAATTGTACAATCAGAACAGGTAAATCCACAATGCTCCTTGCAAATAGGAATTTTGCAGCTCTTGAAATTTTTTTTTCCGTTCTTCTGTTCCTTCCAGAACATAGTCCACGAACACCTGATAAATCTTCCCCACAGCGTTTTGCTTTTTCCTCACCTTCTTTGCCATTAACAACCTCAGTTATACTTATTCTCAGGTGGATGGTGATACAATGGTGGTTCTTTTAATTAACAGTGGCTTAACCAGTTGATGTACAACCTCTCTTTCTAATTTCTCATCAATATTTGCTTCGTCTATTATCTGTGGATTTATTCACCCATATCTAGCAATGAATTAATAAATAAATATAAATAGTAAACAAGTAAAAGATAAAAGCAATATGTGTGCAAGGCGTGCGTCGGATAGTAGCTTGGACGCACCGCACAGTGCTTCCAGTATAGAGGGTGTGATGGACAAAAATCGATTGATTGTGGATTGTTGTATGAAATGCCATCTTGAATATGAATATAACCTTTCATAAAAGTGGAAAATTACTATTTAGCAAATATAAGGAAAACAATCCAAAAAGACAGTCTTCAGTACAATATTTTGAAATTGTATGAGCATAAACGTTATTAATAAAATGGAATATGCTGAATTATGTGACATGTACACATAAAAAAAACATTGACATGATAATGAATTGGGCATGTAAAGTTGTCGGGATGCATAACAAAGGAATCACTAAAAGCATAATCAGTACTAAACCGACGGGTAAGCATCCTAAGCGTAAGAGTTAGTTAGCATCTTGAGGAAACGGGAACTGATGAAGTTTATAGAAGGAAGGTGCGTGGACAGGGACTGTTGGTCTATCTTTCGGGTTCACTAAGTCATTATTTATTTTTAAAATAAATCAGAACCCATAATGTCGAAGTTTGTAAAATCTAACTTTAGCGTTATTTGCCGTGTTGACATTTAAAAGTTCTGATGAAAAAAGCAGCTTCAATTTCCTTAATTTATTCTCTTTGCTCAATGGTAAATTGATAAATTCATCCGAAAAAAATCGATTGATATTGGTTAATTTCAACTAATAATTCGTATTATATAAATACACGTTTGGAACATAAGACATATAAGTTGGTCAAACTGCAACGCACGAATCAAAGTCATCTTTAAAATATTTACCTATGTATATATTCCAGATATCACATTTTCTTATAAAATTATAAAAAAAACTATAACTTAATTTGTTTAAAACATGATAGAGCAATTAGGGTGCAAAGACCAGCTAGCTGTTCATAAAGCCGCTTCCATCAAAGTTGCTAACAGAATTTCGAGCGTCTCTGCCTCTGCTTATGTTATGCATACCAAATTCTCTTCGGTCTACTTTACACAAAGAAACTTAGTTACTTAAATTGACCATACGACGAGAATGTGAGTTAATGATATCAAATTAGCGTTCATTATTTTCCTTTTTTATCGTTTTAGTCATAAATTTGAACGATTATACTCATGAGATTTTTAAATGTGATGTTTCAGACAAATAAACAGAATAAATGAATGAATTTTGATTTAATAAATCTCAATGATTTCAAAGTTCAAGCAAGAATATTAGTGTTACCTCAGTAATAAACTAATATTTTTTATTGATCTGATAACTACTAATGATCCGCTTTTTCTCACGTATTTTGAAAGCAATTATTATATTTCCAATGAGTTTACTTGCTGTATAGTATATAATAACCAAACTCCGAGCTATACAAGGAAATTACTTTATTTAATTAGTTAATAGTTGAAATCATGTACTTCTGTCATGTACCTACTTCACAATATTTTTTCTACTTTATTAAACACATGACAATATCGATTCAATAAAAATGTGAAAATGTTAAAACACATTTATGACATAATAATAGAATCTTGAAGATTAACATGATTTATTACTTTCACTTACCTATATAAGAAATATATAGTAAGAGAAAGTATTACGATCTTAAAAAATTTTTAATCCGAGTTTTCAACGGAAAATTCGCGTTTTAATATCCCCTGAGTCCAAATAAACAAGTCTCGAATTTTTTTTTTCCAGCTTGTTCATTTTTGTTCAGCAATCGGAATTATTTCAGCTTTTGTTATTTCTGATTCCACTCATAAGTGGAAACTGTACAAGTTCTATAGTTTCTGAGTGCAATCGCAATGGCCTTCGATTATTCCAGATTCATTGAGCGCCCAAAAAGCACTCGACAACATGTATTCTAGTATTCGAAGAATCCTAGAAATTACTTAAATGACGAGTGAAGATGGGAAATCGATACACCATGTGTGGGTGCATGGACACGTTGGAATAAAAGGCAAAGAAATGGCGGATACGACTGCCAAATAGGCCCTTACTCTTCCTGTTCGTTGAAAGGACTCTTCTAACACCATCAGAGCTGACGCGTCCATTGAAAGAAAAAATATTTAAGGAATGAGTAGAAATATGGGGCAAGAGGTGTCAAAGCTAACCTAAAAGCATAATGAAGCAGGTAAAGCCTTGGCAGACCTCAAGTCGCAACAATCGTAGAGAGAAGGTGGTCCTAAATCTGCTGCGAATTAGATATTTAAAATTGACGCATATCCACCTGATATCGAAGGAATTACCCCCAAGATAGCACATATCTTTGAAGAATGCCCATTCTACCGCCGAGAATTTAGCCAAAAAGGAATACCAATCAGTATCTCGAATTCCTTGGGAAATGACAGTAATAGGATAATAGATTCAGTGACTTCTCTTCTAGTCAAACTGGATATTTAATAATACCAAGGAGAACCATTACTTTTACTATCTATCTCTTTCATTACAATATTCCAAACATTTTTACTTATTTATTTTATTTCTATTTATTTTTTTCCTCTATTTCATATAATTTTTTATACGATTTTTTTTTTGCATGAGCTTATTTTTTTTTTTTTTTCATGGCCCTGCAATTATGGCTCATTCCGATACCCAGTACTTCTGTTCCCTAATGATCTCTGCCACTGCAGTCATCTTCTGTCAGAGCTCTAACCATGTCTTCCCTTACACCCTCTATCCACATCTTCCGAGGACTTCCCCGTCTATGTCTCATCTCTGGGCAGTACTTAACGATTCGCAGGGGCCAACGCGTCTCTACCATTCCCATGACGTGGCCGTACCACATCAATCTTCTTTACCTGATTTCATTTAGGGTGTTTTCTTCAGTCCCAACTCTATTTCTTACTAACTCATTTGGAATCTTCTACAGCCTGGATATAATCACCGTCCATGACTCTGGTCCGTAGAAACTTATACTTAGGTGGAAGGAGTGGTATATCCTTTTTTCGTTGGGGGAGAAACCTGTTTGTTTCATACTTCATACTTAGAAAACCAATTATCTTTTTCCCATTGATGATTTTATTTTCAATATCCCTCTGCACTGTACCGAAGATGTCAAATGTCATCCCAAGATACTTGAAAATACTAGTTTGTGAGATCATCCAGTCTTTCATTAAGTCTCAGATGTTAATTATTTTGATTAAATTCATATAATATATGTACCTGGCACTGATGACCACGATGTTTTTTGCCATTGAATAAAACTATCAACCAACCAAAATGGTATGTGTGGGTGCGCGCATGTGTGTGTGGTAAGTCTATCTCAAAAACGAAAATTTGTATGAAATTGAAATTAAGCATTTAATGTAGGTATATATATATGTCTGGAATGTTACCACAACTTTTTCACCAAAATCTACGTACCGGAAGTGCCGCTTCATATCATCGATTTTATACATTTTTACAATTTTCACAAAAAAGAATCTAATGATTTTGATTAAACTCGTTATATCATTGTACAATTAAGTGTTCTTTAATATCAACTAGGTCTTATCTTCATTGAAATAGTCTGACAGGGCTTAGTTACCGAATTTTGAAAATGGCTTTCTCTAATGTACCTTTAATGTTGTTTCTTTGAAATAATTAACCATTTCTCATTTTTAGTAGTAATAAAAAATGGATAAATATAAACTATGAAATAATTTAATAAATAACTAAAGAAGAAAAAAAGAGAAATATTTTCTCTGGTTCAAAAATAATTTCAGGAAATAAGAGTAATGTAGACGTATAACGTAAAGTTGGAAAGCTACAGATTTTAGAAAATTAATATCTAACATATCGACTTCGTTTTTTTGAAAAAGGCTTTAGCGCCAAAAATTCGAAATTTTGGTTTCGATTCATTGTGGAACGTAAACACCACCTCTATCAATTCCCGCACACGATATATCAAAAAGAAAATTGGAAATGGTCTAAAATCGACTATTGATGACGTAAGCACCAAATACTTAAGACCCTCAGTCGTCAATCTATCCTTGACCAGTGCTAAAAGCATTAAAAATATATTCTAATCATAAACGTTTTGTCAAGTTAATAAACTCCTACTATACAAAATAAAGTATAAAACTATTAATAATTTCAACTTTTGCATTATTTAATAGAAACTAAATGTTTCTATGGAAACTAATTTGAATTTCCATGGATACTAAATTTAAAAAAATATTTTCAACTTGATAAACCATAAATACTGCAATTGTTAAATAAAAAAAACACACACCAAACAATTTTTTTTTTTATTGTCCTTTTGTGAAATTCGTGTGATGCGCGCACCGCACCTGAAAGGTTTTTAGAGCATATACTTGATATTCCATATTGGTTAAATTGGAAGGTTTTAACAATTAAAAATTTTTTTTTATTACTAAATAAGAGTTTTTCTGGGGTAAAGGATTTCACATATCTATTTCTGAAGCCCCAAAACTGTTTTTAGATTCATTTTTCTGACAAATAGATAGAAAGACAAACAGAAATTGCTCCAATTGCAGTAAAGGATTTACGTTTGAATCAAATTCTTCCAACTATTCTTTCAAGACTTTTGAACGGTGTAAAATTTCAGAAATTAATAAAGAGACAGTTGGTACTCCGTTTACTTAATTAAAATTCTAGGCATTTTTTCCAAGATAAGTTGAGGTTGAGTATTGGTTTAAATGTGGTCAAGATATTACCTCCAGGATTCTTTGTTCGTATTTTAAATTATTATTAAAGGGATTATTGTATTTTTCTTATATTCAAATAAATATTAATCGTTCTACTGGAATATTTTAAGAACCTTTCTATTTTTTTTTTTCAATAGCTGATTTACATTCATTTCTAACTCGGGAACGTTTATATTTAAACTAATATTGATTGGTATTGAATCTTCCGCTATCCACAATATTGGTAATGCAAATATATGTTGTTTATACTTTAAACGAAGTCTAATTTTTATATGATCCACCTGGTTATTGGGCTGGTAAACATAGGAAAATGGATACATATGTTACCGTCCACCGGGATGGTCACCCCTTGGACCATGGCCCTTTGGCGAATGGCCAAAAGTAGGGAACATGTGAATTTAGCTTCCAAATCCTCCCAAGTCAATTTTTTTTCCATTTAATGCTGGTTTAAGTGATCTTAGATGATTGTATACAAGTTTATTCTTTTCTATAATATTATTCTAGCATTACCATGCTGAAATTATATTTTGCTATGTTGAGCAATATTTGTTATGTTTGCGGAACTTCTTGTCCTGCAGCTATCTACTTAAACGGATTATCTTATCGTTTGTTGTAGTGCTAGTACAACTCCTTATGCGAATAAAGGAAAAGTTCTTTTCAATAATTTTATATACTAAATTAAAATATTTGCAATTTTTTTTAATTAACCAACGATATAGAGGTGACTATAGCTAAACGGATTTATAGCAATTCAAGACCAGAGAATCTGAGAATAGCTGCCGTTGAACAGAAAAACATTCTGAGAAACTCCTCAGAAGAAAAGAGATACAAGGATGCACATACAATGTTTATTTATACAAAAAAGGAACGATATCACATCGAATAGATTCGCGGTAAAAATAAACGGTGACTGCAGACGAATCGAGTCTAAGTATATATCGGAGGTACGATTATGACAGGTAATCACAAAGGAAGTAGGGAAAGAAGGTGACACTGACGCACCATTAGCCGAAGAGCTCCCGATCGAAAATCGAGTGCAGCCAGAACTACCTCAAGATCAAACTCGGGCCATTGTCCTAAAATTGTGAGAAAGAACAAAGACGCCTAACGTTACGTTCTTAATCTCAAGGGTTACATTTATGGGTAGGGCGGGAGGTCTGTTACATCAATTTATGCATTTTTGATCATCTCACATTTCTAACCCATTGTTATTAATAGCTGTTATACAGGGTGGGATAGAAATACTTGGCACATATATTAATTTTATTAATCTTGGCAACGTATTAATATATATATATATATATATATATATATATATATATATATATATATATATATATATATATAATATATATATAGATATTTGTTCACCTGATATTTATGAATTAGAAAGTTGGTTCTAATCGATATTCAAGTTAATTAATGAATCTCAAACATCGAATTTCGCTCCATGTATTTAACAGAATTAAGCATAACATATTGGAAATTAAACACATTAAAAAAATACTAGTATACATAGTGTGGGGCAGAAATAACTGACACATTATGAAGAGATAAAAAAACAATTTCTCTAGAAAAAAACTGTTATATTTTCAAAAGGTACATTGAAAATTGTTTTTTTGTTTTTCTATGGGCTTTAAAAATTACATGTTCCATATGTCGCCCGTTATTGACTGTGGATTGTCAAAGATATTCTCAGAAATTTCCCATCATTTCTGGTGGAATAACTAACTCATTTTGGGAAGGCAAGGGGATGTAACGACGAGTATGAACTCCAACCGTTACATGCACATTTTGGAGATCATCCTACGCCCCGGACTAATCCATAGTCCATAGACCAATCCACTAATCCGGATCATCCAACTATCCTAAGTTGGTTGAAATCGAATTCTGAGTGGTTCCACGGCCCACATATCTCGATGTCCGATTGGAGTTTTGAGTGAAACGTTCCCTCACAGACCGATCTATTTGAGGGATGACTTGGAGTGGCCGGCACGGTTAGTAGATTAACCACATGAGATTTTTTTCTCAGGAGACGCCTCAAGGACAAGGTGTTTAACCCTTAATCAGCATCATATTTTGTTCAGTCATAAGCACTGACCTTTGGTCACACGGACCACTCAAGTTTAAAGTTTTATAAATACGACAAAATGAAATGTTTTGAATTATAATTGTTATTTATAATTCACATGGACCCTTTTCACTTGACTTTTTGAATGGACCCTTTCCGCTTTGGGAGCAGTGAGAGAAATTTCGAAAGATGTGTTGAGTGTTAATATCACACAAAGAGGGGGAGGAAGACTATTCAAAGTACTCAGGAAGTACGCTGCTTCAATCTCCTTTTCCGGGTAAAGATAAATGATACGGAAAATTAATAGCAAATGCAGCAAGATCAGAAGAACGACTGGCTGGAGGAAAATATTCAATAAGGCCAACACCGATTTGACATTTATAGCATAATTAAACTACCATGAGAGAAATGTAGCCTCTTTTTCTATAAATGGGACATTTCTATAATAATAGTAAAAGGCCTACCGAACCCGGAGGTTCGATGCCGATATCTCATATATCTCATATCGCTGTTTACAAACCTCCGTCTATCGACCACCGTCCAAACCCAAATCCGTAAGATGACCCTTAACGCAATCCTCCCACCTACGTTCCAGCCGAGACAAAAATAAAAAGCATTTGCTTTCTTTAACCTCAGCTTTGTTACCTCTTGAATTTCGTTTTTTTTTTTTTTTTTTTTATTCTTTTTTTTGTTATAACAGACACCAAATACTCAAATTTCTCAACATGTTCAAACGTATTCCCTTTTTAAACTATATTACCAAAATCGCTGCAGTTTCTGAAGTTAATAATATATTTCGTCATATCCATATTTATTTCGAGCCCTACTACTTTACCGGATTTCATCAACGTTGTTGTATTCAGTTTTATAGTTTCCGCGTCTTCACTCAGGGCCAGATCTAGGGAGGGGAGGGAACAAAGGGGGCACTTTCCCCGGGCGACAGAATTCAGGAGGCAGCATTTCGAACGAATTTATTTTTTTAAGTCATTTTCATATTTGTTTATGCTCAACTTCAATAAATACAAAGGAACAAAGCTGAAACTTCCAGATTATTCCAATTGTATTATCTTAATTTTAATAATAATAATTGTCATAAATCTAAATACATGAAAAACAAGTGTGATAAAAAAGCAATACAATTTAATATTCTCCGTTTAAAATGGAGGGCACAAGACAATGAGACAATGTTGGGCATTGTTTCACAGTGTGGACGTCTCTGAAGGCGAGGCCTCTACTTATTCTTTTTGAGCTTCCTCCACCCCATTTATTTTTTAATTTTGTTTTATTACCATGACGTAGCTACAGAGAAAGTGTTGTTATTTATTTGAGATTTTTACATAGCACCTTTTTTTTGTGGGAAGTGACTAATCCCGAATATAAAATCATATCAAGAAAAAAATATTTATCGATAGTATGCTCAAAAATATATAGTGTTCGTAGTTATAGTATAACTGCGACCGTAACAATCACTCTTCGCAAAAATGTCACGCATCAATCAACGCCTCTTTTGCTTCTTTTCAGTCCACAATTAGAACTGCGCAAGCAGCGATTCTAGAAAGGTCAACCGACATCAGATTCAAGTTCTTAACATTATAGAACCAATTTTAACCGTAAAAAAAATATTGATTTTTTTATATTTGAACGTTTTATTTTATTTTTTCCGTTTATGGCAAAAGATTTTAGATCAGTTCTATGATTTAATTATGAAAAAAAGAACACCTCTTGGAAAAATTCGAAACTTCATCCGAAAAAATCAACTACGAAAAACGACTTCACTATTACGAGTCCCTGCCATGTCCAACTATATTATGTGAAAAAATGCGATATTCAAATTCGTCACTTCGAAACGCAATAGGCGAGGCACGTATTGTGGCAAAGGCTTGAATACCTGACACCCCAAACGACACAATGAGTCAATACTTAAGGACCAGAAATTCAAGACTGTGTGCCTCAACTAGTACGTTTCAAAGTGACGATTATGAAAACTCTATTTTTTCACATTGGATAGTTGGAAATGGTAGGGACGATATTTTCACTTCTTCCTATATCTGGGTCATTTCACGAAAATAAGGCATATTGGTTATCACTAATGTGCGATTTTGAATTGCTCTATCAACATCAATTTTTTTTTTACTAACCCATCCCTTATATATATATATATATATATATATATATATATATATATATATATATATATATATATATATATATATATATATATATATATATATATATATGGATATTGATCCTCCAAAGCTTGATTCATTTATTTGCTCGAATGATGTTATTTAACTAATTTATTAATTACTGTTGACAAAGGACTAAGGTAAGGGTGCAAAGGACTGAGAATGTTAAAAATATGTTATCAAATTTCTAAAAAAACCATTATCTAAACACCAGAATTAAAATATAATTAATCTCCTATTTGAACTATTATAAAATTAATAATTAATTATATTAGTAGCTAAGATATATTCTGCTGAGGCTTCAAAGTCATATTAAAAAAAATTTGGTATAAGTATCCCATACGACGGAATAAATAATACGTTTAGGAAAGTGGACACATAAAACAATTATTCAGAATGGTAATACTAGCGAAAACTGCCACTAAAATGTTCAAACAAATTCTCACAAATAGCCTCCCAATAAACATTTTAGTGGTAATTGTTTGTGAAAATTTTAGTCATGCAAAGAATCGTTTCTAAGTGGTTCTGAACACATTGAAATAATTATTATCTGTGCAAAAAATGTTTAACCTTTTTGAAATTTCAAAATGTTGGCATTATTGTAATGATTTTCTAACGGAAATTGTGTGATAATAAAGATATGTAGGTACAATGTTATGTAAAAACTCTAGTTTAAAACCTCCTCTCCCCCTAAAAAAAAAAAAAAAATAAATAAAATAAGTTTTAAATAGGAGACTCTCAATTTATTTATTTACTGAAGTTATTGAAGTACAGGACTGAGAACACAATGTGTTTTTAAAAAATAGTAAATCATCATCAATATAAAGAAAACAATTTTTTCTATGTGAAAACATGCAATCGTTTAGCAACGAAATACGTTTAAAAAACTAAGTGTACTCACCTTCTTCTAGGACTCCAGGACCGGAAAAAGAATGAGAAAATGAAGTGATGTATTCACGTAAACACATACACTTTGTACCTTGCACAATACTGGGAAGCTTTTCTAGAAACATTGAAGGTTATGTATCCTTAGGCGGGAGCTAACAGTGTTGCCAACACGTACATAACCAAAAGAATTAATACAAGTACCTTCTTGCCGTCAAGTTTAAATTTCGACAAAGGACTGAGGCCCACATTTAAAGACATACACAAAACGCACTGCCTACACTGCATTTTTATAGTTTTAGGTTCAGAACTTCTGCACAATAAGTTAGAAGGGTTTGCGCTAAAAACAACCGAGCAACCAGCGTTTTCAGGTCGGAGGTAAGGTTTGCAGACAACCATAAAGGGGAGCAATCGAGAGCGGGGACATAACAAAAGACAGAAGAAATGCAAAGACAATTTTTTTTAATTCGATTCTGTTTTTATTAATGACAAAACATAATTGAATATGTAGCATAAAATAGATAGAATTTATTATAATTTTAATATTGTTAATAATCCGTTATCTAAGGGTGAAAAATATTGCAGACATGAATTGACCCAAGTTAGTGAAAGGTATATGTATCATTTAATTATTTTATATTAGTAAATCCTCAATATTTCGTTTGAAAAGCTATTTTTAAAATCATGTGTAAGAGGAACATAACAGTTTAACTAACAATAACAAAACCCTGCACCTATTAATTTTTTGGAGTGGGATTGAGTCCAGGCGCTCTCGGCGATTTCCTTTTCGACTTCGATTTCCTTTAGTTTATATACGATCTCAATTATTGCTACAGTTAGTACACATCAGCCCTATGTTTATTTTTTTGATTGGTATCCGAATTCATAAACGAAAGTTGACTTAAAGCCCAAAGCAGTCAAATTGGTTGATACCTATGTAGAAGACTGTAGCTAGGAATAATTTCTTTTAGAAATTGAAAGTTTTATACACCATGCGCTGGCAAAAGAGGGATAGTTGGAAGATACCACTGCATCATCCACATTAAGTTTAATTTATAAAAATAAAGTGGAAGATGTGTATCCTAGCCTTAATGCAGCCTTGAGAATATTCATTATCATCCCAGTTTCTGTATCTTCTGGAGAAAGGAATTTCAGCAAGCTGTAACTGATTAAAAGTTATTTGAGGAGCACGATTGCTCAACAAAGGTTAAGAAATCTGAGTATAATCTTCATAGAGCGCAAATGAGCAGATACCATAAACTATGAGAATATCATAAACATTTTTGCTGCAAAAAAAGATCAGAAAGTGGAATCTTAATGTTATTATTTTTACATGTTCATCGTTTTAATATTTTATTTGTTTATATTTTGGTTCATTTGATTGGTTTTTTGTTTGTTTAGACCTTAATTCAGTCAATAAAATCTGTTAATGCTATAATACGAAATTCATTTCGAAATATTTTACCTAAAATACAATGATAAAACATTTCAATTTTTTTTTGGGGGTAGGGAAGATGAAAGAAGGGACGGCAAAATTAAGCTTGCCCTCCCTGGAAAAAATCTTAGATTCGGCCCTATTTTCACTTCAAACTACCAAATCTGCAAACCCAAGAAAGGATATTTTATCACCGAGATTTAAACCATTTTCGGTACATACCAAAGAGCCCTAAATACGTCACCGGGACGACGGAACGAGTTGAAAAACCCTGAGGACGAATTTATGGACTTGAACTATGAAAACATTGGCAGATTTCTTGGGATGTCAAAAACCGGCCGGTTATAACAGATAACCAACACCCCTACAAGCTTTCCCTACCTTGATGAGTAAACGTACGGGTCTGGGACAGTTTGAACATGAAAACAATACCTACTCTAGCCTACGAACAGTAATGATAAAATAAAAAATATCTTTCCTTGATGCACCAGAATATTGTTCTAAAGTCGATCAAAAATTATAGCCAGCTTCTCCTCGTTCAATAACTTAAAAATACTGAGCTAAAGCACATACCCTCAGAACTACTAGATTGTTATAAAAATCTTTGTGCATTAATTCATTGCTGGCAATAAATTTGAATCATTATTCAACACTGATGTAAACAATGCATGTATCGTTGTTTACTTTGACTAATCCTTTTTTTAATTATGTATACCAACTATCTATATCTTTCATTCCATTTTATAAATTTCACTGATAATGCTGGAAGTCAAAATTGTCATTCTAATGTCATTATGTCATTCTTGGTCTTCTAAGATAATACTGGAAAAAAGGGTTAAGTGCGAAGGCAGTTGCTGAGGAATTTTGTGCGGTGTAAGTTGAAAATGTGGTGCATCGTATGTAGCGTTTTGGTTTGGGGCGGTTCAAATTTGGGAACAACAGCCTTCAAGATAATGCTTAGTGTTTGGTGGAATTAGGAGGATGTTTTGCATTTTGATCTGGTTCCAGATGGCAGTGCTACTGAATTTTAGCATTACTATGAACAACTCGAAAGAGCATATAGAGTTTTAAAAGATACTTTGGTCAATCATATTAAAGTTATGTTTCAGCAAGACAATGCTCCTGCCCATCGTTCACTCTTCGTCAAAGAAAGATTCACATAAAAGGAGGGTGTTATCATCTTAACCAACCCTACTTATAGCACTGACATTGCACTGTTTGGCTATGGTATTTTACGGTCAATGGCATATTTTTTGAAAGGCAGTTGGCACTTTTAAAACAACAGGAATGTCAAATCAGGATGTGAGGAGTTTTCCGCCTTGAAAACCAAGGACAACCAAATTCAACTTCTGGTAGAAAAATGGCTGGGTTAAAGTAATTGGCAATGGTGGCCTATATTTTGAAGAATAATTTTAATGTGTAGATTTTATATTAAAATTTAAATAAAACTTATTCTATTCCCAACGACTTATGTAACAACCTAGTATACTATCAACAGTCAACTTGGTGGTACTAAAGCATTTCAAGAGTTTTCTAGCAGGTAGTAGCAACATCCTCGTAACTATATAGATAAATAAAAATGTAACTCTGGAAAACTGGAGAGGGGAGGGAGGGGCGAATTGAGTTGAATGGACGGATTTTGGGCAACATCATAATATATAATATGTAAACATATTTTGATTCAAAAGCTTTTGATTCCCTGGACCTCTCTAAACATTTTGCCAAATTAAAATCACTATCCTTTTTCAACAGCTCTATTCAGTGGTTTTATCTTTCCTTTCCGATCAGACTCAAGCAGTTAACATTCCTAATCAACCCTTATCTTCCTTCCTCACCCTGTCCTCAGGGGTGGCCCAGAGCTCGAGTATTTCCCCACTCCTTTTCAATACCTATATCAATGATCTTCCTAATTCAATTCACTACAGTTCCCATCACCTACACGCTGACGACTTCCAAATATATTTATCCTTTCCTCCTTCGGAGCTATTAGTAGCGTTTAACAGTATCCAGGAAGACCTAGATAGAATAAGTGCCTGTGAAAACCAGAATAGATAAAGATGAAACGCTATGAAAACTCAAGCCATTGTCATAGGTTCCAATTCCCTCTTTAGATCCAATACAACTTTCCCTATTTTAATCCTAAATGGTCACCCCATCACTTTCAGTTCCGTAATTAAAAACTTGGGTATTATTATCGACCAAACCCTTACCCGGAAACCCCATATCGCCCAAATTTCCCGGCGGTCGATAAGTACCCTTAAGTTATTCCTTCGTTCACGACATCTTCTTCCACAACCTAATCGCAAACTCCTCGTATCCTCCCTTATCTTCCCCCACTTTAACTAGGGCTGTGTGTGAGGATGCTCGAGTACAGATTGAAGCGGATCATGAACTGCTTTTTAAGATTTGTTTTCGGTACCTCGAGACGGGCTCATATGTCCCATCTTGACGGCGAGTTAAAGTGGCTCTTCCCCTCCAACCGTAGACAATATTTTCTCGGATCTTTCCTAAACCAAACTATCACCACCCAGCACCCTTCCTACATCTACAACCTCCTACAATTTAAATCCTTGGTCCACGCACAGGAAACAAGATCCCTTCTTTCAGATCTCTATACCCCTTCCTATAGAACCAAAACATTCGAACGATCCTTTCTCGCCCGCTCCTCTGGAATTCCTTTCCTTCTAATATCCGCCATGCTTTTTATGTAACCTCATTTAAATCTCTCCTTTTCCAACACCTCCTTTCTTTCCAACATGATGCTCTGTAATAACGAAATTGCAATTTAAGATTAACATCTAGATCAGAAGTAAATAATAGTTTCTGATGCACCAGCTTCAACTTTACTAACCAGCCCATTATTTTTGTGTTTTTCTTTTCTTGCTTTTTTTTTGGTTAACATTAATTATTCTTTTCAAGACAAGAATTTATATTGTTTGCTTATTATTTTATTGAAAATATTGTAAACATTAATTGATCTTTATTTTCTATCTTATGGCCAGATACGGTTTCTGTTTTACTTGTTCGATTGTGTTATTCTTAAGTGACCTAGTCCCAGAATAAAATTCTTCTTCTATTATATTCTATTCTATTCTAAACATACAAAACATCGGTCATAGGAATTGATTAGAAGTGTTTGACGAAACTTTCGCTACGAAAGTAATACAAAACATATTTAGTCAAATCACTAAAAAATAAGTAAAAATTTAATGCTGATACATTTATTTCGGAAATATAGTCTAAATTAAACTTTTTAGAATTATTTGGTCTGAGTTGATAATTTAATTTAGGTGTTTCTATAGTATGTAACATAACTGTAGTCTGTGCTATGTAACATGTTTCTTGGTTAGTCCATCAATAAAATTGAGAAAAACATTTAGATTTGAGATATTAAATCACTGATTTCAAAACATCAAGTGATATCAAAACATTTCACCATATACTGTTGAAATTTTCTTTTATATGAAAGTAATCTTTTAAATTCAATTTCCTACAGAACTGAAGGTCTAATGAAAACATAAGTATATCGATGAAAACCATCAAGGGAAGATATTCTTTACAATATCCGTTATTTATTATAAAATGTAAAATGGCGGGTATCTTGAAATCTTCAGCGGAATGGTAAATCCGAAGTTGTATTTATTATGCAGTAAATAAAGAAGTTCCACCCAGAGAAAAGTGGAAAAGTTTTGATTTTTGGATATGTTGATGCTCTACTAAAAAGGCCAAGTTTTCAACTCCTGTAAGGGGAGATGCCATTTGAACCCCCGCCCCTCATTTGATTTTCTTTCAAGTATTTTTTGCTATAACTTATACCAGTTAACTTTTGCTAAAACTATACTTGAGTTTCAATTATTTTAATATTTCTGTATATTTGGTGTGATTGTAAACTAGTTAGCACTACTATCTACAGCATTCAAGTGACATTTTAATATTATACTGATGGTTTAAATGTCCTTTAATTATAATTATTTCTATGAGTTTTGTTTTGTAGGATTTTTTATTAATTTGATTGGGACTGATCCGCTGTTCAATGGAAGGCTCCTTTACATTAAGGATTCATTGTCCAGTGACTGCCTAATGTGCCAGGTGCTCTGTTCCAGTCCACATTTAATTATGAATCGGAAATCGCGGAATATGACGAAAGATCAGGTCTACCAAAGTAAGAGAGCTCTACGACATTTGTGAGAAAGTTCGTTCGAAGTATGTGCTAATTTCAGGTGGCAAGGCGATGGTGTTCGCCATTTCAACGAGACTCCGAAAAACAACAGATACATCTCCGAGAAGCAAGTTCTTTCGGTGTCGGAAGGGTCCACCACCTTGAAACTAAATATTAACTACGCACTCCTGCGTAGAGTTCCAGAAGCCAGCGGACAGCAGAGAAAAGCTGGGTCCCTCTGTCGCTCATGCGAGAGAGTCAGAAACACCTGCCCATGTCTAAGGAAACCCTATTTCCTAAATCCCAAGAAAATCCATAGACGTCCTAAAACAATTACTAAGATTCCGTGATTCCATTTAACAAAATACTTGGCAGCTCCTAGCATACTATCATGTTTTCGACAATTGTTCCTAGGTATACGGAGAGTTATCTGCTGGGCAAGAGATGAGATTGAAGAGACTGGGCAAGCGACATAATATTGCCCACTTCCGTCTGAGGATTGATATACCTTCATCGTAAACATATAAAATCATAACCCACCGTATTCTTAAATTTTTTGCTTACCCCAGTCTTACAGAACCACTACCTAGAATCAGTTTTATACTGATTCATGAACCCATCGAGATATGGTTAATGGCTTATATCCACTGCAGCATGTCTGAAATCATCTAATCTACATGCGCCTATCTCCTTTTCCCAACACTTTTTCTAGGTTCATAAGACAATAGAATAACTTACTTCATTAAGATGTTGCTTAAAGATTCCATATGTAGAGCCATGTAAAACTGACAGAGTAAGATATAAAATATAGACATTCATTGTCATGTTACTTGCTGTAGACTCCAGTCTCTTTATAACTTTTTGTTTAATTAAAGTTACTCTTTGTAACTACTGTAGACCGATCGTATTAGGTCGAAAATATTAAAAGAAAGATATAATAACACTGTTTTATGACGTGTTTAATATTTATCAACAGATTTTATCATGCATTTGAAAACATAGAAAAAGAGTATGTACAATGTACAAATTAACAATGACAGCTAAGTTATTTTTCGAAAAATTCTGTTATTATTCAACATTTAAGGAATTTTAAAATACAAAATCTCTTCAAATATTCATGATTAGAACGTCTGAAGCCTTCGAACTGCGTTGCTGTCGTTTTTCCCATCGGTCAATCCGGCCTTCACTCGCTACAAATTCGCGTCAGTTTTAAATTTTTTGTTGAAGAGCTTTTCCTTTCGAAATTCGGCCACTTCAATATTTCTGAAGAAACGACAAACACAGAGTTTCGTCAACAATGCCGGAGGATGATTATTTCTACGTGCAGCGAGTTGAAAAGGTTTTGTCTGATCCAATTATTAGGCAAAAATCTTCACTCGAACGCATGTCCCGTCGCCAATCGTTGACTGTACTTTTCCACACGTTAGCTTTCGACAGATTTTTACCATAAACTCGCCACTATCAATTCTCTTAAAAACGCCTTTCAGCTTCGAACTAGATTCACTCATGATTATTCACAATACACAAAACCCCGGTCCTAATCCGAACTGAGCTGACGAAAGTGGGAATAAAAACCCCACAAAAAAACAGTATAAAATTATTGAAAACGTTGTTTTTTTTCACACTAGGCCGGTTAATCCAAAAAAAGGTTAATACAAGGCCGGTTAACAGGGGTTTTACTGTAGTATTAACCCGTATTTCTTAAGTTTATTTACCCCCTCCCTCCAAAAAAAAATTCAAAATAACAATTAAAATAATAATCTATAAAACATTCTTCAGACTGATTTCTTGCGGGCATTTTCAAGAAACAGGATCAAAACGATAAAAAAAAATTCGAAATAGTTATAAAATTTCACTTAAATAAGTTTCACGTTTTCACACTTATATTATAACGTTTATGTAGTGAATTTGCATTCAAGGGTATGAAGTTGTCTTGACAACGATTATAGACAATTAAGTAACCTTTTCATTACAAAACGAAATAATTAATAGATGTCAGCTATGCTGTGTATAACTAGTGTATAATAGTGTATAATATAGTGTATTATAGTGTATAATATAAAAAATAGTGTATAACTATTTTTCATCGATTCTCACCCTTCCAATGTCAGGATTGTGTTTCATCTGAAACATTTAAACGAAAAACGACTTTCAAACGAGGCGGTACTAGAGGGAGGAAATTGGAGTTCTCGTATGTTGAATAATTCCGGTGGAAAGAGAAAGCAAATAGGGCTCGCATAACGGTGACAGGTAGCTGACATCTTAGAGCTACTAAGCCGTCGATTTGTGCTTGCATTGTTCGCCAGCGGCACTGAGATTCTGTTAGGGGATTACGGATAAACAGCCGGATGACTGCATTCATGCTCAAACCACAATGATAATCCATCTGAATAGACTCCCTCCCCTTTTTCCTATATATTGATGATTCTCACTCTCTTTTAACATGAATAATCGGATTTTCATATTATATTTTAAGGATTTTGCTTTAAATTCAAATACTATAACAATTTTTTTTTTTTAATTCCAGCTAATTTCTAATACACCACGGTGATGACGCATATGAGACTATCTGATAAATAAATGATAAAGATATCCGTCACCAATATAACGTCAAAATTAATCAACAGCAAGAATATGCTAATTATAATTATAATCCTAATTCCCCAGAACCGACTAAGACTGAAAATGGTATTTCTCCAGTTTCACTACCAACGGGTCGTCTGTAACGCCAGACTGCTGCTTAGCAATCTAGTGGATTAATTGTGTTTTAGGTCAAAATGATTGGTATTTAGTTAAAAAATATCATTTTAATTCAGAAATGTTATTGTAGGCCATTAAAATATGGATTTCACATGGTCTAATGCTGGAAACAAAATATTTTCAGGAAAATGGAAAAAAACAAGAACAAAAAAACACACAATTACATTTTTATAAAAAAAAACAAAAAAAAAAACAATATGTATATTATTATTATTATTTAAATATAGGATTTCCAAATCAATTGTAACCAGGGATTAAAATTAATTTTTATTTTTCTCTCTCATTGAATAATAGTCCAGATATGATTTTTATATTTAGCATCAAAAAATAAAAGTAATATCATGACATTTATTTTTGACCTTAAAAACTAAAGGTCATGATTTCGTTTTTATATTTTCATTCATTCATCCAATCGGCGCAACAACTCGATGTCGAGTCTTGGCCTCCTACACCAGCTTCCATCAATTGTTCCGATCCTGTGCTGCTACCATCCAGCTCGTCACACCCAACATGGACCTAGCTTCACCAGACACTCCATCACTCCACCAAAGCCGAGGTCTTCCTCTGCGCCTTGTTCCATGTACTACCTCATTATTTTCTTTAGCAGATCATGCCCAGCCATCCAAGCAAAGTGCTCGGTCCATCTCTATCTACTGAGCCTCATAGACTGGACCAGGTCTGATTATAGACATATTCCAAGATTCCGGCTTTACTTCATCAGTCCAGATCCATATTATAATATTCTGGATGATTTTTACAAGTTCATTCTCTCCACATTTTACTAATTCTGCGTGCAGTTCGTCAGGTACTGACGCCTTATGATTTTTAAGGCTTTCAGCGAATCCAGAATCTCCTCTTCATCCGGAGGTTCCATAGACTGAAAACTAGGAAATTTTCATCGACATCCTCCGGTAGATGTTTGTTAAGAAGCTGAAAGAAATTACGTTTCCATTCTCCTAGTATATCCACCATGTTTGTGAGGAGCTTTCCATCTTCATTCAAGCTGTAGGTAGTCTTGCTTTCAAAAGGTTTTCTTCTCCGATTAACTGCTCTGAAGAATTCCCTAAATTGCTTATTCCCCCTTAGAAGTTCAGTCCTATATAATTCGCTTTTCTTCCACTGTCTTTTATTTTACTGGTGGAGATATTTTTCTATTCGCCTCTTCTGGTTGTCATTATCGACATTCCTCCTCGTTTCCCGCTGAACCTTAGCTTTATATGCTTCATTCTTCACCCATTTCACACATTTGTTCAAACCATGGAGATCTAGGGAGGATCGTGATCCAAACAGTTTAATACCTGTATTTGAAATAGCTTCTGAATATACAGCCCACATGGAGTCAATGCCCTCAAGACAACAACCTGCCGAATACAATTGTTCAGTTCTGATTCATATTGTGCGAGAGCTATAGTGAGCTTATTAAGGTCGTATTGCTTAGGCTTATGTGCTTGCACGCTTGTTTTCCTCAGCGTTCTTCGTGTTCGGAAATGGTCGATGCTTAAATAGTAGTCAGAATCCATATTTGCCCCTCTGAATACTCTCGCGTTGAGGAAGTTGGATATGTGCTTCGGGTCGGTTAGGATATGACCGATCTGGTTCAGTTTTGACCCGTCAGGTGTTTTACAAGTTCCTTTGTGGTTTTTCTTATGAGGGAAGAGGGTACTGCCAATAGTAAGATATCGAGGGGAAGCAAAATTTATAAGTCTTACTCCATTGACCCTAGGGTGTGTACTTTGCATGACCTTATGTCCATGCACAGTACACACCCTAGCAGTAAATAATTGCTGTATTTGTTTATTGTGTGTGTTTATGAAAAAACTATCGATTTTAAAATCGAGTGCTCACTTATCGATTTATTATAACATTTCGGATTTCCTTGATATTGAGGTCGTTTAATGAGTTAAGGGAAGTGCGGTTTCAATGATATAGTGATATTCAATGATATACTAATTTTACTAAGCAATTCAATTAATTATTATTTTTGCATAATTCATATACATAACAGGATTTATTTATCAGGTGTTCAAGGAGCCAAATTGCTTATTTACTACAGAATAATAGATAACAGAAAAATTAATAGACAATTTTTACGAATAATACATATACATATATATATATATATATATATATATATTATAACCAGAGTATCCTGTTTACATTTTATTTAGCATCGTATTATGGGCACCAGACTGGTTTAAACTGGCCGGGTGTGAATTATTTCACCTTATTTAGAGATAAAAAAAATTGTTTTTTTTTAATTTTAATGAAAAGGGGTATCATACAATACAGTCTACAGGCTTAGTCCAGGCTGGGTCAGGCAAGCATAGCAACTACGTTTTAGGTTTTTCACTCCTTTACATACCTTTCATACATAATATCAACAAACAAAATTAGATACACTATGTGTAACAAAAAAAAAATATTAATAATAAAGCTATATATATATATATATATATATATATATATATATATATATATATATATATATATATATATATATATATATTATATAAATAAAGTGCATGCGTTAGAGAGAGATACAAGGACGGTTATCTTAGGTTTTCCAACGTTCTCCCACCTCTGGCCTTTACACCCAAGCTGCCAACCTTGGTTACAATGTATAGATATATTTTGCTTCCTCACTACCGAAGGTAAGGAAGCCTTGTGTTCACGCAGGAATTGAAAAAAATTTATGTCCTCAGAATCGAAAATTTCCACTCGCGTTTTACGTTCAAGACATCAAGGTACAAATTTAGTCTCGTGTCTGTCTGCAGTCAAATCCATGTGACGGGAATAAAACATACTACCGTTAATCCGATTTAGATGAAATTTTTAGAGATTGTGCTGTAGTCTAGATGTCTCCATTTCAATATTATCAAATTCCATCCTCTATTTTAGCCTACGCATGCGAAAACGTGTTTTCCTTGACACATCTTTCGAAAACGGCTCGTCCGATTTCGTCCAAAATTTTATAAACCCGGGTTTTAAGGAGGCTGATTCCGAATTTGATAACGGATATTTCATTGCGTATGCGCATTTCGATCTACTGTTATTTTATATAGGAATCAAAAATAAACTTTATTCGCGCATAACTACCAATTCGCTACCAGCTTGGTTGAAAGCTTATTGAATTTCCTACAAAACCAAAAAAAAATCTTCCGAATTAGACCAGTATTAGCTGAGATATCGCGTTTTGAACTTTGTTCACATGTAAAATTGTTTAGTGCTTCATAAACTATAAGTTCCTACGGAAACCGGATTACCTTATTTTAATTTTTAGATAACTCGAGAACTATACATCTCCTGAACATTCCAGATGCTTATTTGGGAGATAATTTAATTTTCTACAATGTTAAATATATTAAACAAAACAATTAATTATCTTTATCGGACTAATATTAACGAAGATTTATTAAACTTTTTTTTTTTACTTTTATAAAAAGCGGTAAGGAAAGTGGTGTGAATGGGCACACTAAATATATTAAATTGGTTTTTCGATTGCCCATGCGCAATTCGATTTACTGTTAATTTTTAAGTTTCCTTCTTTATTGGGGTCGTTTATTAGGTAATCGATGATGGTTTTGATTCAGTTTTTTTTAGTCGGATTGTTGATCGGACTTGCGTATTTTGATTTACTATAATTGTTAGTTTTCTGCGATATAGGGATCGTATATTAGGTAATTGATTTCCTATCAGGTTTTTTAATCGGATGTTTGATCACGCATGTACATTTTGAACTATTATTTTTTAGTTTAATTTGATTTTTCCGAAATATTTCGAAACAAATAATTATAACACTAAATTAGTTTTTCCTTACACATTTATTTTTCCTTAAGTAGACTATAGAAATAGTTAGGAAGCTATACCTACTAACCTAAGCTGACCTACTTGGTAGACGTTTTTTGAATTTCTTAAGGTTCAAAAATTGTCTATTAATTTACGTAGAACAGAACAGTATTATTATAGAATAAAAATCAACTTTTTTCCTAAGATAATCTTTATAGCAGTGGTGTAAAAGTGTAATATTTATTTTTTCTTGATCACTAATAATGTTTTTATAAGTACATCGTTAAGAACCCAGCCTTACTTGGGATGTCATAATATATTAAATCTAATTTGAATATTAAATACCGTATTCAAAGTGTAATAAGTAATATTAAAACATAATTCGTGATCCAGAAATAGTAAATTTTAGAGTGATCCAATTTTTTAAAACGAAATAATTGAATTTTAGAGCGATCTAGTGGGTATATTGACTTATGTGCAATGAGAAATGTATCCTCCTAAGCAGTGAAGTATTTTAACAATTTTTTTTATTCAAAACTGTCCTCGGATTTGGTTTTAGCACTTTGAAAAAACCCTATATTCAAATTTGCGGCCAAATATAAAAATAAAAAAAATTGGCCTAAAAATTTTGTCGAGGGTCAATTTTTTTTTTAAAGTTTTAAATAAAAAAACAAAAAAAAAAACAACCTGTACCACTACAGCCCATGAAGGGTCTTGGGTTCAGCACTTGGTAAGGACCGTACTGTTTCTAAGCCTACGGTTTTGCAACGTGATTTCGCCGAGATCACGCTCAACCGCCAGGTTTTTCTCCCAACTAAGGGTGCTCAGATTATAGAGGCTGGGTGAGCTCCAGGAGAGTCTCCTGATCCCACAGGTTCGATCCACGGTGAAAAATTAATAAGAATCAGCTCTGTTATCTATGTTTATATAAAAAAAGGCAGAAAACCATGGGTGTATATTGCAAAAAACATGTGTGCCTAGAATACTCCAAAAAGTGTGAAAAGAAAGTGTAAGTTAAATGAATTAATATCCGTGTAATAAAGTATTACGAAAAGGAAATTGTTGGTTTGAAAGGATGTGGTTGAAATATTTCCTTTTTCAAAATTTATTATTCATTTTAGTGTTGGCAAAACTAACAGAGAAAAACGTTTCCCAAATTTAATGTTACTATGGTCAACCATTGGTCACTTTGAACGAATGATGCCTTTTTTTGAAAGACCAGATTAGTCTTATAAATCATAAAAATACTATTTAGTACCATATTTTAACTAAAGTTTATATTATGATTATAAGAATTTCGTTTCGCCTTTTCCAGAAAAATAAATAAATAAATATAATAATAATTGCATAATACATCAAACGGATGATATGTATATCTTCTTTTTTTTTCTATAAAAAGTAGACAAATAATGCTACTGGGTATGGGTGACCCTGTCACCTAGAAAACAATAACTGGCACCGGTTGCGTTGAGGGTTGAAGAAATCTGGAGATATTATATTTTACAAAAGAAGCAATTCTATGAGAGGCGTTACAGAACTTGGTAAGCAATTAAAAAGTCTTTGTCGTTAATAAGCTTTTTCCTATGGTTGGCATATCAGACAACAAAAGTTATTCTGGCATATAACTGTTTATCAGTCTTAAGCCGGAATAGCTCATAAAAAGTTTTTTTGTCTTATCGCGGGCGGGTCTATAAACCGTTAAGTTATTTATTCCTATGAACAAGAAAGCTAATACAAAATTTATTTATTTTCATTAATAGTTGGGAAAAAATATTATACGTACAGATGTTGCTGTAGTTATATTTCTAGAATTTTATAGCTTAATGATATTGTTCTTCAATAAGATATATTTGATGAGAAGGAACTATTAAAAACGTATATAGCAAAGACGAGACGAAAACGAAGTAGAAAATAAGTCGACCCTGGGAACCATGAGCCATATTAATTGCGTTATGTAAAATGGTTCTTTTAGAGTCAAGCAAGAGTATTAATACTAAAATATTTGTAATATTTCAGCAGTATTAGTATTACTCCGTAAACGCTCATTAGTGCAGTTAGGTCACAAAGTTACGAATGGCTTTCTTCGCTTGAACAGATGTCAGGTCGAAACATTGATGTATCAATCTAAGGTAATCTCTTCGCACTTCACTATACTGATAAGGGCATGGATAATGTAGCACTAATGATGATTAAAAAAATAGTGCACAAATTTATTGGAACACAAGACCAATTCGGATTTAGGATTAACATCTGTGTATCATTCGATAAAATTCAAACATATTTTTTTTCAAGAACCTTCTACAAACTTCCAAGTAACTTTCTTTTTTTTTTTTTTGTTCAACCCCTTCATTCATCTACCTCATATTACACTACAAATCCATAAAAAAATAAAAAGTTCACTATATAACATCTTGTACTTATGCACAACCTGTTTCATAATTAAGCACACAAAAGTACAAGTTGGCCTAAGGCTTACTTCTTACACTGTGGAATGTTTAAGCACGATAACATTTAAAATAGTTATATTAAAAAACTGAAAACCAGTAAATTAAAATCTCTCTCTCTCTCTCTCTCTCTCTCTCTCTCTCTCTCTCTTTATATATATATATATATATATATTGTAAAATTTTTAACTAAAGTGCCTTTTGTTGTGTGTCGATTCTCTAGCTTCTTTTTATACTGGACACACCGCAAGGTCACCTTATTAGTGAGAGGGATCTACTGCTCTCCTTGGTCAAAAACTTATTGAGAGGGGTGAAAAGATAGGGTGATGGTAGGGGGATAGCTTGCCAGTGCGACGAGCCCGACCACTCAGGAAGGAAGGATAGAAAGCCGAGAGCCGGGGTACGTGCCCGACTACTCGAGGAAGCCTGAGGACCGGGGTACGAGCCCGATCACTCAGGAAGGAAGGAAAGAAAGCCGAGAGCCGGGGTACGAGCCCGAATACCCGAGGAAGCCTGAGGACCGATGTACGAGCCCGACCACTCAGGAAGGAAGGAAAGAAAGCCGAGAGCCAGACTACGAGTCCGACTACCCGAGGAAGCCTGTGGACCGGGGTACGAGCCAGACCACTCAGGAAGGAAGGGTAAGCTTGCTAGTGCAACGCTGCCTTTACCCAGTCGGGTGGCTGCCGGGGTTAGTTCCAAGAGATAATCATGGACTTCTGCAGCTGAAGGCGCTAACTAAGCAAGTAAAGGAAGGTGTAAGGTGAGAGCGAGGGAGAGAGGTATAGGCAGGAGGAGGAAATGAGAACACTGGCGGTCAGCCTGACAGGATGCTACTCGATTTCGACCCCAAGGTGTTCTGATTAGGCCAGTAAAACGGACCTCTATTTATACTAGTGTGCAATGACTGCTGGGTAATCTCTATTCTGAGAAGTCTAACATTTATACAATTTTCTTGGCCGTATCAACACACCTTTTAATCTTATTTTTATTGTTATAATCACGATATATATCACAGTACATTTTTAAAACATTAAATGCTGATAACTATATTACATATACTTTAGTTGTTGATCAAAAAGGCAGGTAAGCTGAATCTCAGTGAGTTAGTTCGCCTGGTCGGACCTAGAGGTTCTCCCTAGCGCTGGCTCGCCTTACAGCTGTTCCGCATGTTTTAAATTTTTTTTGATTTACGTTGATTTACAGTATCTAATTAAAATAACGTGTTCTTTTAAAAGATATAACGTATTAATTGCTAATGACATAAAAAGAAGGCCCTTTTTGAAGGTATTATAAAAAAGAAAAGAAGGGCACTTTTCTAGGATCTTACAATATACATATATATATATATATATACTAGGCACGAAAACCACAAAATACCTTGATACATTACTAGCAATCAGTTTTTATGTGATTTTTTAATTTTTCAGATAGTAAGATTTTTATTAAATTGCCTCTCTTCCATTTTTATTTTTATTATTTTATGTTTATTTTTTTATAGTTAATACGTCAGATATTTATATAATATAGGCGATTAAATATTTAGATGGTATTGAAATAACATTGCTCTGAGGGAGAAAGAGAAGATGATGAGAGAAACGATTCCTTTGGGTAACATACAAAGCTTTGCATCGCGTGATATAGTTGATCAAAGGCTCTAGATAATGATTTATCTAGGGTTTACTCAAAAAACTTATTTAGCCATATATATGTACCTGTGTGTTTGTTTAATGTCGATTCTGCTTAATTGGGACTCTCTGGTAGAAATATGAAAGATGAAGTTCATTCTAAACTAATATACTTTATGAGTATTTGAGAACGTTATGTGTGATGTCTATATTCATTAATGAAAATGTCGGTTAGTGTATAGGACGCCATTCTTCATCTAGTTATTATCTGCAGTAGTGATAATTTCAGCACTCTCAAATGTTATAGTACTGATCAGATTTTTTTATATATTTCATGTTTTCTGACTTTTTTTTTTTAACCTATCATATATTTTAGCAAATGTATAAACATTTTTAAAAAAAATTATGAATTGGAAAATTTTAAAATAAAATATTAATTTTGGAATTACAATTTTTTCACTGTCATGCTTTATTTTTTCGATAAAATATTTAATGAGTTTAATATCCACCAATTTATAAAAAAATGGCCTATATATATATATATATATATATATATATATATATATATATATATATATATATATATATATATATGTTATACCTGTAGAATTTTTGCAGGAGGGAAAACAAAACAGTATGAAAATGGTTGTAAAACATGTTTTTATTTAATTTTCGTATTGAAATAAATACTATAAGATTGAATGGTGCCAATTTTTTTTTAATTTAAGATTGATCAGACCCCAAAAAATCATTTGCATTTAGAATATTAGAAATAACGGGATGTACAACTTAAAACGTGAAACTTTTTTCAAATATACTTCAGGGAATATTCTATCTACATTTTTCGAATGTTCGAATCGAAATAGGTCTTCTTTTGCCCATAATTACATCGTAGAACTGATCTACCTAATTTAATACACCTAAAAAAATAATCTTTTGTCATTAACGAAAAAAAAACGTTCGAGTATAAAAAAATTAATATATTTTTTTTTTACGATTCAAATTGGTTCTATATTATTTTTTCATGTCAGAATCTTGAATCTGATGTCAGTTGTGCAAAAAATAAATAAAAATTTGTTTAGTTGCTATATTTGGCTGACCTTGTTGGGATCGCTGCTTGTGGAGCTCTAATTGTGGGTTGAAAAGAAGTGAAAGAGATGTTGGTGGATGCGTGATATTTTTGTGAAGGGTCCTTTTTAAGGTTGCAGTTATATTATAACTACGGGCACATTATATTTTTGGATCAGCTTTTAATACATAAATATATTTTTCATAATACGATTTTATATTCGATTTAAATCTCCAATAAATAACATTTTATTTATTTCTGTAGGTCATGTCATGAAAATAAATCGGGTGGGGGAAGCTTAAAGGGAATAAGCCTTCTGAGACGTCCGCACTATGAAACAATGCCCAACATCTCATTGTCTAGTGCCTTCCATTTCAAACGGGGAATATTTAATTTTATCGCTTTTTGATTGCAGTTGTTTTACATTTTTTTTTTAGTATCTATGGCAATTGTTATTATTAAAATTGAGAGGACATAATTGGAAGATTCCAAACACAAAACCGTGAGTCTGTAAGTTAGAAGTTTTTTCTTTTGTATTAATTAAAATTGAATTGCAGCCCCCTAAATTCTGCCCCCTCTGCACCACCCCCTCCCCTTGATCCGCCCCTGGTTCGAGGTTGTGCTCTCAGAGAGTTGTAATGCCACGTCACAGCAGGTGTAAATGTTCGCCTTCGAGAGAGTGCCCACAGAACATTCAAACCTTTTTTGAATTATTAAAACTACACTCCGAGAGGAGGGAGGGAGCATTTACATCTGCTGAAACGTGACATTACAACTCTCAGAGAGCTCACCCTCGGACTCTCAGAGGCCTTTACACTTGTGAGTTTTACTCTCGAGAATAAAAAACTCGTTCGTTTAAACGCACCTTAGGAGGGAACAAACTGTTAATCTAATACAGAATCGGTGGCTTTTCTACGGAGGCACCTATCAATCTTGTTGCCTAGGAGCCATTCATATAGATATAACTTTAGAACAAGCTTTAAAAGGGAATGAGTTATATTTCAATTTTTACAACTTCCCGTTTGTGGATTATAGTTAATCCACTATCCTATAAACATTTTATTAACATCTAACGGATACTAGTATAAACGATCGTTAAAAAGTCATAAACAAAAACTTCTACTTCGAACTAGATAAAATCTAAAGTAATACGCTCCATTACAATCAATTTACTTTTACTTTAAAAGCTTTTTACACCCTTTGGATAGAAATTAATTGCCTTTGAATTTATTACAAAGAGAAAAATGTTACTTTAAAGAAAATGAAAACAGTTTTTTTGTTAAGAATTGCTTAGCTTTTATAAAGCTGCTCAGATATTTGAAAAATCGGTAAGCTAGAGGTCTAAAGAGTGGAGGTGGATAAAACAGTATGCTATCCGTGCTCCCCTAATGTTGGCCATGTCGGTTGAGCATTGTATGTCTAGTTTGCTGTTAATTAATATTTTAACTACCTATTTTCACTGAAATTTTAAATATAAATTCAAATCTAAATTTAAATATCAATTTTAAATATATAGATATTTTAAATATAAATTCCTTCTATTAATTGTGAATTAAAATAACAGCAATAGATATAGCTTAAATTGTTTAACTGTTTAAAGTTAAAGCTATAAATATTAACAACTATAGAGGTGGACTGGTTGATAGGTTGTTTAGCATGCTTTTCTTTTTAAACTTCTATTCTCATCTAGCTTCTAGCCTTGAATACTAGCTTAAAGGGACGGATTGGCCAATACGCTGGTTAGGTGTCATTTTTTTTTTCGCTTTAGCTGATTTGGTAGGGGAGAGTGGAGAGGACAAAAAAGACATCTATTGTATGAAATTCTTATTATTTTATACATTTCTATCGACTCCGGATGGGGACGGATGTATGGCAATCTATTTTCAATTTTACTAATGGAAAGGCTAAATACCACAGATCTCTTCTCCCTCTAGTATACTAGATTGAAAGTAGGTATTTATTATTAAATAACCTTTCCACACCTTTCATGTCTACCAATATATATAAACTAGATGGTTGCATAAGTATCTTCTGTCAAATTAAACTTCATACATCTGCGTGACTTATATAATAGAATTTATAGAAATTTATATTAAAACCTTATTACTAGAAAAAATAAAGATAATCAATGGATAATACTGGTATGGTATCAGGATTCCTTTATTTATTACTTCTTGATTCGGACACAATTTATGTAAAAGGCACTAATTGGTACATAGAGGCTTTCCCCGAGTTCAGACATTTTTCCATTTATATTAATATCCCCATATGTTTACAAGAACATTATATTATGCGATTAATTCATATTTAATATTTACTGTTTATCAAAATATATTCTCTACCCATATCAGTATCCTCAATACCTAGCACTTGGTTACGATTACGATGATTACGATTTGCGCTAAATTACATCATATATACGCCGGCCTTTCATATTAATTTTCACAGTAAATTTAAAAAAATTAAAATTAGTCCTTATAAGGAAATCTCAATTATCTATTATATTTAATGTATAGAAAATAATATTAAAATATAAACCCGTGACATGAGAAATAGCAACCTTTATCATTTTAATAATTAAGCTAAACTAGGCTTCCTTTATATTCCATTTATTAAGACCTTTTTTTCATAGCATTTTGATGTTTCGGGGTTGTACCCCATTCTCAGAAATATTTTTCTTATTATAAGACTTAAATGGATGAATGCAGACTTCCCACAAAGTTAGGAAGAAGGAGCAATTTTTATCAAATACATCTAACCGTTATTCAAAATTATCATTTGTATTGTAATTAAGTAATTCCTTAATACTTAATTATAGTGATCTAATTTGAGTGTACTACTTTCCGGAAATGTTGGTTGTACCTGGATCCTAAACCGGGTGAAGTAAATCACCCTAACGACCATCTAAATTTTTTGGATTAGCAAACGGAATGTCATAGAAAATGTTTTGGACTCTTCTCTCATGTCTAGACACTTTTCAGAGAGAGAGAGAGAAACTATTTATTTATTGAATAATATTACATTCTGTCTCAGCAGGGACAATGGTAATAGTGACCCAAGAAATCATTCAAATCATATTTACAAAGCATTAAAAAAAATAAATTAAATAATAACAAAATATAAAATTAACTTAATACAAGAAGTAATAAATAAACTTATATAAAATAAAATAAACATAACATCTTAAGCACAGGCATACTTATACACAATATTTACAATCGGCCTGGGACACCCCGAGCCAGGCTTGTCCCCCCACTTATGAATGGAAAAGCAAGACTCCAGGATATCTCTGCGTTTCTTACTCAATCGCGTCGCTGTCATTGGAAGCCAGCGCAAAAGCGCTATATCCGCAGACATACAGAACTTGAATGGAGAATCTGGCCATTGCCAGAACTACAATATACATATTTACAACAGGTTTCGGGGCCACTGCCGTTTCAGCCTTCGAGGAGGATTGTAGGGATGGGTGGATCTAGATAGGGATTGTGCTAAACGACTAGCATGATGAGCAAGGTTCTGGTGAAATTTGGAGAGTTTGGATGGAATAAGGTCTAAAACAAATGGGATATTAAGGTCATGATGTAAGGTATTGTTGGTTACATAGTATGGATCATTGACTATTGTTCGAAGGACTTTGGACTGAAAGAATTGGATGCGTTTGATGTTCGAAAATTTAGCTTTCCCCCAGAGTTCGAGACCATAGGTCCAGTCAGCTTGCCTTGTCGAAATTGCCTATTACCGTAAAATACGCCTTACATGGCTGTTGTTAATTTAAGTTTGAACTATTTTCGTACTGAAAAAGTGTACAGTTCTCTTAAGTTAAGTTATTTTTTCTTACACAAAAATGGATATCGAAAAAAATTTTATAGAAGAAGCCACGAAACATGTAAATTCACAGTCAGAATCATTCGACTTAGAACTTAAAAGTAAATATAAAAGTTTGTTTCTATTTGAGAAGGTGGATTTCATATTCGGTGTATGGAATGAAACTAGATGAAATAGAGAGAGTTTCACCCAGTTTTCCAAGAACAATGAGAATCATTCATACCTACGAACAATGTTCTAATCAGGTCCCAGTGAGAATGGCTAATAATCGTGAGAATTTATTTTAAATTATTATAATAATTACATTATTATCATAATAATTTAAAATAAATACATTCAAATAAATGTTACAATAAAATATCTAAATTTGAATTAATACTCGTATAATGATGAAAATTTTTAAATCCTTTTAAAAACAATGTGTATAGAAAATAAGAAAACTAATTAATCAGATTTAAATTTGATTTTTGTTTTAATCACACACTTTCCCAATTGTTAAATATCATAAAAGATAATTAATTAATTTAATAATAATATACTGATAATTAATTATATTATCATTTAATTAGTTATCAGTATGTTATAATTTAATTAATTAAATATCTTTTATATTGTATATCTTTTATATCTTTTTGTTTATATTGTATGTTTATATAATATAAATTTATAATATTTTTTATATTATAAAATATATTTATGTTATTAAATGCATAATATATTTATATTGTATAAAAATATAATTTATTTATAATATATAAATAAATAATATATTTATATTTTATTCAAATGTATAAAATGTGAGTTTTTTTGCCTCACTTGTGGTATAAAGACAGGCATTATTATTATTTTTTTTTTTGCTTTAATACTTTCTATAATTTATAATTTATTTTTTTAAATTACTAATATTAATATTGACAGGTTGAATTCGCAAAGGGAGATTGATATATGCACAAAACTTGAAGGTGCTAGTCCGTTCCCTCTGAAAGTTAAATAATTATAACCGGTTATTGTCTTCGTCCCATTGTGCGTCCGCTGGTTGTCTTTGATATTCTAACACACTCTTCGATGTCTATGCCTGAACCCTTAGTAGTATACACAAACAGATCCATTTCATTAAAAAAACATTAGTACAAACATGATCTATCACAATACAGTTAGCTTTTCTGTGTGAAATAAAATCACACACTTTCCAATTAAAAAAATACAAAACTGTTTATAGTAAAGAAATTGTTCGGCGCACCCTCAACAGTTCTAGCTACATATCCACAACACCTTCTTCCAAATACTCAGTATTCAACGTCCGGAGGCATTCCAAAAGATACTGTACCCCTTCACGACACACAAGTGCACTATTGCTTATATTGAAGTGCCGAGTTACTGGCTGACGCGGCTCTACCCAGTTCCGTGCGCGGGTTTCAACAGCAGGATACAAACATTTTGTGCGTGCTTTATGTGCGAAGTAGGAACATTAGCGAGTAGTTTCAGTTTTTGGACTCATAAGATGTGATCCTCCCCAATGTATATTTCTTTCTTGTCCAAGAACTTTTCCTTTATTAAAAAAATGTTGATTTTTTTTTTGTAATTTAATTTAACTAATCGAATAATTTAGCAGTTTAGTTAATATAAACCATTAGATATACTAATTAATTGTATGTACCATTTTAAGGTATGCGAAGCTATACTAACTACAACCCAAAACATCGCTTTAAGGAAAAATGCAATCTTCGATCTTCATGTTTTGCTATGAGTGTTTCTTGGTATAAACGCGTGTAAATGGTACATTAATTTTGTTTTGTTTTTTAAAAGGACCTATTTCAATTAATTTCTAGAGCATTTTTTAATATTTTGAATACTAATTGAAACAATTATAATATTATAGAATAATATAATATTATATCATTATTTAATATTATAAAACTATCACTGGGATTTATTCAGAGACACATTTTCAAAATCTGAAGAAACAAGTCTTCCATCTTCATAAATGACGGAGATATGGGCGTATGAAATCTCTAAAAGGAAATAATCTCAACCCGAGTCCCGAAGATCATCGCAGAGGTGACCTGTGACTTAGGTACAAAATGCCAGCTAATTGCTCAACTGCATATCTCTCCCTCTCACCCTTTCTCCCTCTCTCCCTCTCTCCCCCTCTCTCCCTCTCCCCCTCTCCCCTCTCCCCCTCTCCCCCTCTCCCTGGATTCTGGATTCTGATTTTCATAAATAGAAATAGAAAGAAAATTGTTCTGGGTCAAAGTCCCTTAAGAATAAATCAATGTGCATAAATTATTCCTGGCAAAAAAGCATAACATAAAAAACAGAGAAAATAATATTATTTATATATATATATATATATATATATATATATATATATATATATATATATATATATATAAATCCTGTACCACTACAACCCATCTTCATGGGGTCTTGGGTTCAGTGCTTGCTAAGGACCGTACTGTTTCAAGGCCAAGGGTTGTGATTGAAGGAAGTGATTTGGCCAAGATCAACCGCCAGGTTTTTCACCCAATTAAGGGTACCCATTTTATAGAGGCTGTGTGATCCCAGGAGGGTCTCCCGATCACAGGGTCGATCCACCGCTGATAACAGAATAAATAATTACCTGCCACAGCCGGCCTCGAACCCGAACCGCGAGCATAGCAACACAGTGCCTTACCATTGAGCTACTCCGCTCCCTATATATAAATATATATATATAAATATATATATATATATATATATATATATATATATATATATATATATATATATATGTGTGTGTGTGTGTGTGTGTGTGTGTGTGTGTGTGTGTGCGTAAATAACAATAAATAAAGCTATAAATACTTGATAAAAGTACATATTATTTTATTTATATTTGAGGTTATGTATATATACATATTCATCAATAATTAATAAAAAATAATAAAAAGAAATTCTTCGGGTAAAAAAATATACTTACCTAAACAAAAAAATAATAATAATTTCATCAATGAAGTACAAACTTAATCATTACAAATATTTAATTTATGAAATCCTTATATACGTGTAAAAGAGAAAAAAAAATTATATCTACATATATAAATATTCTATCTTATCTTTGAAGCTCTGAAGAAGGATTAAAATGTAGTCCGAAATATCGGAAGTCATTAAATAATTTAAACTCTTATTTTTTTACGATACCCGCCCCATCGTTTCTTATAGTGTAAGATACGTATACTTTGATTAAACATAACATTACGGTTCGATCAGATTAAAACTAGTGTGGAAAATGCCATGGAATATTTTATAAAAATGGAAGCTGTATAAAAAAATTTATGGGATCGAATATACATACGTGATTTATATTATTTCCGTGCATCAATTTTCTACATTCACCTGTAAAGAAAATTATTCAAGACGATCTTAGTTATTTTATTGGAACATGAATAAAATTTCACGGTAAAATATTTAATGAATCTAAATACGAATTCCAGAATCGCAGATGTTTCCACAAGATAATGTGACTCTGATTACTGGGGAGTGGGAACGAAGCACAGCTGGAAATGATGAATGACCAAGTACCTGACGTATAAAAGACTACTTACCTGGTTATCCTTCAAAATCTCTTATCTATTGCTCATGCCTTTTCTCATTATGGCAAATATATCCCCGCCTCATGATCAAATATTAGTCGTAAGTTTCTGAAATACTTTACCTTTATTACCATACCCAGGTCATTATTTACACCCATGTTTATCATCAATTTGCTGAATTAATTTCGTAGGTTTTATACGCAGATATTACCTATATAATAAGTCTATAATGGCTTATTCCAGTTGCTAATCCAACATTGAGTCTTCACTTCGAAACTGGGTTATGCCCGTAAGCGTTAACTATGTCATAAAATTATTTACAGAAATCCCTGATCCCGGTCTAAGATAGTTCTTTAGACCGTTAATCGTCAACAGATGCTACATTACTATTAGCAAAAAATCTAGTGCGGTGCGCGCATCACACGAATTTCCCTTACCAATCTATAATAATGATCTTTAAAATAATTTTAAAGAGTTCACATAAACACTACTCGAAATAAACTCAGTAGAATGCACTTTTTCAGTTTTTTTCTCACAATAGTATAATAAATTAGTTTATAAATAACTTTAGTACTAAAATTCTGTACACTGAATATTTTTGGTTTGTCAAGCTGAAAATATATTTTAAAAGTATCGGTTTAGTTTCCATGAAAATTCCATTTAGTTTCCATGGAGTCATTTTGTTTCGGTTAAATAATATAAAAGTAGAAATAATTAAGTTAATTTCTACTTTTATGTTATTACAATTCACTGTTACAGAGCGTTTTATTAACAACAGGTTGGCGGCTTGGTGGAAGGAGGTTCGGTCGCGTTCGTCTCCTTTCGGAAGCGTTCGGTTTTCCCTCTAAGGTCTAGTAGTCCTTATGACATACGCTGTATCTTTTCTAATACAGGCCCGATTTAAATAATAGCTTTTTTGTTTTTTAGGGAATTTACCATAAAATACTCACTTTTTGAGTTATGCGCAAATAAAAGTTTCTTTTCGCTGTAACTTTTTCCCCTGCATTTTCTCGTTGATATACTACATAGATGAAAAGTTAAAGACTTTAAGGATAAGATATATGGCAAGTTTCATCAAAATCGTCTGAGCCGTTTACGAGAAAATTGTAAAATCCATGATACAATTACCACTTCCGGTTAGTCCGATGCGCTGTATCTTTGCTATTACTAGTCCAATTTTGATGATTCTTTTTTTGTTTTTTAGATAATTTGATTACCTTTCATACAGAACTAGACATAACTTACCATAAAATGTATACTTTTTAAGTTATGCGCAAATAAAATATTCTTTTCATCATAACTTTTCCCCCTGCATTTCCTCGGTGATGTACTATATATATGAAAAGTTAAAGGTCTTTATGAAGAATAATTTAGACAAGTTTCATCAAAATCGTTAAAGCCGTTTTCGAGAAAATTGTAAAAAAGTGTAAACTCGATTATATAAAGTGACACTTCTGGTAGTCGATTTTGACGAAAAAGTTGCTGTAACATCAAATGCATGTACGTAATTTCAGTATCGTACAACTTTCCGTTTTTGAGCTAGACTGTTCACATATACAAAGACATACAGACCATTTTGCGAGACTTGGTTATTTGGACTCAGGGGACCTTAAAACGTGTATTTCCGTTTAAAACTCGAATTTGAAAATTTTCAAGATCGCAATACTTCCCCTTACTATATACTTCGTATATAGGTAAAGGGAAGTAAAAAGATTATCATTAACATCACCCGAAAATCCTTACTAATCATCGTGTGACCCTACCTCAACCTGTAAAATGCAACATCTCTATTTACCAATTTATATATCCTCGCTTAATTAATTGTTTCCATTTGAAAAATCCTTTAAATTCGGCCAACAAAACACTACTTTTAATCCTATCCCGTCCTTCTTCCACCCGTTTCTCCAATCAAATCCCATTTATTCAGTCACTTCCTGTCCATGCAGTTCCAAAAGATTTCATATCTCAATTTCATAACTTTAATTTCATATCTTTTTTTTCTTATTCGTTTATTTATTTCATTATTTACTGATTATCTTGCTCTTTTTTATTATTTATTATGCTTTAAGGGTCTAAAGCTCAACTGATATTACCTGCAATATTATTCTAAAGGGATGTGTCCCGCGATAAAGAAAGAATTTATTTTAATTTTCCAAATCTCTCACTCCTCAGCCAATGATGGGAATATTCACCTACCCGGGACTCAGTGAGTCAAGGGTTAGGCTTGGCTTATGAAATATTTAAAAATTTCTATAATTAGATAAATATAATCAACCAGTCCCAATTCTTTGTAGCTTCTAATCGTCACTTCTGGGACCAATCCGTTACTGGAAATGATAAAGGGCAACACTTTGCCTTATTTTAGGCGGAATTGTTGCTTCAGTTCCTCACAGAGCTGTTGATACTTTCTTATCTGCTATCCAACCTTTTTATGTATATTGCCGTCATTGGGAACTCTTATTGTAATTATTGTAGCCGTCTTTTCCACTTTTCTTAGAACCAGAATATGGTGTCTGAATATAGGCCTTTCCCAAAAAATAGGGGTTTCTTTATGAGTGAGAATAAACTGCGGAGTTTAACGGTTATAAGACGTTGATACCTCTGTAAAGTAAACTTTTGGCAAGACTTTGGTGAATTACTTTTGCCAAGTTATTGTGCCTTTCTAGATATTCCTTTCCTGCTAATATCGTATAGACCAGTGGTTATATGCTAAATGGACTCTATCGCCACTTTACAAAGTCGGCATTTATCATTTATGTTTTGTTTTAGTATGTTCCTGCGGCACGAGTTAGTTGCCACAACTTGGCCAACCTAAACAACTTTATAACAAGCAGAAATCTCTCTGTTTCTGGGAAAAGTTTTCCTTTTTTTAAGCCGTTCAACCAGTCACTCATCAGTTCCTCATTGGTTATCGCAGTTTTTTGGCTCAGTAGCAAGATTTAAGACAATATAATTCCTCAACTGCACCTCCTGATCTCAAAAGCTTTTGAAAAGGCATATGAGTCCTCTTCCACCTTGTTTTCTTGGTAGATATAGCCTGGAAACTGAGGATTTTGGACGCCTTTTCCTGTTCGCAGTCATCTTAACTCTAACACTACGATCCAGCGCTTAAAAGTTAGTGTCCGTCCACTTCAACACTCCAAATGTGTACGCTAATGTAGGAATATCCTACGTGTTTATCGCTTTTACAATATCACCCGATTAAAGATATGTTTTCAGGAGAATTTTGACACGCTTTTCAAACTCCTTCACAAATATTTCATGAGTGTCATCCTTGAATTTCAACAGCTCATTTACACCTAGATATTTATAGAAGTCAGATTCCTTGAGCTGCTTTAATATATTCTTGTTTGATAATTCAATGTTTTCAGCTTCTTTCAGTTTACTCTTATGCATATTTTTCTAATGCTAGGGTCATATTTATGTCTCTGCTGAATCCTCCTACTAGCTCTAATATATTTCTCAGTTCTTTCTCATTTCTTGCATATTACTTTATATCTTCTATATAAAGGCTTGAGTAACTTGCAATCCATCTTTTAGAAAATATCCTTTGCCCGAATTAGCTAATTCAGAGGATTTGATGCTAGGCACAACCCCAAAGGGCTCAGTGAATCATCTTGAAATATCCCTATCCTTATTGATATTGCTGGTCCACCTGGTTTGTTCCCTGGTATAGAAATACATTCCTCCCATCTCTCCATTAACCTCTTTAACAGATAGATGATCTTATGGTTGATCTTGTGAATTTCGACCAGCCAGTTATGTGGCACAGGGTCATAAGCTTTTTGGAAGTCAGTTCAAGCAACATTGAGATTCCTTTTGAAAGAGTCGATTATCAAGAGCTCCTTACAATCTTTGGAATTAGTTTTACATCCATCCCAGTTGTTGATATGCCATGATCTTGTTTTCGGTAATATGATCATTAATTTTCTTGGTGATAATTGATGTCGATTTTTGAGACATTGTTCAAGCATGTAATTGGTCTAAAACCTTTTGGTCCAATTTGTTTATTTCCTTTTAGGATCCTGTGAGTGATTCGTAGGCAGATATCATCAGTACGAATTTGGACATTATTGAGTATTTTACAGTAACTTGTAGCAAGGGCCTAAAATTCTTGATTCAATAATTACAGACCTTATCAGGTGCTTTCCAATTGTTTATATTTTCAGCGTGAAAACTACATCTTCCTCGGTGAAATCGGAAATACTCATAGCAGGTATACTCTCAGCTTTTCTTCTGATGTTCTCAAGCCAAAATGTTCCATCATCATAATTTTTCGGTTGTTCCCATAATCCAACCAAAAGGCTCATATCTTTCTGGATAATTTTATTATTGCAAGGAACACTGTCTTTTGATTGTAACGTTTTGCAGAATAATTTCTAATTTGATCGGAATAATGCGTTTTCTTTTCTTGTACATTCCGCTTCGTATAGTACACCTTCTTTCCCGATTAGCATGAACAGCTAGTTTTTGCTTAAGTTTATCAAGATATGACCTTAGCTTCTTAATCATGTCACATTTGCCAATGGTGCTGATATTTAAAACAATTATTTCGTCTATATTGGTCTTTAATTCCACTGAACATTTTTCAGGGTTGTTTAAGTAATTTTTTATAATTCCAATATTGCGACGTAGTCCTTCTATTTTATTTGTAAGTCTTCTCTTCCATGGTGGCAATTTTTCCTTGCATTTGAGGTCTCGATTCTTCGTCGGTGCATTATCTTTAATCAGTTTTAGCATTTTTGACACTACTCTTCTTCCAATATAAATCCAATGTTTCACTTCATCCAAATCTGGGTTATCACCAATAAATTGCGCTATTTCGTCGTTGACTAATTTAACAGTATTTTTAGTCTTTATGCAATACGTAAGTCTTGGAAGTATCGGTCAACATTCCAACGGCAAGCCTTCAAATTTAGAGTTTTCAGCCAATAGCAGGTTACAAATTTCATTCGAGTCTTCCAGGGTTTTATTATTTTCCACTCTCTCGTTCGCATTCTGTTGAGTTTCAATATCATTCTCCACTGTGCCATTTATATGCATAAGCTCCTGGTTTTGGCTTTTTAAGATTTCTAGCTTTATAACAATTAGCTCTACATCAGATTAGGGCTTTCGTTTCAGAATCTGTCTAACCTGATCTCCAATTCGTTGGGAGGAAACAGTGAGTTCTGGAATAGTTCTTTCCAGTACTACTAATTTACTTCTGTATCCTGTCTTTTCTGTCTCAAAGTTTGAAGTCAGATAATACGGATGACTGCTCTATTCAAATCGCGTGTCTATCTCATTCGCCTATTCTTCTGGCGGTTGGATTGTCATCTTCGTGCGGGAGGCCGATCAGTCTCCAAGCTCGAATCAGATGTTGATTGTGATCTAGAGTTTGCCGGACTTACGCTTCCATACGGCATCCGAGCACCACTCGTATTGCCAGTCGATGTCGAAGGTTTTTGGTCCATTCCCTCTAGAGCAACCCTAACTTTGGATTCGTCCGAGGAAATTCTTAAAATTGCCTAGCTCCATATTAGTGGTTAGTTTGCATTTTATGCCTGCTGTCAGGTCCACTAGGGAAGGAGGGGTATACTATAGGGGTATAGTTTAAGGTGTATACTGGTAATGACCTTGGTGTTAGTATACATGGGATAGAAACTGTCTTGAGTGTGAGCTTGTGGGTGTTGTAATCAGAAATTCAAGGGATCGCAAGACCACTGCAACTGCACTCATCAGTAGCACCTTGCGAGTTTATTATTATTATGACGCAGTCTCGTAATAAAAGATAATATCACCGTAGAGATTGAGAGCTCTAAACTTACGAGAGAAAATGTATTTCAACCATCTTGAAATTCTATAAATTTAAGAAATCATAAAAGTCATAACTTGTTCTTATTATTATTAGATAATCTCTTCTGCTGGGTGTACGAAATTGGAGGAGGATAACGCAGGATCGCGGAGATTGGTCGGCTTTGGAGGCCCGAGTTCTTGCAGGACCGTAGAGCCAAAACAATAAATAAATAAAATCTCTTCTACCTTACGGTGTAGAGATGAAAATTATAACTAAAGATTGACAATCGATACATTACGTGTGATTGCCAGAAAATTAGATTAAAAAAGTAATGAAATAGTGGGAAAGGCTGCTCTTTTTAGTTATTAAAGGATTTTTCTAACACCACCATAGATGAAGCGCTCTATGAGAAAATTAGAAATGAATTAGAAGAAAAGTGGGACTATAAGCAACCAAGGCAAGTTTAAAATCATTAAGACAGAAGTACAGATTGGTTCTGTCTAAAACCGCATTGATGAGTTCCAAAATTGGCGTAATCTTTGATCTGGCTAGTTATAATCAGGGTAAATATTTTATTGCAAAGTGGAAGGATGATGATTCCTCGATAGTTATTACAAACCGGTGAAAACGATAATAATAAGAAAATATGTTTTGCTTCGATCCAACCGTGAATATTGCTAGCTAAAAGTGACTAGAAGCATTATTTAAAAATAACATTGCACCCTATATCTAAGGTGGCAACGAAAAGATACAATATCGGCGTCTTAAAATATTTTTTGGTTTAAGTGAAATACACCCTCCATTCCATTCCCAGAACTGCAACTCTGTTCAACAAAGAATGCAGCTACAACTCTAACTGATAGAATCTTTCTTAGTATGAGTGGGTCAGTTTCTAAACATGTGAATTCGAACCAAAGAAATATTAAACAAACAAAAAGTATAATAAATGTTTATATTATAAATTAAATTAAAATGGAAAATTTGAATATGGTCTAAAGAAGTAGATTGAATTTCAGACTTTCTTCAAGAGTGAAAAAAAAGAGATCCAAACCACAGATTAAGAGAATAAATTCACTGTCAACAGTTTCTTTTGCTATAATAAAAAAAAATTCCTTGGAAAGATAAAAATAAAACCTATTATAACTAACATTGATAAGGAATAAAAGAATGCCCGTAAGGATATAAAGGTTATTCGAATTAGGCAATTTAAAATAACAGGCTGTTCGTTAAGAGTGACAATCTAAATTGAGTAACGAATAGTATAAAAGTATTATATGAATGACGACGTTTCAGCCCTCTTTGTAATATTTCTTCAGGGCTGAAAAGACAAGTCGTAAGAAAGATGAGAATCATACAAATATATAGAATAAAAAGATATAAATGTTATGCATTTTTTCTTTCCGACGGGCTGATCTTAATTTAATTGGTCATTCATCTATAGGTACAACCCATCATAATTCAATATCATATATTCACTCAATGCTGCCTTCAATGTATTTCTGGCTTATTTGTCCATTTTCAAGTGTCATCTTTTCTATTAACCTTTTCTAGCTTTTTTTTCTCCATTATTATCATAATTCTTCGTTTTCCTATTTAAGCTTATTTTTATTCTTTTTTTTTATTTTTTTATATCATCCACGGTCTAGAACATTTCCTCCCTAACTTTCGACATTTGTGTACCTCTTCTGTAATTTTTATAATAATGAAAAAAAAATTGACTTTAATTACAATCAAAATATATGTGTATTTTCCTTTCTTATACATAAAAAAATAATAATAATAAACGAAAAATAAAATCATATTAAAACAAATAAATGTGATATTACCAATAAAATTTATTTGGATCAATGAGAAGTATAAAATTATTTATACAGATCATCATAATTTGATTTTCTAGTTGTTAATTTTAATCTGAGATTTCTGCATCCAAATGGCTGCTATTTTATTCAACTTCTTGTCTACAAATGCTGAAGAAGCAGCTTCACATAGATATTAAAACCACAAATACACAATACTAACAACTAACGAAGAATTTTTATTATTTTTCTATGTTCAAAATCTGCTGCAGCGTGTTTCCCTACCAAACTCTTCCCGAACATTAACATTGTAAATTACAAACACCATAAATAACAAAAACTGTACATAAATAAGTATTCACATATTATTTTTTCCAAAGCAAGTATAACAATTAACAATTAATTTACCTTATGTTTTAATTTCTTCTATTATAATTATGATTCTCCGCTCTTAATTTATCATTTATTAAATCTATAATTTTATTTCGTCTCAATTTTATTAAAAACTTATAAAAAGTGTGTACATACTATAAATATCATTTTCACAATGTACTTTCCCATGTAATAAAATAGTGGCTATAAAATCAAGACGAAATTAAATTATGGATTGAATAAATTACAAAAAAAGAGCAGAGAATGCTAATTATTATAGAAGAAATAAATACACAAGATAAATAATCCAATTGATTTTTAATTGTCAAACGTGTTAAAAAAATTATATGTGAATACTTATTTATGTACAGTCTTAGTTATTTATGGTTTTTGATAATTACAAGGTTAATTATTTATAATGTTCTGTAATTTTTAGAGTTTGTCCTGAAGATGGGGAAATAATGTGATAAATTTTTAATAAACAGAAAATTCGAGGAGAAAATGAAGAATTTTACTTCATGAAAAATTATATCAATATTATATCAATATAATTATATCAATATTTACCATCAGAAATATAGTTTATAAAACTGCAAATGCTATCCAGTAACCAGTGGCGGATTGGAGATAAAAAAACGTGGGGGTGTTGCTTCAGAAAATTGTTAGCTTTTGTTTTGAAATTGTGTAAAAAGAAACAAAATATGTGTAAAAAGGAAATTTAACCAGAAACTTGTAAAAATCCTAAAAAAATAAAATCAAACATTTTTTACTTACTATAACATAAATTTTTACAGTTCATGCTTGATCAATTTATTTAAAAATGAAATCCATTCTTCTGGTTTTAATATGCGTGAGAAAATGGTTAAAGTTTTCTGTTAAATAAAACCCGATAAAATTAATCAAATAGAATAGCTAGAAGTAAAATAACAATCTAATTCTACACCTTATCACATACAAGAATATGGTACACGGTTTTAAAGCACAACACACGCGGTGTAAAAAAACAAAAACAAAAAACATTATCTTTCACCTGCACGCAAGGGTCAGCACTGTGAGATTGACAGTGCTATTTATCCCCACAGCCTCGCGTGCTACTTTAAAGGTCTCCAAACTCCTCGCCGGTGGCACTGTAATGCACACATGATTATTGTATATTTTTCATAAATTGTGGTATGGCCACTGACTTTAAGCATAAGGATTATATGTTGTACAAGTATAAAGAAAGAATTAAAGAAAAAAGGACATATTATATTGAATGTTAATGATAATATCAAGTGGAAAAGGAGGTTCTGCAGTTCCACAGTTCCTATACGCGAGTCGTGACAGCCCATAACTATTTAAATTACTTAATTTGGTACAGAAATAAAAACAGGTGAAATTAAAATAAAACTCCTATAAAATTACTACAAAACAGGTCCGAATGAGGAATGGATTAACGGAAGAGTCGAAAATGTGCCGGAGGTCTGTCAGGTCTGGCACTTTCCGGCCATGATACCTAATTACGGAAGGCTCAGTGAAGTTAGCCCCTCAAAGTAAATTTTTTTAATTTTTTTTTAGAATTCTAATAGCCCGCCTTGATTTTATTATTTTAGGACTTTTGCAAGTTTCTGGTTAAATTTCCTTTTTACACATATTTTGTTTTCTTTTACACAATTTTAAAACAAAGGCTAAAAGCAGTTACATTTTTATGTTTTTTTAACATGTACTTTTTAATTTCAATAGAAAAATTGATTTAATTTTTATTAAATGGCCTACAGAACATTTATTTATACAAATAACATTTTAAGATGAGAAAGCCTTTTAAGACACAATTCCATAAGTATTTTCCACATTTAATTGCGAATTTTAATAATGAAAACTTTTATTATATCACTGTAAAGCTCTAACAAGAACTTTATTAATATAGAACTTTTATATCAAAGTTCTAAAACGATAAAGTTTTTACAGAACTTTTATTATATAAGTCCTTACGATAAAGTTCTCAAAGAATTTTTACTATATAAGTTCTGACCAAAAAGTTCTTGTAAGAACTTATAATAAAAGTTCATGCATGAACGGTTTCAAAAAAGTTGCGAAGTAAAAGTTTAATTTAGAACAAGAACTTTTTCAAAATAAAAGTGCACAGTTATTTTGGAGCTCTGAATTCAGTTTTATGATTTATTAATGCAAGTAAAATGAGCAGGAAATATTATTTTGTTTACATGCTATTTTGTTGTATGAATTTAATATGTCCCACATATAATCAAATATACTGGTCTCTTTAGTATAGGCTAGGATACCAGATCTTACAATTAAACTAAAGTTATCATGTTTCAAAACAAGTCAAAAGATTCAGAATCTTGACCCTGAGTCGATTCAGCGCTTATATGGGCCATTCTTCATACAAATCAATAATTCATACAAATTATTACAAAGAGACTTTGTAATAATTTCCTTATTACTTAAGAAGGCATTATAATTTAGTTTTTTAATTTTGTATTTCATCTCAGATACTGCTTTCAAAATCTCCAATCGTAATTGTTTCTAGAACGGAAGATAAATAAAAATATTCCACTTTTCAAGAGCGAGGGTTGGAGTTAAGGAATGAACACAGTAGAGTACTCACTCATCCGAGGCAGGATGAAGGAATATTAGAAGAGAATAATAGCAGTAAAATAAAAAATAGTTTTATTGAAATATATGTAGTTTCAATAATGTTTTATTAAGTTATTAATTTATATTTATAAATTATTACATTATTATTAAATTATTATAAAGCGTGTGAGATAAATTAATTTCAGCATATTATTAAAGCAACTGAATCAGAAGTATACTGAATGAAGTTTAATGTTTATAATAAATAAAAAGTGAGGGAGTGAGGAATGAGAGAGGGAGTTTTTTGTGATTATTCATTGTTGAATGATTATGCCTTAACATTAGATCCTCCATAATTAAGCCACACCGAATTCCATAAAGGCTGAAAAATTACAACAGAAATTCATTAAATATTTAATTACTTTCTCTATTCTGTGAGCAGGTGAGGGAGTGAGGATTAGGGTTGGAATATCGAAACGCAATATATCGATATATCGATATATCGTATTATAAAAACCGATATATTATATCGTTATCCTAATACCCGATATATCGATGATATCGATATTTTACACCGATATATCGGTGAAATTAATATTTTAAACTTTATTATTTTATTTTAATTAGAAATTTCCTTTATGTTTTATCATATTTTTAATTTTATCCGTGAGCTGTACTTAACATTATAACGTAATTATTCAATCAATCCAGGACGCTGTCTTTGAGCTGTTGTAACTTCCTTACTGTTTAACTCAAAGGCGTCACTAACGATCAGTTACCTGCTGTTCTTTGTTGTTGTTGTTAGTGTGGTGATTAAAGTGAAAATAGAAACTAAAATGTCGCCGCCAAAAAGTGAAGTGTAGAAACATTTTAAATGGAGAGACATTAAACGTGCGGAGTGCAAATATTGTCAAACAAAATATTTCGGACATCGAGAAACACAAAAAACCTGCAGTCACACCTCAAATCTTTCCATTCTCACGTTTTTTCGTCTCCATTAGGGTCAAGTTTTTCTGCAACACCATCTACTGCTAAATCAGAAGCAAATGAAATAGTTCTTCCGTCAAAAGCTTCCGACATAAGAAATAGTTGCCAAAATATCGCATCATTTGAAGAGGGAGACGAACGACGAAGAAAAATTAATGATGCTATTTTATATTTTATCTGTAAGGATACTCTGCCATTCTACACAGTCGAAAAGGAAGATTTTCTCAGCTTGGTTAAAATTCTAGCCCCTTTATATAAGATACCTTTATATAAGATATTATACATAAAAATACATTAAAAAAATTATTGAATGAAAAATACTCAGAACTGCGCTCTCTTTTTCAAAAACATTTGAATGAAGTAAATTCAGTGACATTGACGTGTGACATATGGACGGAGTCCCACCAGATGAAAAGTTTAATTGGTGTCACTGTTCATTATATTTTAGAAACAAATGATGAATTGTCCTCAGTGTTTCTGGAACTTCGAGAACTCACAGACAGGCATATATCGCAATACATATCTCATGTTTTGGAAGATGTGTGCCGACGTTTTAACATCTCAAATGAAAAAGTAATAACGATTGTCACTGACAATGGGGCAAACATTGTGAAGGCAGTGCTTCGGCCTCATATCAGCGTTATATTGAGTGAACACACAAGTGCTCCAGATATGGTGACTGCACGGGATTTTGAAGAATATTCAAGAATAGGAATCGAGGTATATTAGGTAGATGCTAACAACTAGTTTTAAATTTTATTGTGTTTCAACATTTCACAGTATGTCATATGCATAGTAAATCAAAGGTCTGCTCCCAATTGTACTTTCGTACTTTATTATGAAATAGGGTCCAGGTTTTTTCTCCTTACACTTCAAATAAACTCAAGAGTTTATGATTACCAAAAAGAAAAATCAATGTCAATGTCACTGAATTTACTTCATTCAAATGTTTTTGAAAAAGAGAGCGCAGTTCTGAGTATTTTTCATTCAATAATTTTTTTAATGTATTTTTATGTATAATATCTTATATAAAGGTATCTTATATAAAGGGGCTAGAATTTTAACCAAGCTGAGAAAATCTTCCTTTTCGACTGTGTAGAATGGCAGAGTATCCTTACAGATAAAATATAAAATAGCATCATTAATTTTTCTTCGTCGTTCGTCTCCCTCTTCAAATGATGCGATATTTTGGCAACTATTTCTTATGTCGGAAGCTTTTGACGGAAGAACTATTTCATTTGCTTCTGATTTAGCAGTAGATGGTGTTGCAGAAAAACTTGACCCTAATGGAGACGAAAAAACGTGAGAATGGAAAGATTTGAGGTGTGACTGCAGGTTTTTGTGTTTCTCGATGTCCGAAATATTTTGTTTGACAATATTTGCACTCCGCACGTTTAATGTCTCTCCATTTAAAATGTTTCTACACTTCACTTTTTGGCGGCGACATTTTAGTTTCTATTTTCACTTTAATCACCACACTAACAACAACAACAAAGAACAGCAGGTAACTGATCGTTAGTGACGCCTTTGAGTTAAACAGTAAGGAAGTTACAACAGCTCAAAGACAGCGTCCTGGATTGATTGAATAATTACGTTATAATGTTAAGTACAGCTCACGGATAAAATTAAAAATATGATAAAACATAAAGGAAATTTCTAATTAAAATAAAATAATAAAGTTTAAAATATTAATTTCACCGATATATCGGTGTAAAATATCGATATCATCGATATATCGGGTATTAGGATAACGATATAATATATCGGTTTTTATAATACGATATATCGATATATCGATATATTGCGTTTCGATATTCCAACCCTAATCCTCACTCCCTCACCTGCTCACAGAATAGAGAAAGTAATTAAATATTTAATGAATTTCTGTTGTAATTTTTCAGCCTTTATGGAATTCGGTGTGGCTTAATTATGGAGGATCTAATGTTAAGGCATAATCATTCAACAATGAATAATCACAAAAAACTCCCTCTCTCATTCCTCACTCCCTCACTTTTTATTTATTATAAACATTAAACTTCATTCAGTATACTTCTGATTCAGTTGCTTTAATAATATGCTGAAATTAATTTATCTCACACGCTTTATAATAATTTAATAATAATGTAATAATTTATAAATATAAATTAATAACTTAATAAAACATTATTGAAACTACATATATTTCAATAAAACTATTTTTTATTTTACTGCTATTATTCTCTTCTAATATTCCTTCATCCTGCCTCGGATGAGTGAGTACTCTACTGTGTTCATTCCTTAACTCCAACCCTCGCTCTTGAAAAGTGGAATATTTTTATTTATCTTCCGTTCTAGAAACAATTACGATTGGAGATTTTGAAAGCAGTATCTGAGATGAAATACAAAATTAAAAAACTAAATTATAATGCCTTCTTAAGTAATAAGGAAATTATTACAAAGTCTCTTTGTAATAATTTGTATGAATTATTGATTTGTATGAAGAATGGCCCATATAAGCGCTGAATCGACTCAGGGTCAAGATTCTGAATCTTTTGACTTGTTTTGAAACATGATAACTTTAGTTTAATTGTAAGATCTGGTATCCTAGCCTATACTAAAGAGACCAGTATATTTGATTATATGTGGGACATCGGAAAAAAAATTATTTATTTTTTAGAATCAATTATATATTGTATATTGACATTGTAAAAATGATAATTAACAAACATTAAATTTTTCCCAATGTGGGACAGCTTTCGATGAGAGGTGAGATTTGGGAGGACTCATGGGACGACTAAAAATTATCTTTTAAGTGGTATTTAAAAGCCCTATACCACTTTTAAAGGTGAAAGACTGCATTGAAAATCAAATTGAATGAAACTCCACCCTATTATCTCCAGAGCGAAATACATAAAAGTTTCAGTTCATCATCCAGAGTTCTTGTTTGCTGATATGAGATGTTACCTGCATCTATATTATATTATCTTCTTCTATCCTGATGATTCCTGAATTAACGAAATCTTGACTGGTTTGAACGATTCTAAAACTGGTTTCATTTTAACGTAAAGTTAGACTCATATCTTGGTATACCACTTTTAAAGTTGAAAGAACACATTGATAATCGAATGGAATGAAACTCCACCCTATCATCTCCAGAGCGAAATTCATAACAATTTGAGAAAATTTACTTCATTAAATCATCCAGAGTTCTTGTTTAAACAGTTGATATGAGATGTGCTATCTGTATTTATATTATATTATCTTCTCCTGTCCTGATGATGCCTGAATTGACGAAATCTTAACTGGTTTGAACGATTCTAAAAATGGTTTCATTTTAACCATGAGTGTAGGTTTCCAGGGTCAAAGCTCATTTTCATATTTAAAAAACATTGGATAGTAAGGTTTAGGACCATGTCGCCTTTTATTTCGGTGGATATTAAATATAATACTTAAAATATTTAAATAGTTTGCATTAAAACTGCTAAGTATTTAAGGAAATGTGTTATCAAAGTGATACTAATATTTTTCTTTTATCTTATTAATAGTTTTTACAATACAAAAAGAAATTTGTTTATCATTTCAAAATAACTCCAAAAGCATAAACACTAAAAAAATGTTTTTTTTTTCTCTATAATATTATTTGTTTTTATAAATTATTATGATTAAAAAGTTATACATCATTCTAAAATAACTACATAGGCAAATAAACCTCAGAATATACTATTACTTTATAAAGGACTTATGAAATAAATAAAAATTGTTGGTATCAGACATAAAACCTTAACCTCCACTTTCGTTTCTAATTATTTTTAAATTTATTATTTGAGGGGAAATGTAAATACATGTAAAGTTAATTTAATTTTTTCTAGCGTTTAGGCTATCATTTATTATTCCCTTAACGAATTATAATTTAATCTTTTAACATTTTATTCACAAGCCTTAGAATTAACAAATTAATCCAAATTTCGGTTTGAAAAAAATATATACTTGAGGCTTTCTGAAAACTTCAGTTCTATCCCTAATATATCCAAAAGTAATAACTTTCTGTTTATTTTCCAACCCTCTGAAGCATCTGCTGCTCAAATATTTGACGAAGAAAAATTCACTGTGAAGCTCATACATAGAGTAAGGACATTTCTCCGTCGTATCAGTGAGGACATGATGAGCTCCACAATTCAGAAATAAAAAATATGTATCTATATGCATATATATATATATATATATATATATATATATATATATATATATATATATATATATATATGTGTGTGTGTGTGTGTGTGTGTGTGTGTGTGTGTGTGTGTGTATAAATGATAGTGTGCTTTAATTTTATAAAAAAAATACAATTGATTGCAGGTTTTTCAAAGAAGAGAGATTATGAGGTAAACTGTTATTGTGAAATAATACAATCTGTCATACTTAAGGATAACAGGTATCAGTGCTATATGTTGCCATTCATACCGTATTTACTAAATAAAGATAATTTAAATAAAATTAAAAAATGAGAAAATAAATTAAATAAAATCAAAACCAACAGATTAATAGCAAAATAAGTAAATAATTAAGGTGAAGAAAATAAAATAAATCATCTTAAACACAATCATAATTCATCTCAGAAGAAGATCAAAAGTAGATCTAAGAATCTATTTGTTTAAGAATTAATAAATAAATAGCAGTTATCACATTTTCATAACATTAGTTCATAAAAAAAAAAATGATTTATTATATTTTTGGCCAAATTATTTTCAAGCATGGTAGTTTAATCGATAACTTGCTTAATTAACAAATACCACATTTGAGGAAAGACGTAAATATATATTTGATGACATTCAGTGGTCGAAGCGTCAAGTTTCTTGTATTGAAGGCGTACAAAAGATCAATAAAAGGTTAGTGATTTGAGAATCAGTCAAGTGGAAACATGTAATGAATAACAAAGACATCGATTTGGGTGATAAACTGAATAATTTATGACGGGGCATTCATAGCAATGTGTCGTGGTAAGAGATATAGGATCTTCGGCCAAGATATATCAATCCGATGGTATTTGCAATTCAAGATATAAAATTACATATTTTTAGAAACGTGGTATTAAAAATGTATACATGCCTTATAACGGAAATTAAGGTTTATTAATCATTTCTATTAAAAAAATTTGATTTTTTTTTTCTTCTTCTTCTCCCATTGGGGAAACATGGGCTACTCATCTTAGTCTTTTGAACCTGGCAATATAATCAATACTGAGTTCGAATCTCAAGTCCAAAAAATTCTACCAGGCACCATTTTTGAGAAAATTGAGGTTCTTTTTGAAAAAAACTGAAATAGCATGTTTTTTTTTTTTCTTATTTCATTTATTTATTTAATTTTCTTGTGAACAATAATAATATATAAAATAATAAAATATTTAATCCTGAACATAATATAACTTTATACCTAGTCAAAATGTATATTTTGTTTCCTTTTATAGTCTCTATCTCCCGTTGTAGTGTCCAACAGTAGTCAGCAAGCATATTCTCATTGCATTTACCGCTATACCTTTTCTCCATTTGGGCAATCTCTTGATGAAACCGTTCTCCGTGTTCATTTGATACTGCTCCCAAGTTGGGAGGGAAGAAATTCAGATAGGAGTGAAAAATTTTTTAATGACATGTTGTAACACATGGCCTTATAAGATAAAAGTAATTCTTCAGCAATATCTTTGTTATTTGTAATTCTTTTGTTGCCCAAAAATTGTTCACACATGTTTTCAAATACAGACCAAGCTCTTTTTTCGGTTTCATTTAATTTTCCTTTGAATTCCAGATCCTTAAAAAGAGCGCGGGTTTGTTGCCCAACGAAAATCCCCTGTTTAATCTTTGCTTCTGGTACCTGTGGAAGCCCTCCAGATGAGAAACTATATTCCTTTCTTTTCTCCTCTCTTCAACAAATTTGCCTGCTAACTCTACTGCTGGCTAATGGGACGACACCGTCATTGAACGTAAGAGACAGTTATAAACTGGGCCCTTGCATAATACTTCTGACTGAAGGCCAAACAAATCCTTGAAGCCTAACACTTGAACTCTCGCAATTTTTTCATCTTGTAATAAATTGTAATAGCTTCAAAATCAAATAGATTTTTTCAAAAATCATTGAAGTTTTCAACGATAACAATATGCTCAAAATGTTGAAAAACACCTCATTTTTTTACCCAAAACACAAATTTGACATAAAATGGTGCCTGATAGAGATTTTCTGCCTTTGGATTCGTGTTTAGCATACCTCAAAACATAAAAAAAAAATGCACTTCAGTTGAAGGGAGGATTTTGATGCTAATCTTTTCCAAGTGAAACTTCTTCTGACCTCTACTTTAACATGGAATTTGTTCTATACAGCTGTCTTTAATATACATCTTATTTAGAAAACTCGGATAATTGTTTCGAAGTGTCTGAATGTTTTATGTTTTCCCTAATAGCCATTTCAATAGAGAACTATCATCTTTGACATGTACTTAGAAAACTATTTCTTTAGAAGTACCCGCTACCTTCTTGATATTAAGTTTCTTTCAGAACTACTAGCAAATAGCAGGAGTTACCATCGTCATCATAGCCATTCCTCATTGACCACTAGTAATTATAAATTTTATTATAATTATTATAAATAATTATGAAGTGCATTTATGTAGGGACTAGCTCAAAACTCAGTATCAATCCAGACTTAATTCAATCTCTTGCTCCTTCTTTCTTTCTCTGAGCCATTTACCGTCAAATATAGCTTCGTATGGCCTCCTAACGAGACGATTGGTTTTCATTCTTAGAACGTGACCGAACCCGTAGCACGGTTCTCTTCTGCAATTATTATTTTCCGCTGGTTAAACCCCGAGTTTCGATCGGACGGTAGTGTTACCGATTGGTTTCTTCTTTTATTTGCGAAGATTATATTATACTTTTACGGTTTTTAGCCAGAACCTTGGTCTTGATAAGCCATTAAAACACAACGATCTCGACTTTCCATCTGGTAATGAGAAATAATTTCTCGAAATTTTGGTCTAGTAACTTTTTTCATTTGTAAGGCTTAATTATAGGGGTAGAAGCCAGAGAGCAAAACGTTATTAATATAAACATATATTAATTCCAACCTCTAGGCAGGTTGGATTGATACACCGAATTCTTCTTTGGACTCCCTCTCCTTTCTCATTCCACTGCTCAGAACTACCTGCCGATTCACGCTGCATAGTCTGCAGCAGCACTCCAACTCTCCTCTATGGCCATCATTAAAGCGACTACGTATTCCGGAACTGACTGCTATCTAAGATTCCTATCTAGCTCTGCCTTTTCTTGAACAAAACATGGGCAACAGAAGAACGCATGATCCACAGTTTCATCCACGGGAGCGCAAGAGAGAACCATGAATGATTCTCTATTTTGAAGCGGGCTAAGTAGGCCTTGAAGCAATCATGTCCAGTAAGCAGTTGGGTTAGGTAATAGTCAGCCTTCCCATGTTTTGGGGATATCCATGCTTCAATGTCAGGGTTCCGGCGGTGAGTCCATCTTCCAGAGGTAGAGGCGTTCCAGCTTCTCAGCCATCTTTCAACAATATTATTTCTCTCTTGTTCTCCTACAGTCGCCCAGTGAACATCCGAATCACCTCAGTGCGTCATAGGACACAATGCTAAACGCTCGAGCGACTCGCAGATCACTTCTTAGATATCCACTGGTAACCTTACGGACATATGATAACACTAGGATGGCTTACTTCCAGATCGGTGCTGTATAAAAATGTGTAGAACTGGCTACATTAGCCAGAAGCCTTATCCGAATTTCCTTAAGTGCACCGATATATGCATAGTAGTCACTTCTGCTGCTCGCAAGTCTTGCGTTAATCTGCACACCGAAATGTCTAGTAGATGGCTTGAAGTGGATGTCATAATCTTCAATGGACAGAGTGACGAATGGCAACGACGGCCTTGTTCGCATTTTAAGTCTTATAACTCCTCCTGGAGTTTTCCACGAACCATGATTGTCAGATCGTCAGCAAAGCCGAGCGGATCAGTCAGTTTCCCCTGTCATAGGGAGTCTGATTAATATTCCTAGTTATTTTATTTAAATATGATTTTTACAAAATAAAGAAATATGATAATAAGCATTAACTTTTAAAACAGAATAACTAAAATATAATATGATGATCCGATTTATAGATTAGAATAGAGCTAGTTCTAATACGCCTGCTCTACTCTCTGAATATAGTGAATTGTTGCTAATTACTGGAATCGTGTTTAGCTATAGTCTATTCATGTATAACTTGATATTACGAAGCTCTCCAAAGTTTTAGCTTCATATTCATATGTTTATCTTGTGTACGGCGCACAATGGGACGAGCCATAGGGAGGACTGGACATTCTCTACTATCTCCGCTTCTATCATCCAAGAACCTTACTAATGCGATCATTTCAAAGCTATTTAACAAATGAAGGTTATAGATCTGTTTCCGGGAATGCTTTAAAGTCGGAAAAAAATGCAATATTTTTTTCAAATTTATTATTATTTATGTACTCAAATATAAAATATTAGCAAATTTGTAGTATTATCCTAATATACAATGTTAAATGAAACTACACATCACATCAAATAGAAAAAATGAAATAATATAATGTGAAGGTCCGAAAAAATTTTACTTTCAAATTTAATCAATTTTTCATTTTTCTACTACAATTATGTTGTACGCAAATAAAAAATAAGGTTTAATGAAAGTTTTGATTAAAGCAGTTAATAAAAAAAATGTTAATAGAATTAAACAGCACAGGCAGTCAATAAAAAAAAAAAGTTTAAAAAGCAATAATTTAAAAAGAGGAAACTTCGGGCATAATTTAATTGAATATTTATTATCTTGAAAGGTCCTATTTAATGTATAAGTTAATATTTTTCTGGTCGATTTTTGTAAATTGAAGAAAAAAGACACAATATCATCTACAGGCCTAAAAAAAAATTCACTAATTTTAAAACAATCAGCTTTTGGTTGTTGTATGACAATTATGACGTAGCCAGATAAAACATAAGGTTTAATTTAAGTTTCGATTGAAACAGTAAGTAAAAACATTTCTTATATGAAACAAACCAGCATAGTCAATGTAACATGCAATACGGTATCATTAGCGCATTGATTTAGAAAACAAGTGTCAAACATGATCAATAAAGGTCTGTTTTTCATATTTTGTATACAAAAATTTCAATATTTGAACTTTCATTGTTTGGCCAAATGTACAAATTTACTGTACGTTCGTCTCACTATGCGTCAGCTTCCGAATTATTTGAATAAGTAGCAAAAGATTTGATTGAGTTTTTGCTTCACGTTTTTATTCGAGTAACTAGGTGGGGGAACCGTCACAAGTATTGTTGAGATCACTAGGAAAAAATACAAAATATAATATTTATTTGTTTAAATCTTAAGTCTTAATTTATTATTTATTTCCTCCCTCACAATAGTATTTTCTAAACTCACTATCAGATACTGAACGGTTGTGTGGGCTTCGCGGATATAAGACGGACACGGTCGGACGCACCTAAGGATTTTATTATATAGATAATTAAATAGATCTATTTTATTAAATAGAATATGAACTACAGAACTTCGCCTTAAGGATAAAACTGAGTAAATTAACGCCCCTAATTCTAGCCTGATTCTGGAGTTGATTAGTTGATAAACTCTTCTTCTTTTTTTTTTTTCTGTTCTATTACGTGAGCTTTTCTATTAAATTCGAAAATCGTTGGCTGTTTAAACTTACTATCTTTCGTATTTCTTGAGTCATATTTTCGCAGCTTGGATTTTATTTGTTCAGCTTGTAAAAAATTTCGTTCAAAAGAGTTGAAGAAGGTCTTGAATTGGTTCAGTTGAACACCATAATCAATGAACCAAAATGAGCAAAGAAGAGATTATAGGCACTGGTTGGTTACTATCTTGCTTAGGAGACCTAGATATTCTGCAGTCTTTGCTTTGTCTCTGAAAAAGATAAAATCCTTTCACGTTCTGGTGTTATAAAATGTTTCCCTTTTAACTTCTGTTATAGATCGCAGTAAAGATTTTGTATGGCTGAGAGAAGAGAAAAAAGAGAAATTAATTAATAAAAATAGAATCGGAAAATAATAACTTAGTTGTTGGTGCACAGATTAATATCCCGTGCGCTGAAAGGCAAAGTTACAAATTTTCAAACAAGGAAAAATAGAAAACAAAAAATGTGGCAATTCATTGTTCAACATCAAACATTTCGTGAATAAACCTTCTTGATATCGCAATGAATTTTAATGTAACAATATAATAATTACAAATACGATTACGTATACATCCTGTTTGCTCATAACTTGACTAAAGTTAAGCTCTTTAAACAATCCTAAAAAAAGTATACCGAAATTGATAGTATCAATGAATCTCTTGTTATTAAAGTAAAATAAAATTAAGCAAATGGCTATATATCACAAAGGTTAAGTATGAAGTTGAAGTATTAAATCGGCATTCTACGAAATCTATTATAATTAATTGGAATATAAGTTATTTAATATTATTTACGAATGCAAGCGTTCAAATAGTGACATCATAAGTGAAATAAAATTCGTTACCAATTGCCTCCTCTTTGTAAGTTTCTATTAAAAGATTCCAGGCGAGGAAGTTATTCGAAGAGACAGAGAGATAGATCGAGATCTATGCTAATATGGACTGGAAGGGTTAGGTAACTGGTTTGTGGCTCAACTATGCAGAACATTAGTTAGTTTCTGTGTGACTTGAACACCTTCATCAAACTTGGTGGTGGATCCAACTCAGATGGAGTGTTGCTGGCGACTATTTACGAGAGTACAACCCTGCCTTGACAACCTAATGTACGGCTCTGATAGTAGCAAACTCTAATTTTTCCCTCCACAAACTTGCTTACAGCTTATTAACTCGATTGTTTCGAAAATAATTTTTGCCGGTATAAATGTAAAAAAGTATATTTGCAATATTAAAATTTTAAAAATAATTATAATTCTACTATATTTACAACAAGATACCAATTACTAAACATCAATTATAATATATATAATGAAGGAGCAGCCCAATGGTGATCTTTGTGTAACACAAGGGAAGCGGAAAATGCCCCAATTTTATAGACAGATATCCAATCTTTCCGTAAAATTTATATCAGTAATATTTTGACCAATTTTAATTAATGGAATAATTAAATGTGCCAAAATAGGACTGCATTGCCAAATTACGTAGAATTAGAGGTGTGACCTAGTATTACCTTAGTATTAGAGTGAAATTAATAAGATCACAAACAACTTTAGTTAAATATTGCATAAAGTAACAAAATTTAATTTTATCCATTTTAAAATAGTAATTTCTGGCAATTTTATGTTTGAAAGTAATACTTTTACTTATTGTATATATTTGAAAGTATTAATTTACGTGTAAATATTTTAATTTATAGTATATATTTGATAGAAATATTTTTTAAATATTTTAATTTATAGTATATATTTGATAGAAATATTTTTATTAATTGTATAAATTTTACAATAATATTTGTTTATGTTTACTTATTTTATGCTTTAACTTTCTTTGTATTTCTTATACCCTTTTCTAAAATATTTAATATATTAGTGATTAAAGTACTAATTATTTGTAGCATGCATTTTTTGCAGAAAACTCGTTCCAAGCCCAAATGATGTTTTTACAAACTATGTATAGACCCTATATAGAATATAAAATTAAAAAAGTATATAATCATGATACAATAATACAAATAAATAAAATAAAATCAAAATGTTAAAAGTAATAAAATTAAAGAAATATAATAAAACAAGATTTACTTAATAAAATCTATATCATACTGATCTGTCAATGTACACTTGCCTTCATTTAAAAAAAATGAAGGCAAAAAGCAAAAGCAAAAAAAAGAAGGTACAAAAACATTTTTTTTAGTATAAGTATATCATTAATTATAAAAACTACTATTCTTATTAAAGTTAGTAGCATTTAAAAAAAAAATGTTTGCCAGAAGACTAAAAAAAAAATTAAAGATCACTAAAATCAACGAAGACTATTTTATATAAGGAATATACCACATAAAAATTATATATATATGGTACTGGTTTGTTATACGCCACACACAAAAAAACCCTATATTTCTGCGGCATCTGCTCCGATTTCAATTTTTTTTTTGTAAAAAATTTGATTACCTTTTCAATAAAATTAAATTGTTTTAAATTCATCATTTTTATTCTTTGTATTTATGGGAAATAATATTGCAGTGTTAAAAAATTATTGAAATGATTACTGCTTTAATTAAATCACAGCTGTCGATTTCTGCTCGCTAAAAAAAAAAAGAAATATTTTCGAAATCAAACAAGTATTAGCTAAGATATAGCGTATTTTTTTTGGGTGGGGTGTTTAACAATCCAGTACCATATATATATATATATATATATATATATATATATATATATATATATATATATATATATATATATACATTTATATGAAAGCATTAAATACGAAAACAGTTTAATGAAATAGAAACTTATTTATCTAGGATTATGAATGAAATAATAATAATCAAATGTGAAACTTTACAAAAATTAAATTTTATGAACTTAACAAGTTTCTAATGTATTAATATAATCCATATAATCACTAAAAACTAGCTCAATTATTTCAGAATTTAATTTTCATAAAATTTGACTATTTCTTTTAAATCCTATGTAGTCATCCCTATCAATTTGGCTAGTTATATTAGTTATATTGGCTAGTTATATTAAATATTAAAAAATAATATCCATGATATTTTAATAAGGATTTTTTATTGCTATCCACGTCAATTAGCGATAAATACACAACAGTACTACATAATACTATTACCTATAAATTTGAGGACAAAACAACTAAAATTATGAAAAGTCCAACCAAAAGTTTTTGTGAAATTGTGGGTCTCCGATAATTGTAAATCCATGTAACACTTGTTTCTCTACTTGAGCAAGAAACGGGTGATATCATTGTAAATGTGCCGTTTATTTTTAAAGTGGCCTAAGTCCATTTGTTCGTTGTTTGTTGCTAACAATAGTTGAGCATCTACCACTTGAGCTGTCATGTAAAAATTTCGGAGTAAAGTATATTCAGAATATACGATAGTTTTGGACTTATGAATTTTCGCTGTTATTTTGATAGTTGAAAATTCTACTTTGAAAGTGGACTAAGTCAAAGCAGTTATTGATAATGTCAGAAACTTTACATTTTCAAATTTATTGAGCAAGATTTGCCACACACACACACACACACACACACACACACACACACACACACACACACAAAATGTAGTACTACTATAAAGATAGGTATAACTGATGTATATATAACAAGGTATATAAAGCAAGATTCTATTTACGGGAGCATAACAGTACATAACGTAGAAGATCAAACGATTTTGTTGAATACTGATGTACTTCGGCATCATGATTGATTCAAAGCTCTTTAATGTGCACTAAGACTATAAATGATAAGGACTCTAAAGCAGTATTTGCATAGTATCGCTTAGTGTCAAACTTCTGAGGCAGGGATTCTAAGTGTAAACTGGGTGATTCAGCAGTTTGCCCTTTTTGACCTACTACAACAGAGGACGCCAGGCGCGTATTCTTCTCCTGGCCCCGATTCACAAAGGGGAGGAAAGCCATCAATCGATCCTAAAGAGTTCCGGTGACCTCAGAAAATTTGATGTCTCCGATACTCGACTCAATATTTATGAAAAGATGGACAACGTCAGCCAGCTGGTATTCTGAAGAAATTGAGGATTGGAAAGTAGAAGAAATTACTTCTCAGAAATGGTGAAGTCAAAGGATTCGTTGATCCAGGAAGGCTAAGCAATATGAAACTGCTGTAAAGCTTCCTGTCCAAGGGAAGTCCCTTAGTACACGGCTGTGGGTGGTTTTAGTGGGTCAAAATCCCACACAACGGATAAGAACACGCTAAGTGGCGTCTTTTGGATATTTCCTTGTTTCCTGAAATATAAAACTAAAGAAAACCCGTGAGTTTTGAGTATTTCTGCGTGGAATTCAAATCATACACATATTACTTTCAGGTGCAATATAAATTTGCTCAAATGCTTCTCACGGCCAAACGAATGACGTAATCAAGCAATGCCAACAAAAAAATTCATAGGTCTGCTTCTATAGTTTCACCAATCGCTATTGATTGATTGATTCATTCATTATAATTCATTCATTGATATGCAAACAGTTTGTGGATATAATTATTGCATTAATTATTGTGAAAATAACGCAGAACTTATTGTTTACAGGGCGCATTAAATTAATGTATTATTAAAAAATTCAATGACAATAATCCAGATATGGATCAGATAATAAAAAGTAATGAAGACAATATGCATTTATATTATGAAATAACTTTTAATTATAAATGTATATTTGCCTATTTCTCAATTATTTTACCAATGGTGGTGTTATGAAATGGTTGGTTAGTAAAGATAGTGATATTTAATCTTTTTAAATAGTAATTGTTGAACAATATAGAAATTTTATATATTTCTCTTTTTTGTTGTACTGTAATTGTGGACAAAGTTTTTTTGTGTATTGTCTTTTTAAACTTGAATATGGGCTAGTTCGGTCCGAAAAGTTGTTAATTTAATCAATATAGAAGGAAAAGGAGTTTGAAAGCTACAATTTCTCTGAAATTTAGCGTCTTGATTAGTTTTAAATGATCTTTCGTCACATTTAGCTGATTCTAATCTGGCAATTGTACTTTATCATTCCAGGCTTAATGGAACACATACGTTTACAAGTATGTCCCTTTTTAACAGTTTTTAGGAAGAAGATAGATAAAGCAATAGGATTAGAATCAATATAATATGTGATGATGAAAATGAAAAGCATTCTGTAATTTGTTCTATATGAAAATTTAAATTTTTACCTGGAGAATAATTGACAAAGTATAAATTTATTTGGATAAAAAAAATTTAAAAAGGAACATACTTGTGAATATATGTGTTGTATAGAGCCTGGAATGATAAAGTACAATTGCAAGGTTAGAATTTGATATTACTATTTGATGTATGTTGTAGTTGAGTGCAATATTTTTAATTTTAATTTTATATTTATATATGTATAACTGGATTTTGAGTTGTTGGACCCTGAGTATGTGATAATTGTCACGAAACGTTGGTCCTGATGTGAGAATGCTTAATAAAATCAGAAGAAAGATATATAGTTCACTTTTACCCTGATTAAGTAAAATATCAGTTGTATCAGTGTCCCAATATTGCATTGTAAATTAAAAATATTAGTGGTTGTTAAAAATATTTTAAAGAAGCGCTAACATGAAAGTGGGCACAAAGTTTTGTGAGGAGGGAACCACCGTACAAAATCCTTACTTAATAATACCTCGCTAAAACTTTTTGGAGGGCTTCATAATATCAAGGGCTTCACAAGTCCTCAGTAACATTAAGTATAGCTTATATATGTACCACAGTATAAATATAACAAAACATGTTTGAAATTACGATTTTAAATTAAGGAAATAAATTAATATGGACTCGTTTCTTCTTTTTTTTTTTGGAAGGGGTATTTATAAGAAATAATTATACAATCATCAACCTACAACTTTTGAGCATACCCTTTTCAAAGTTATAAATAATAAAAATAATAATAATAAGAGTCAAAATAATAAAAAGGCGATTTGTCAGAAACTTTTTAGCGGTAAGCCTAGAAAAAGAAGTCTTATTAAACATAAATGGTTTCATCAGAAAATAAACTTAAAAAACATTTTTTTAAATTAAAAAGGATATCAATCATGATTTATACAACTCTTCATTTCTATTGCAAATAACACGCAGGGGATTTATATTTGTGAGCATCTCTGAAGTTATATTCAGAATATTTCTTTTATATGATACGTATATTTCATGCGTTATGAACATTATAGCGCAAGAATAGGAAAATAAAGTAGTGTACAAATGAAATTGATTGTTGGTTTCAGGCTTGAGTTGGTGAATGATTCCTTATTCTCGTAAACTTCCTGTAATTGAAGCCTGCGTGGTGGAATCCGATGTCTCCTTCGATTTCTCACCTAAGGCACTCATTGCTCCGTGAGGATTACAGGACAAAGGAATTGAAGAGGATTACCCACAGATAAAGTCTCAAAAGAGTTATAGTCATAGTAAATTTTTATGGCTTGTTCGGTACCAAAGTGGCTTCCAATAAATCAATATGGGTCCCAATAGTGAAATATGCAGGGCTCCTCTCTCAATGTGGCGTTTATATTCATTAGGTAGCACTGAGATATAAGCCAGGTTTGTCCCTCATGTAAATTGGGGTTCAAATGTGATTTCCAGGTCAGTATGATATAGGATGAAACAGGTATATATGTATTGGATGTCATATTTTTCTGTTGCAGAGTTCAAGTAAAGCTATTTAACTAATAAAGCCTTATTTTCAGAAAAAAAATAATACATACCAAATATGCCTCGAATTGTAAAACACTCTTATGTCCTGTTCAGATACTTCTGTCAGATGAACACTTAAAGATAGCAAAATAAACTAAACTATGATGTTAATATTACATTGGCATAAATACATCCATCTTTCTGAAAATTTTTTCTTCATTTCCTCCAAAATTAATTTAGGAACTTTTATAATTGATTTTAAAAAAATTAAACATCAATTTTTTTTTGGTTCATCCAGCAGTCTTATGTTTAAAAAAATCCAACAAATTTCTATTTTATGTATAACTTTTGTTATCAACAAATCACATCATAAAATTTTATTTTTAGTTTACAAACACTTTGTATCTTTCATTTTATTATAGTACAAACCCAAACCGAATTTGAGAGAATTTTTTTTCTTTAAAGTCAACCTGAAGTTTTTCAATTTAATATAATTGTTTAAATTTATTGTTTTTGACAATAATCATAGATGCCTCATGGAAGAGTTAAAGGTCGCATTCATGTTTTAGTCATTAAATGGTTTCCTATGTTTGGTTTTGTAGATAATTTATAGACAAAAAGTGTTTTTAAATTAAAATTTTTAACAAAAAATTCTTTTGATTTGTTTTTTCGATAATTGTTTTTAAAAATTATGATACATGAAGCTTTCAAACTTCGAAAAAAAAATACATCGTAATAAACTGTATTTTAATGTAATCCAGTATATTCAGTATACTCGATGTACACGAATCTCATCAACAATAGTAATTTGGATGTCCCAGAGATAAAATAAATTCGATTTTTCCGAGTTGTTTTGATTTTGAAGAAATGAAAAGAATGCAGTATAAACATTATTTTCAGGGAAATCCGTAGAGGAACATTTTAAACAGCTACTTATTCTGAAAGTTTTAGATTTTATATTAACAATAATTAAATTTTAAAAATTGTCACAAATGTTACGTTCCCTAGTATTACTGAGTGCTTTCAAAACGATACTGTTTCGGATTATTCACTTGAAATGAATACATGAAAATACCACCCCTTAAGAAAAAAAAAACTTCTGTTTTTGGCTTGTTTAAGTTTTTTAAATCAACGTAACACTTGTTATAGTAAATTCAGATTAAATATTTCATTTAATATGAAAAGTATTAAATAACTGGAAAATTTGATAATCCAGCTGTCAATTGTTAATTAGGATTGTAACTACACAAGAAAAGTAGTAGCGGAATTATAGCTTGCGATACTTTTATCCACATTTGATTTCAAACAAATTATCATTTTCGATGAAATCCACCCTTTTATATTTTTAAGTTATTATATTTTTATATATATATATATATATATATATATATATATATATATATATATATATATATATATGTATATATACATTTTTTTTTCCAAAAGACTTTCATTTTCTTTTGTAAAAAATAAAATCCAACGTTTTCCTATCGACTAGACTATCTGTAGTTTTCTTCATACTTGAAGTTATTTTTCAGAGTTTCATCTTATCTTCAAACAAGTTTGAACTATTAGTTTTGAAACGCTCTCGAAACCCACCCATTTATCCTATTTATTAATCTTTAAAAAAAAAAAAGCACTGGATATCCCATTAGTCGTGTACATATTAGACAGTAATTTGGATATGGCGGTTGCTGAGTCATTTTATTGAAATTGGGCATAAATGACACTCTAATGCAATGGTTTCTGGGGTACATTTTCTCGGTTTAACTTTAACAATCTGCCCCCTTTATGATGGGCTCTAAAACTTGAAACTGGAATGTGGGTAATTTTGGCGCGATATCAGGAGGGCATAAAGGGCCGTCTAGCACCGTCTCTAAATGGGGTCCTGCTTTACTTGAAAACTTAGCTGTGTCCTCAACACTGCCAGTAGCCACGAAGGAGGACATTTCCACCCAACAAAGTACAAAGTGAGTACGTGAGAATTCCGTAATCTATTGTGGAGGGAAGGAAGAATGATAAATTTGGGAGCAATAACCATCTAAAGATTATAAGAAATCTTATGGTTTTGTTCATGTAAGGAACAAAAAATAATAACTACCTCGCAGGGAATAAAGTGACAAATGATTGTGTATTTTAGAAGGCCTTGCTTAACAATGCATACTTACTTTTCTCTCTATCTTTGCAATTACAGTAGAACCCCGTTCATCCGGAATAATGTGTACAGGGCTATTCCGGATAAGAGTTGGTATGATCAGTAAGTAAAAAATACGTGATATTACCGCTCCCAACCCTAGATGAAAAAAGTATACTAAATCCGGGTGGAGTACTTGCGGACCCCACCTAATTTTTTGGCGATTTTCGCTATTCGTCTTGATATAATTGATCCAAGTTCATTCGATATTCATAAATTAATAGAGTTCATGAAATATTAATGAGGTGCAAAGTAGTTCTAAAGCATTTACTATCACAAAAATACATAAAATTGGTTTAAGAATAAAAAAACGAAACGACTGAAATCCAGGACCTATAAAATTCATAAATCACAATTGAATCAGCAGTTTGAAGAAGGGAACAAGCACCAAAAAATCGAAATTCATTTTTTGTACCATATATTTGTTTTCATATAGACGCTTATTGTACGGTATAAAAAAGAAACAAAAACCACTCTCATTTCTGTTTAAAAGGGCCTACAAATATTCGTTCGTTTGAAGAAGGGAACATATCCAGGTTTTATTTCCTTATTCAATTTGATACTGAACGAATGACTGTATGTAAGAATGCATTCAGTATTTTGTACTGCATTAAGAATAAAGCCATCATTCGTTGACTTTTTTGACAACTGAAGCCAATCTCCCGTGGATAACAGGGGTAAGTAAGCACAGTAAGCACAGACACCCCAGTAATGCAATAACAGAAAACATTCGTGCTTTCATCGATGAACACATTAAAGAATTTCCATGTAAAGAAACTCACTACGGCAATAAAAATATAAAAGTACTTAAGTGCCGAACTTAACAGTAAAACCATGTACGAACTCCTTTATAAATAACATCCTAATTCTCCGATAAGGTAAAATCTGACGTTTACAGGAAAAAGTTCCACGAGAATTGTGATTATAGATTTTGACGTCCACAGATAGACGTGTGCAACACTTGTTGCAGAGCTAACTGCAAAGATTAAAATTCCGCGACAAATCTAAATCTTAGCGACAATGCAAAGCGAGATGCTGTCGCGGAGATGACACATCTTTGTTGCGTTAAAAAATTTTATAACCAACAGGAAGAAATATTAAACTCTTTGTTCGAATGAAAGAAAGATCAGACGATTGGACAGAATTTACTCACCAGAACAATACGTCGATTTGATTCAATCATCCTAAGCTTTAAGAACTGGTGGCCTATGTTTTGTAAAAAAACAAGTCCCTAACAAAGTGTCCATTTTCAATTTCCACAGACAGTTAGAATACTCCTTACCAAAAGGCTGTCTAGCCATATCCGAGTTCATTGATGGTTTGTTGAAAAATACTTTCTTGTTGCAAAAGCCTAACGCAGGAGTACCCTATTTTCCAACAGAAGAAGCTTACAGTGAAAAACTCCCAATAAAAGTCAAGAAGATGCAGAATATACGCAAGATAGTTACTTAAATACGAGGTGAGTACAAATCATTTTATGAATAATTGTTGATTAGACCAACTATTACGGCAATAACAGCAGATGACATTGAAAGTAAAATGTAAAATATGATTTTAACAGTACATAGTGCAACATAATGCTTTAAAAAACATGTAAATAGTATTGAATTTACTTTGTTCATTGTATTTGTAACGTTTTTAGAAAATAAGAATATTATTGTTTACTTAATTATAGATTTTTATAACTAGCTCATTATGAATTTGAAGAAGGGAACAAATCCACTAGTTTCAATATTTTATTACTTCGTTCAGAACAGCCCAACCGATCTATATAAAGTACAGAAATAACAGGGGTGGTGTAAAGAAACTAACATTAAAATTTGGTAAAGATACAGTAACAAATAAGAAAAATAGAACGTTTATCCTTATTTCCCGAAAAAGTAGTTTTGGATTCGTTCCCTTCTTCAAACTGCTGGTTCAATTATGTTATGAGGTATATTCTGAATATACATCTTCTTCCTATATATTTTGGCCTATATTGCTTCTAATATCAAATTTTCCTCTACGTTTCGGGGCATTTTCTTCCATCATTAGGCCATATAAGTTACAATATTAATTAAAAATGAATTATTAATTAATTTTTTTACAACATTAGCAAGTAACAATAATTAAATATCTTATTTTTACCTCACATCAATAGCATTCTTTGTATTCCTTGATTCCATTCTCCAGTTTTTTAATTTAAAGTGTTTACACTTTTTATAAGGAATATTAAAACTAATCTTTTCATCATCACATAACTTCTCGTACTTTTATCTTTATTATCTATTAATTTTAATAAAATGAATTATTAATTAATAATGTAATCTAGATATTTTTATGATGTGGAAAAATATTCCGAAACGTCGTGAAGATTGTGATGCAAGAAGCAATAAAGAAAATTAATGTAGGAGAAACATTTTTATTCAAAATATACCTAATAAAATAACTATATACATAACTCCCAAAATATAATTTTTTTTTTTTCAATTGGATTAATCACAGAGAAATGAAATCTGAAAAATACAAAAATGAACTAATATAACTTTAAGAATGTAAACAAATTCAAGAACGCAATGAAGGCATACAAAAGCTAAGTAATAAAAAAAATTTGGAAATCTCTGACCAGAATGGAATCTACAAAAGTTGTAATGAATTCTAGTGAAATTCATTTCGTGTTGGATTCCAATGAAATTCAGTTAAGTAGCACTTAAACAAATGTGTTTACACCTTCTTTAGACTTAAGGAAATGTAATTTTTTCTTAGAAATTAGACGGAGGCCTTTTCTACTGTTGTATACAGCACATTTGTTGAATTAGGCCATTTAAACTCACTTTAAATTGTTGAACATTTTTACGCAACCTATTTTGAAGACTGTTAGTTTTGCTGTAAGCAATGCAATGAAAAAAACATAAACATATAAAATCTTAGCTAAAATTTTACAGGCATAGAACACCAAATGGCCTTCAGAGCTACCCCAACAGTGAATTTTGTGAAAAAAAATTCACCATGAACCGTATCCTAAGAATTTTCTCATATCGGCAACGCAAATTCGTTACAGATAGTTAAAGAACAAATTTAATGTATTTCCATCAATGTATCTCTGTTTTTACGTGTATGACATGCAAAAAAAAAAAAAAAGGTTCCGGGCGGTTAATTGGGGTTTGGGAGTGTGCTAATAAATATAAATATATACATAAATATGTAATACGTAAGAAATTGTATGTAATTTGAAAAGTCATTAATATTTAATTTATTTACAATATTATATCATAAATGTTTGTTTCACTCAAAGCTTCTTCTTCTTCTCCTGGCACTGCAGACCGAAGTGGTCCTTGGCCTGCTCCAACATCCCCTGCCACAGGGCTCTGTCCACCAAACGGATACCCGCCTGTCGCATGTCCTCTACCACCTCCTCCTTCCACCGTGCTCTTTTTCTGCCCTTTGCTCTAGTGGCGAAGATCTTTCCTTTGTATAACTTCTTCACCTGTCTCTCATCACTCATTCGGTTGACATGACCATACCATTTCAGCCTACTTATAAAATAGACAGGGACCGATCGTTGTAAATATCATATACTTCTTCATTATTTCTACTTCGCCACACTCCATTCTCAAATACTCCACCAAACATTCCTCGCAGCACCCTCCTTTCGAACCGGTCAAGCCTGTCACAGGTTATCTTGTTCATTACCCAATATTCACCGCCGTAACTAACAACATGCCTGATTAGGGTTTTGTACATCCGCATTTTATTTTTGCGAGAGTCGCTCAGTACTTAATCACCGTTTTTTTTCGGTATTTCATCGCCAGGGGTTTCCACTGTTCTACGGGTGGGTCCGAATAACTATAATCCGGGGTTCTAGTGTACTAATAAAAGACCATAGCCAACATCATGGTTAGCTCATCAAAAAAGTTAGTAAATACAAATTTTAAGCCATAAAAGTACACTAACTAAGTTACGTGTTGAGAATTCCCTAATTTATTCATAAATCATATTTTATATATACTGGTATTTATAAAACCTCTCGAGAAATAGGTATGATAGATAGATAGATAAAAGAACTTTATTCTGGGACTAGGTTCCTTAAGAATAACATGAAGGAACAAATAAAACAGTAACATTATCTGGCCATAAGACTACAAAATACAGACCAATTAATTTTTACAATATCTTCAGTAAAATAAATAAGCAAATGAATTGATTAGCAAAGTTGAAGTTTGTACATTAAAAAGCTGTTATTCATTTCTGATCCAGATGTTAATCCTAAACTGAAATTTCGCAATTAGAGAGCATCACTTTGTAGAGAAAGAAGGTGTTGAAAAAGGAGGGATTTGAATGAGGATAGAGAAGAAGCATGGCGGATATTAGAAGTAAAGGAATTCCAAAGGGTAGAGGAGCGGGCGAAAAAGGAGCGCTCGAATGTTTTGGTTCTGTGGGAGGGGGTATGGAGGTCAGAAAGGCGAGATCTTGTTTCCAGTGCGTGGACGGAGGATTTGAATTGTTGGAGGCTGTAGATGTAGGAAGGGTGGTGAGTGGTGATAGTTTGGTATAGAAAAGATCCGAGGAAATATTGTCTACGGTTGCAGGGGAAGAGCCACTTTAACTCGCCGTAAAGGTGGGACACATGGGCCCGTTTCGAGGTGCCGAAGACAAATCTTAAAACGCAGTTCATGATCCGCTTCAATCTGTCCTCGAGCAAATTCGAAAGGCCCCGTATACCACACAGCCATTGTCAAAGTGAAAGAAGATAAGGGTGGATAGGAGGAGTTTGCGGGTAGGTTGTGGAAGAAGATGTCGAGACCGATGGAATAAGGATTTGGTCGATAGTAATACCCAAGTTTTTAATTGAGGAGCTGAACGTGACGGGGTGATCATTTAGGATTAAAGTAGGAAAGGTGTAATTGGATCTGAGGAGGGAATTGGAACCTATGACAATGGCCTGAGTTTTCATAGCGTGTAATCTTAATCTATTCAGGTTTGCCCAGGCACTGATTCTATCTAGGTCTTCCTGGATACTGGCGAACCCTGAGGACAAGGTAAGGAAGGGAGATAGGGGTTGATTAGAAATGGGAACTGCTTGAGTCCGATCGAAAAGAAAAGATTTGAACCATTGGATAGAGTTGTTGGGAAAGGATAGTGATTTTAATTTGGCAAAAAGGATAGAATGGTCCAGGGAATCAAATGCTTTAGAAAAGTCAAGGAGTATTAATACAGTTAATTTTTTTCGGTCTATAGCGGTATGTATGTCAGTGGTGATTTTGACTAGTGTGGATTGTGTGGAGAAACTGGGACGGAAGCCGGATTGGAGAGGATCAAGTAGTTTGGACTTTTCAAGGAAGTTTGATATTTGTGATTGGACTATTCTTTCTAGAGGTTTGGAAAGGTTAGAGAGGATGGAAATTGGGCGATAGTCTTTAGGAGAAATGTAAAAATGTAGAAATGAAATGGAGATTTTGTTAATAGGATGGACTAAGGCTTTTTTCCACGAGGTAGGAAATCCTGAGTTTTGGAGGGAAGAAAAGAACTGGAAGGATTTCGGGGAGACATAATTTTAACAATTTAACAGGTATTCCATCAGGCCCAGTGGAATTGGAGTGAGATTTCATTATGGATGAAATAAGATCGGTAGGGGAGATGTAGGAAAAATAAAAATTATCGGAGTTGAATGATGGAACTAAGGAAAAGCAGGAAGGAGGAGTTGGAGAAGTGTTAGAGGAGGCTGATAAAAAGTATGAATTTAATTCATCGGGTGAAACTGGGAAGATTGGTGAGGGAGAGGATTTACAAAGGGAGAGTTTACGAAGGAGCTGCCATTTTGATCTAGCATCGGGGGCAGAGGAGAGGGATTCATGATAGTGGTTGGATTTCGCTCTCCTAACAGTTTCCTGTGTCAAATTGCGAAGTACCCTAAACGCTTGGTAGTCGTCTGCTAGCCTTGTGCTTCTAAAGCGTCTACGGGCTGCCTCACGCCTTCTTTGCATATCTTTAATTTGTTGACACATCCAATGAGCAGGCGGCCGACGGAAAGTAGAGGTTTTGAGTGGGGCATGGGTATCAAGGATGTGGATGAGATTAGAGGTGAGGGTATCAACCATGGAACCAATGGAAGAACAGGAATATATTTCATTCCACTGCAGCGTTTCAAGGTCAGGTAAAATATTTTCATGAGTGAGGGCGTCTAGGTTACTTAAAGTTATGGTTTTAGGGAGGATCGTAGGAGTTTCGATATTGTAGGATATTTGGATTAAGTCATGAGAGGACAGAAACGGGACAGGTATTTGAGAAAAGGAAAGGAGATTACGTTCTGAATCGATGACATGCAGATCTAACCAGGTGTCGGACCGGCAAGTGTTATGGGTAGGAGAAAATGGGACGATGAAGAGATAGAGGGAGAAAAAGAGATTTTCAAGGTAGAGTCTGTCTTTGGAATCAGATAGGAGATTGGTATTAGAGGAACATCTGTTGTAGAGAGGAACATAATTGTAGAGAGTTGATTCAAAGGATGAGTCGAAAGGAACCCGAGGAGGGCGATACACCACAGTGTGTAGGAGAGGATGTGCATTGGAGGAAATTTCAATGACAAGGAATTCAATATGAGGATGATCGGATGGGGATGAGGTATCTAGGATTCGGAATTTCAGGCTGTTATGAACGTAAAGACCGACACCTCCACTAGTCCGGCCCATCCGGTCATGGTGGATAAAGGAATAATTAGGTAGAGAAACAGAAGAGGAAGGAATGTAGGGCTTTAGCCATATTTCGGAGATTGCAATGGTATGGTAAAAGTTATAGGTAAAATACTGCAGGAATTCATCATAATGAGCTGGTAAGGATTGGGAGTTAACGTGACAGGAGGTTAGGACACTAGACACTATGGGAAATAAGACTGTATACAGTATTTGGCGGAAAGATACTATTAACTACGACGATCCGTAGAATGAAATCTGAAAAAAAGTGAATAATGAACGTAACAATTAAACAAAGAGAGATATAATAAAGAAAAACATAAGAAGATAAAAAAATGCTTCTGTTAAAGTAAAAAAATAAGAAAAAATAAAGAAAAAATAAATTCGCCACGAAACACAGCACTGTACTTTAGCTTTGGGGTCCATTAAGAGTTCCTAAATCCGACCAGTTGTTAGACGGGTTCCAAAACGTCAGCAGAAGGTGTCAAGGTCATGAGCCTGGCCAATGTAAATTACTGGATGACCGTCACCCTTCCGGCAGCGCACTTTCCCGGCCGCAAACCAGACGTATTTTAATTTTTCATCTTTTTTAAGTCTTCGGCGCTCTACCAAGTCGAGATTCTCAATATTAATCTTGACACCGAGGCCGGCTCCCACTCTGACAACCAGAGCCGCAGGAGTCTCCCCCGCGCGGATCGGGATGCCCCGTATCTCCACCGACCTGGATAGTAGGCCCTGTTCGGCCTTATTGATTCTGACTTCCAAATCACCGACCCTTGATTTCAGAACTTTATTTTCGGAGGTCAGATCTTCCATCAGCTTCGATTGGCCCTCGAGATGGCTTTCTATTTAATGATTGAGAGCATTATTATACCAATTTCGTAAGGACGTATCTTTATTATTGCGTTTGTAGTTTTTTATGAATAAATGAAGTAATAAGTATAGTTTACAATACTGCTATTCCATTGACATTAAAATAGTTTGGTTCGGGATAAATAAAATGTGAAAACTATTGGCGTAGTTCCATCTTTAGCGGTCATTGCTAAATATCGTATAAAAAGTGGGCATAGAGATAGGTGGAACTATCTGCAGGTAGTTGCTAATGGTAAACACTAGTGTTAAGGACTTTAATACAAATCTTTATGCAGAATCTTTCTTTAATACGACGCATACATTTATCACAATATATGGATATTATAGCCAACAAATATTAAAATAAAACAGTCTAATTAAGATAATGATATGTTCAAGGATTGAGTGGGTGAACGATTTGTAATCAATCCAATCACCAATCATTAATTGTCACAAAAATCAAATTGATAATTTTTATTGATTAATTATGGACAAGATAGGAGTCAATTTTTGTTATGTTCTTGAAGATAGGGCAATACCCCGAAACGTTGGAGTTTAGAATAGTGTAGAAGAAGGATAGTTGGGGTGTAATGGAAGAAAATGGAAATAAATTGTAAACAGATTATTATAATTATCAAATTGGTAATTTTTTTCTTTTTTATTATTTATATACGTATATATTTTAATGATTAATACCAGGTTAATTTTTCATGTGCCTAAAGAAAAGTCAAGCTCTTTTCAGTTGAATCCTTTGTCAGACGTAACAGATGGAGTAGAATGGCAGTTCGTACATTTTTCAGCTATTATTTATTATTGAAAGACTTCTTACAATAATAGAATATAGCTGAAAAATGTACAAATTGCCATTCCACTCCGCCTGTTAGGTCTGACAAAATAGATGGAAATAAATCCTTTTAAAATCAAGATAATGCTTATCGGGCGAGACGCGGAAGACCCAATGCACATAACATATTACAATGAGCCGCTAGATTAGATAACTACCAATACCTGGGTACGATTTTCAGCAGCGAAGGAAGAATCGATCAAGAGATTTTAAATAGAGTCTGGAAAGCCAATAAAGTATTCTATTCCATCTTTAGGACAATATTAGAAAAATGGGAGATAATAAAGAAGGAAACGAAAGCAGCCTTATTTTAAACAATATTTTTGCCTGTTCTCCTGTATGGTGCAGAGAATTGGACTGTCCTCAAAAAGCAAATCAGCAAGGTAACTGCTATAGAAAAGGGTACCATAGAAAAGTCCTTGGCAAGGCAAGAAGGGATTACTGGGGATATGAAAGGATAAGAGAAGACCTAAGTGGCCCGTTAAACAAGTTTTAGAAAAGCGTCAACTAAAATGGTTAGGTCATGTGTACCGTATGGGCGATAGTCGAAAAGCTAAATGGTTCCTGGAAGCTAGACCAAAGGGAAGAAGATCCAGAGTCAGGCCCTGGCTGATGTAACATGACTACACAAAGAGACTCGGGCGAGTCATAGGCAGCACCATAGTGGAAATGAGAAGAAAAGCCAATGACAGGGATCAGTGGGCAAGATGGGCCGAGGCTGTTCCTCCACGCTGACTGCACTAAGCAGGAGGAGCAGCAAAACAGAAGAAAAAGAAGAGGTAAGACTTGTTATCATGAAACTTGTTATTGATTAGTCAACTTAGATGGAGAAGAACATTAAACCCAAAATAACACACTGCCTCACAGTCAGACCGTCAAATCTTAATCTTAAATTTTAAAAGCTGGCCAATATACGAAAAAATCAAATTCAGATATCGAGTATGAATTGACAAAGGCTTGTTTTTACGTATCCCGACTAATCCAATATTTTCCGCTATGAAAACTTATTTATTTATGAGTTTAATTCCTTTATCATTGTCTGTTTATTTTATTTTTTTATCACTTAAATCTTTCAAATTTTAAGTTCATTGTGTATCATTAATGTCAGTGACCTCTTAGTAGTTACACTATTATGGATTACTCACCCTAAGATAACTATAATAAAATATAATAACATTTCTAATATTTTTCTAGATGAAAAAAATCTTTTCTTTTGACTCTTACATCTTTAAAAATTAGAAAAAGGACGAGTCATTGTACTACAAAATAAAAAATTAAAAGTTGCACAAACTTTCACCTTTTGCGAAAATTGCATTTCTCGTTTTAATGTCGACTAATCATTTTCACAGCTTCCAGTTCTAGTTCAAAACGATTTCTCGTCACCCAGCAGGAATTATGTCAAAAGATTTTGGGATTTTTAATATAGAACAAAGAATTTGTATACGGTACTCTTACTTTTCTTCTACTCAGAACATCGAGTAAAGTTGTTGGCAATCAGTTAAATTTTTCGCATCGTAAAAACTAAGAAAAACATAAGCTTTAAGCGACTCTGATAGACCTGAAGAACTATCGTAAAAAAAAATTTCCGGAAGTTCTCAAAATGTTGGAGCATCCGAATATTTCACCTCAAGCTGAAAGAGATTATTCAACTAGTTCATCGGACGAAGAAAATCAATTTTTTTCTTTTGTAATTTACTACTTATCAAACAGTTAATTATCAAAATAGTGTTACGCTCTTAGTTTCAATTTTTTTTTTCTTTTCCTTAACCAAGCATGTTTCATAAAAGCAGGTTTTTGGGCCTAAGATTTCAACAATCCTACAAAATTCGGAAATGAATGATACAAATGTTTTTGAAGAATTTTTTAAATATTTATTGCGGAATCAGCATCTCACAAAACATAACAATGATAATTTTCAGAATTTCGCATTTTATCCCCACTGTGCAGCTCTGCTCCTATCAGTAACGTAATTCACCACAAAAAATGGTATGCCCATAAACGTTGAACGTTCTTGAAGCACCATAAAGCAGTGAAAATAAACAAAAACTGAAACGGAGTTTGTTACATTCTAGAATAAATTCAGGAAGCTATTAACTCGAACAATAAAATCGTTTAAAAGAAATATTTAAAAATAACTAATCTGTTAAAAACAAGATTTGGACGGGCACTTCAAAATTACGTTATCTAGAGAATGAGGACTTGAGGCAAAAAATTGAGCACTTAACGCTTTAAGTTACTTAAATGCCTCTATATGTCGCCGTATTGTTAATGCATGTTGAAGAGGTCATCAGTCAAGCTGCTTTACTAATTGGACTCCTTAGTGAAGAAACGCTAGAGGTCATGAATCACCAGATAAAATATATATCTACGCCATGATCCTGCAAGAAAATAGTTCTACTCGATTGTTAGTCATATTATTTTATTCAATTTCCATTATGTCTAACCAGCTTCTGCATTTCTACTACCGCAGATAGAGCAACTTATTTCATTACGCTAATCTATCAGTATAATTAACAATAAAGATAGATATTACCAGATAATTAACTTATCCTGTGTAATATTTCAACTATCCACAATCAATTTGCTACAAAGGATTGCTGGTTTATAATTGAACGCTCCTACCAATATGAATTGCATATAAAACCATACCAAGAAAAATGGTTTTATTACTAAAAAGATATGTTTCAGAATGTGACCATCAAATCCTCTATCAGGCACTAGTAACAATTCTATTAAAAATTGTAAAAACCAATCAATTAAAAAAAAATATATTAAATAGGAACAAGTTCCGGCTGAGGTCTAAGAAAAAAAAATCTCTCTAAAGATTTGGTTTTGTAAATAATTGATAGAAATAAAATGTTTGTAGGCTAAAAGATATTGTTTAGATTTGTTTTTAGATAATATTTAGTAAAGTTAATGATATTTAAAAAAAAAAGGTTGACTACTGGATCAGTCATAAATAATTGGGTTTTAATTTATAAAAAGATCATGAATTAATTCTATAATAAATAAACAAAGGCATTCATATTTTATAAACGTTTTTTGGTAGCATCGATCATTAAAATTTTTTGCCATCAACAATCCTAGTCAGTGCTCGACAGACAGAATATCTAACGTACGCAGAGAAAATAAAGACTTGCAAAAATGTGTGGTTCGACTCTACCATATATCAGGGAACGTTATTGTCCACAGGGTTCTAAAGAAAAGAACGCCACTTGCTTTTTATATGGCTAATATAAAAATAGTTCCTATCATATGGAAGAATCACAAAACGTCAAGAGAAGAAAGAAAAACTTGTATATTTTTCCATAAGCCTGTATCCACCGGGTTTCGATAGGAGCATTCCTTTACCTTCTCGGTCAAAAGGCGTCTACTCTCTCAGTCCTCTCTCTATACACCCTCCGCCTCCCCAACCAACGTAAAAAAAAAATCTTGTTGGTGACTAAAATTGTGACCGGTAAATAAAATTTATGAGAAATATGTAAAGATATTTACTTCTCAATATTAGAATGCTGTATGAAAATAATTAAATATTTTTGTTTTTAATATATAATTAATGCTCTTGAACTGTATTTGAATATAATTACAGTATATTCACATTAATAAATATTTTTCCCATTTCATGACATTTTAGTTTTGAATATTTCCAACATTTTGGCTAATCAGAAGTTTAAATTGAAGCGTCCAACGTTTTTTGGAAGTTTAAATTTTGAAAACGAGATAAGGTTATGATTTCTTAATTATTTAGCATACACTGGAAATCCATCGTACGGAGAATTAATTACACAGTGCTTTTATGAAACAAGAAAAAGGAGTAGTTAGTTTTAATCCTGAATATGCCTCTAGTAAGCAAAAATCTTAATGTTATTTGTAAATACTTTTTCAAGTATAACATCTGTAATTTTTATGTATACTATTTTTTTTCTTACATTCTCATTTAAACCTACTATATTTATTTCTCTCTCTTCTATTATTGTTGAACATTTCTTTTTCTTTCTGTGCATTTCATTTCTGACTACACCCCCTACCATCTATCTATCTATATTATCCAATAAAAGCCTAATGAAATGATTTGTCAGCGATGAATTCATTACGATTGGTAACATTTATACCTTATGCATACTAGACCGCAGGATATAGGACACCTCACATCAAGTCAAAATATAATAAATGTTTTAGTTCTGACGATGCTCAAGTTGGCGAAACGCTGACCGGTTAGTTTTTAAAGCAACTTAAGAGAGCTATCTTTTATTTTGGAATCTTCCAAAAAAATAAGCTTATTATAAATGTTGTCTATTTTTCGGGTGTTATTTATTATGATAAATCTTTTTAATGAAGGTATACCATTAATTATTCTCGTAGGTTGGTTTTTCATTCAACTAAATTGAGTCAATAGAGTAACAGTAGTGGAAATGGACCAGTGGAAAGCGTAATGCCGGCTCCACACTAGTGGCAAATAGTTTGTCAAACAATTTTTTAATTATTTGTGAAGTTTGAAATGAGAATGTACAAGAGAGCATATTGCCAGCATATGGGTCATCCACACACATGGTAAGCCGTTTGACGAATCGTTGACCAAATGTTTGTGAAAAAATGCGATTTAAAAAAAAAAAATTATGCTAAAAAATATTGTTTAATTAGGAGAAATATTATTTATATTCATAAAGATATATGATTTTATTAGGAGCTGAGGATTAATATTTTTATTTTTTTGTACAACTAATTGCTCTTTGAGAGAAGAGAACTTGCTTTCTATTGTATTGAATAAAAGAGATAGGTTGTCCTTTTATTTTTTTTTTACATTCCTACTGCTACCAGGAGTAGCCTTTTTTTATTTTATTTAACAACAATATTTTGTGAACTTTAAATATGGGGATTGAATTACGAAAATTAGCTAATTTTTAAGAATTTTTAGGCAAATATTGAACTAATAACGCAGAAAAAAGTACGAATGAAAACAATAAATCCAACAATTTTAAAATCCAATATTTAGGTAAAAATGAGGAACCCATTTGGCAAACAGTTCGTCACTGGTGTGGATGACACGTAATGGCAATGGCAAATCCCTGTGATGTGCAAAAGAAAACCGCTCGAAAACGGCCAGCGACGGTTCCATACCAGTGGCAAATCGTTTGACAAATTGTTTGCCACTGGTGTGGATCGGAGTATTTGTGAATGTTTGTGCATTGGTGAAAGTACTGACCGATGTTTGCGTTGGCTGTTCCCGAGCAGTTTTCTTTCACACATCAAAGGGATTGCGAACCAGTGACCAACTGTTTGCCTAACAAGTTCCTAATTTTTACCTAAATATTGAATCTTTAAAGTGTTGAAATTGAATTATCAATGATTCGTAACTTGATAAATTTTGGTTGTTAATTGGATTTATTGTTTTAATTCGTACTTTTCTCTGCGTTATTAGTTCAAAATTTGTCAACCGATTCTTAAAAATTAGCTAATTTTCGTAATTCAAGCCCAGATCTTAACAAAATATTGTAGTTTAGTAAAAAATAAACAGGTAGCAGTAGGAAAGTAAAAAAAACAAAACATAGAAGAACAATCAATCTCTTTTGTTAAATAAAATGTAGATCAAGCAATTTCTATTCCCTCAAAGTGCAAATAGTAATGGAATTAAAAAATAAAAATGTTAAACATCAGCTCCAAATAAAATAATATTTATGTATAAATATTTATATATATATATATATATATATATATATATATATATATATATATATATATATATATATACATGTACATATATATGTACATTAATGTAACACCCATTAATGTAACATTTTAACAACACTCATGTTACATTAATGGGTGTAATCTTATTTAATAAATTAATGGAACTTCATTCGATTGTATATTATTATTCCAGTCTAAGTTTTCTTCATAAATTATCGATGCATGAAAGAAAATAAATCTCTGAAATGCATTGCGTATCGCATCGCAAGTTATAAAACATTAAAAATTAGCCCGTCATTTAAAAGAGGTAATTTATAGCAGATTGGTTTGTTAAGTAAAGAGCTTTCATAATAATAATATTTTTTTTATTTGTTTCCAGGTCAGCTCATGCAAATGGGATTGAGTTTTATAGATCACACATTTTTTTTTAACTAAAAAAATATTATAAACTATGTATACATATATTATATTTAAACTAATACGTGAACGATGAATACAAATAAAACAGTTAGGTTAAATATAATTATAAACAAGACAAACTTTCATAACCAGATTTTATACATCTTACAAACCAAGTTAAATCATTAAATATGTTTTTATTTTCTAAAAGTAAAAAATGTTCTATTTTGACTTTATTATCAGAAATATTATCAATACATTTCCTTAAATATTTATTTCTAGAAGAGGTATAAATAGGGCATTGCAGTAGGAAATAGGATTAATCTTCAGGTTCACGTATGTTACCAAAGGGTATCCAGCGCTACTATCTAGATAGCTATTGTGAAAACCATAGGAAGCTACTATTAAGTTGACATAGCCTTAGTTGATTAATTAGTCTATGTGTTCTAATTGGCGCCTTCATTTTTAAATAATATTCACCCTTCGTGAAGCTTATAATTTTCGTAAAATTATGATTAAATTTTGAGAGCAGAATACCTTGAATATCTGTCGAAAGTTTATTATTTCTGAATTTTTCAACAGCGCACCATCATTATTTTTAAAACTCAATTACATATTTCCAAATGAAAAATAATTAATTGTGTTGGAGAATTGTCCCATGCTTACATTTCAAAAATTAAATTACTAATTTCTAAATACATTATTAATCAAATGATTGTTATTGTGTTCAATTATTTTATTAATGCCCCGACCCCCAGTGGCGTAGCTAAGGATGACTGCACCCTGTATATATATATATATATATATATATATATATATATATATATCAATAAACTGAGTGTTCACTATAATAATTTTTACTATATAAATAATTTCTTGTTTGTTAATTATTAAGATTTATAAATAATCCTAAACGGAAGATAAAAGTCCCCTCATCAGTGAAATTAGCTCATTGGGTGAACTTTTGAAAGTGAATAAATTTATTTATGAAGATTTGACAAAGTTTATAGGTCAGCATAAAGAAGAAACTTTGAATCGGCCACTTTAATACCACCAAACGAAATCATAGTTTGGCAGGATTTATAAGACAATCATTAATTCCGACTCCCCCTCCCAAGGTTCCCAGTTCCACTGCTTAATTTGTTCATTGCTTTCATTTGCTTCTTCATCACAACTTCCCAACTTCTGATGGCCTAAAAGAGATTTTCAACACTCAAACAAAATATACCTTAACAATAATTATGAACTAAATAGCGAATGATTGTTTTTTAACTACTTGTCATTTGTAAAATTATTATTACATAATAACACCAAAAAAATAATGTAATTATAGTCCCTTAAATGTTAGGCGAAAGCTTTGTAAAATAAACAACAAAAAAACATCTCAAAAACTGTACAAAATATTATGTAGCGGGACAGGAAAATAAGAAACAGTTTATACAAAAAAAAGGGATATGATGTGATTACATATAAAACACTATTTTTCTAAATTTATTTTTGTGACATGAAGTTTAAAATAATTTCTAAAGAATTAGTGAAATATGCAAAATTATTTGTACAACATTTGTAATTTATATATATATATATATATATATATATATATATATATATATATATATATATATATATATGTATATATAGTGTGTGCATTGCAAGGAAAAAAAATAATAAAGATAACATCAAGAATTTTTTTTATAATAGAATTTGAAAAAGTGAAAAAATAAAATTGTATTTATTAAATAAGGCAGAAGACAATGTTAGGCTACTATAATAGTATTTTATGAACAGAGCTAGACGAAAATCATTCCAAATACAAATAACAAAATGGAATTGATTATACTTCCAAACGTTTAAAACAAATCAAAACATTTAAAAGGGGTATTTTTAAATATTAAACAGAGAATAATTAAGTGTAGATTACCCCTTTACTGTGTAAACATAAATAAATTTGAGGAAATAATGAATATTTTTCTATCAGTAAACCTTTTCAAATAACGAAAATTACATTAAACATTTTGATTAATTATTTCAGAAATATTACTTAAAAAATGATCGATGTAAAATAATCATTTCAAATAATTTATTTAAAGGCAATGTGTATGATCAATAATTTGTTTATAATAGCAAAATAATTTTTAAAATAACCATTTATATGAAGCACTGAAAATAACTATTATTTTTTATTTCAAAATGTTTTCAGTTTACCCTCATTTTTATTTTCCTGAAAAATAAAAAAAATAAAATAACCGAAATTTTTATATTTTAAAACTTTTTTTTTCAAATTTTATTTTTCAAATCTCATAGTACAAATTTTGATAATAATCATTTATGATATAATGTAATGAAGGCTTATTAAAGGTTTTTATATTAAATATTTTTTCAACAAATTTTTTGTGCAAGTTTTAATAAAAAAATTAATCACTTTATAATAAAGGTTTAAAATTTCACTTTAAAATAGTAACTGGAATACAATACATTAGTTTGTGCAAAATAAAAAAATAAAAACTTCAAACCAAGAGTAACCTCATGTAAGGACGTAGATAAAAACCTACTGACGCTAAAGCAGGATATCCTGGAGAGATGGGGCAGGAACTTCAAGAACATCCTTTACAAAGAGGGTGTAGAAGAGGGACTTATTTCAGGATCGATGGTTGAAGAGCTTCTAAATGACTCGGAGCCACCGAATGAAAAAAAAGTCGAGGCAGCCATCATGAGGTTAAAGAACAACAAGGCACCGGGAGTGGACGGTATACCGGCGAAGTTGGTAGGATACGGAGGTGAGGGACTCGGGAAAGAGTTTCACAACCTCATCGTTACAGTATGAGAAGAACAAAGAACGCCTGAGGCTTGGAGACGAGGTGTTATTTGTCCACTTCATAAGAAAGACGATCAGATGGAGTGTGACAATTATCGAGGTATCGTTCTTCTATCAAGTGCCTACGAGGTGTTATCAAACATTCTTTTTGAGACTCATTCCCCATGCAGAAAGGGAGATAGGTAGGTACCAGGCCGGGTTCGGAGGAGTAGATCAACCACAGACCATATTTTCTCCTTCATATTGATTTTCGAGAAGGCAAAGGAATAAAAAATGGTTACACATCACCTTTTCCTGGACTTTAAATGTGCAATAATCCTACCGGAGCTCTTCCAGGCGTTAGAAGAAACGAATATACCCAAGAAGTTGACCCATCTGGTGACTATGTTGGGATCGAATAGTGTTCACATTGGAGCTGACCTCTCCGAATCTATGACAAACTGTGGTGTAAGACAGGGAGACGCACTGGCATGCCTCCTTTTCAATTTCTCGCTCGAGCGAGCAGTGCGCCGATCTGACATCCAAACACAGGCTACACTGTTTAATAGCAAAGTTCAATTGTTGTGGTATGCCGACGACTTCGACGTTGTTGCAAGATCAAGAGCGTTGCATTGCCCTCACAGAAGCGTTCCTTGCCCTGGAGGAGGAAGCTAGAAAACTTGGTCTAGCTATCAATGAAGCCAAGACGAAGCATTTGAAAATAGGGGGAGCAGGAGCAGGGGCAGGGGCTGGATAGTTTGGAGCTGGACCCTACAGATTTGAGGGTGTGTACATTGGTTCGGAGGTCAATGCCCAAAACGACGACTCAACAAGAGGATAGCTGCAGCAAACCGGAGCTACTTTGGTTTGGCCAGACATGTCAGGAGCAGGTGCCTCTCAAACAGGACGAAGATTAATCTTTATAAGACCGTGGTACACACAGTTCTCACATATGGGTCAGAGGCGCCGGCCTTTACCAGAGATGATGAAGCCAGGCTTCTGGCATTTGAAAGAGAAATATAAAGAAGCATTTTCGGCCCCGTTCCTGAGAAAGGCATCTGAAGAAGAAGAAAGAATGCGGAGCTTTGTGGGCTGTGTAATGACGTTGAAATGGTCAAGTTCATCAAGCTCGAAATACTTCTATGGGCAGACCATGTGGTGAGGATGGGAGATGGCGAGATACCCAAGAAGATGCTAACAGATGAGCTTCACTGCAAGCGGAGAGTGGGTCGGGTGTAAGATGACCGGACGCACGGGTACTTTTTGGTACCCGAAACTGGAGAGCTGGTGCAATAGACTGAACCAACTCGGGGAGGCTTTTGGAGAAAGCCCTGACTGGGTGACGGGTTGTCGCGCCACTCATGATGATAATGAAAAATAAAACACCGATCGAAAATATAAAGAACGAAAACAAACTAGAGAACGAATAAGAAGATATATATATATATATATATATATATATATATATATATATATATATATATATATATATATATATATATATATACAGACCGGGCGTAGGAGTGATGACCCTATCCCGTGTACCTTAATTGTGAATTGCGTTGTGGTTTTCCAGGACATAACATAGCCGCCCGGAGATTTGGTTCTTTGCCTCGGGGAAAGAAATATAGAACCTCGTGCGCCTGCTGACTCCGAACAGCCATAATCCGTGGATCTAGACCGATTTGTCACTGTCCTTGAACCCGAGTGAGTCGGTGGGAAGGACACTGCCAAATTGGCCCCAAAGGGGCTGGTTATGGAGCAAAGGGCAGCCTGCCGCTGCACCATGGTTCGCAGCAACGTGAGGTTGGGTGATCCCCTCCAGGCTCTCTGTACTCCCGCAAGCAATAAATGTCTGTAAGAACACCACATCGCGCGGCCAAAGATCTACAAGGTCTATAGAGCCAACCGAAAAAAATATATATACATATATATATTTATATATATATATATATATATATATATATATATATATATATATATATATATATATATTTATTTATATTTATTTATTTATTTGTACGTGTATAAACTCTGTCAAGTCAATTTAATTAACACTAATTAAAGGCATCGGAATAAAACCATTACAAAAAAAAGTAATTTTTGATTTTTACTGTAAATATAAGTTTCGAATAAAGTATTTCTTGTTAAAACTGATTCTTATAATAAAATTTAGTTATTATTAAAATGATTTTTGAGAGTAAAATAAAATATCTATAATAATTATGGAAATTTCTATTATAATTTAATACTTATTGTGTGGATATATTAGTTATATTCACAAAATAAGTATTAAATATTTCCAAATAATCAAAAACAGCGTCTTGAATTTTTTTATGAAAACTAAATTTCAATACAAAATTTTAAGTATTATAATATAGTATTTTATTTTAATGCCTGTCAAATAAAATTGAAATTACCCCTACGTATGAGCTATACTCATTTGATTGGATCACCAAATATCAGTTTAAAATAAAGAGTTGCAAATTTATTGATATATTTCAAGAATTAGAATCTAAATTAACCCAAAAACTTTTTTTTCAGTTTAAAAAAAATTAAAATTTATCTAATTTTAATCTAAATCTAATTATATCTAAATCAAAATCTAAATCTAGATTTTTTTTTACAACTATTTCTATTTAAAAGTATTAATTTAAAAAATAATAATTATGTATCAAATACATAATACGAAAAATGGTAGTAACTTCGAAAATATTTCAGAACCAACTACGATTCAATAAGATGGGATCCTTTGGCCAAACTAGGAGAAGAGGGGACCCAATACCCGTCATACGCTCAACTCTTTGATGTATATAGCCAGAAGACGGAAACGCGACCATGGTCAATCGATATACAATAACATAATCTCGGTCAAAGTGGCTGTTGGCTGCCTTTTTTTTGGCCGACAATTGCTTAGTATGTACGCGCTTGGGAGTTGGTCCTATTGGCTTTAGTCGTTGGATCTAATTTACCTCACGTCCACACTAGCCATGACCACTATTAGCCTAGAGTGCATTATATCAACAAGCCTCGCTTTCCCCCACTGCTTTGTTACCAACAGTTACTCAAGGAGTTGATGTCACTGGGGACTGAAATTGAGAATTTTGTTTTTAGGGAAAAAATCAATTCATGACTAGATTTTTATGTTTATTAATTAAAAATCATTTTTTGATTTTTGTTAAGAAATAATTATGATTTATTTGAAAACAGATTAAACATCGCCTTATAATAACTATTGATGAGTGAAAAAAATTAAATTAAAAACAACTTTATTTTTTTTTTAGCGTTTCTTTTTCCTGCTCATAATAAAACTTGAAACTCAGTAACTTCCTTAAATTAGAGCTAGCGAATTGAGAGTAGTTCAATTTAATTCAGCGTGAAAATATTATTAAAAGAAGGCTATTTAACCACTTTTTTACGAATACGATATGCTGAAAAATAAACTACTAACAAACCAAATATAGAACCATAAAATAAACAATCAGACTTGTTTCTACCTATCTGGTCTTTAATCCTTAGTTATTGTTTCAAAATATGATAAAACAAGTTGTTTACTTCTGTTCGTACAAATGTTTATTTTCATGAATCATTTTTATGAATTAGTATCAACATTTGTATGAATAGAAGTAAACAACTTATTTTAACATATTTTGAAACAATAACTAAGGATAAAAGATCAAATCGGTAAAAAAAAAAAAATAAAAAAAAAAAAATAATACAAATAAAAAGTTTTACTTTATGCTTTTATATTTGGTATGTAAAAAAGTGATTAAATGACCGCTTTTCAATATTTTTTTCACGCTGAATAAAATGGAACCACTCTCAATTCGCTAGCTTTAATTTTAAGAAAGTGATAGCGTTTTGAGTTTTATTTTGAGCAAAAAAAATATCGCTCAGAAATAACTACAATTTTTGACCTAAAAAACAATACTCTAAAAGTGATAGTTATTTTTAACTGAAAACAATCAGTTAATGATGCTTGACTTATATTTCAAGCAAATAGAAGTCATAAATTAACAATTATTTTTTTCAAAATGCTTAAACGTTAACGATTAATTTTAAATTTTATTTAAAAATCATGGGCAATTTTTATTTATTTTTTTAATCAAAAATTGTTGTTATATTTAGATTTGGACAAAAAATTAATTCCCAAAATTAACCCGGTCTGACCACCTTTTCGTAGTGACTGTGTGAGCCGCAGGAGGGATTATAAAGTCGATCCCCGGCTGATATGACAGAAAATAAATTTATACTTTAATCGAGTGTAAGGAGTCCAGTTCCTTACCCGCTGGACCGTTTCAACTTCTAGGTAAAAAAACAAAAATAGGATTAAAAAAAAAAAGAATGAATAAAGAAGTAAGGATGATAAAGTTGAAAAATAGGAGAGAAAAGTAGTAGAGCGTTGAATAAGACAGCATTGTCACATAAAAAAAACGACAAAGAAGCAACAGGAAGAGGAGAGTTTCATTCAATTCATTGTTAGTTCGTTTTTTTTTGAGGTGCTGAAAAAACAACTGAAGAACTGCCGCGTTAGTATCTCCTTTCCAACAAACGGAGGTATAAAGTGTTCAGAAAAGCATAAAAACAATTGTAAAATTACAGGTACACAAATTTGGGAGTAACTGTAGGAAATTCTTCTGTTTGTAGATGAATAAAAGTTTCAAGTTTGTACCTCAGGTCTGTTTCAGCAACATCATTTTTTTTCTAATTTATTTAAAAATTCTGTGTATAAGATTCTCAATAAAGGAATTAGTTAATCTGCTAAGGATATGCATGTCCAAAACATTCGGTATACTTTGAATTGGTAATTATTATTCCGAAAAGTTTGATGTTTATTGTGATCTCAAGCAAGGAGAGTCTCTGTCCTCAGTTTTATTTAATTTAGCACTTGCTTATTTAATTAGAAAGGTAACCCTTACTGGAAAAGGTTTAACTCTGGGTGGTTAAATACCGGCGTTGATGATTAGGTAATGATAGGTCAGCGCCGGAACTAGGAGGGAGCAAATGGAGCGTCGGTTGGCAGAATTTAAACCGTCTACACACATGGGAACATCGGTTCGCGAACAGCGGTTCGGCAAACCGAAGTTCGGTTCGTGGCTCTCTAGACACTATACAAACACAAAACTTAGAAACCGTTGTTCGTCAGCTCTACACATATGGGAACTTGGTGCGCCGAACCGTTGAAATTTTATATTAAGGTTAAAAATAAAAAATATTTGTGTCGGCTTTCTTGATTTTCTTTTTTTCTTTTTTTTTTACATGAATTCAGTAATCAATTACATGCATTCAAATATATTACCTAAAGTACTATAATAAAACTGTTAACAAAATTAGGTTTGCCCCCCTGGCAAAAATTCTAGTTCCGAGTGTGATAGGTGAAGATGTGGGAACCATTAAATTAAATACAACAACGTCGATAAAATTCGGTAAAAAATTGCGTTTCGAAATAAATGCGGAAAAAACAAAATATATGATTAGTATTCGGCGATGATTATGGGGATAAAACAAGGGACGATGATCCTGAAATATAACAGGAAACACATTTGAACACGCAGAGGAATTTAAGTATCTGGGGTCTACATTAACAAGAAAAAACGAAATCCAAGAGGAAATAAAGGCTGAAGTTTAAAGGCGCTAGTTATTTCCAAGTTGCAAAATTACTTACTTTGCGCCTACTTTAGAGAAACTTTAAATTTATAATTAGCAAAACTACTATACTTCCTGAAGTTCTTTGCGAATGCGAAATGTGGCCACATACATTTAGAAAAGAACAAAGCCTAAAGTTTTTCGTAAATATCGAAAGTATTCCGTTGAGTATCTGGCCCGAAGAAGGATGAGTCCACTGGAAAATTTAGGAGACTACACAACGAGGAATTGCAGATCATGCACTGTGTCTATATAATTGAAGCAATAGTATCCTTAAGTTCTTAGGCTTAATAACGAACGAATCCTGAAAAGCTAATCAGCGCTGAACCGACTGGTAAACGTCCGAGTGGTAGACAGAAACGTAGGTTGGAGAGTGGAGGCAGGCTGATCCTGTGAATGGGCTTTGACAATGGTCGGTGGGATGCGGTCTGTTGACTGCGATTGGTAGTATCGGTACTCAAACCTTGGGGTTCTCTAAGTTATTATTATAGACACTATGCTATTGAGAAATAATACTTTAATCTTAATTCAATTAGAGATTGATAAATCATTTGCCACTTCTATAAATTTGTTTTATTGAAATTTAGTTTCGAATGTTATACATTCATCTTCAGTTCTAAAAACACGCAAAACAATTAAAAAATAAACAATTCAAAATTTGGTTTGGTATTATTATACATATATGTATATTAGTTATGTATAATTATACATATATGTATAATAATACCAAACTATATTTTGAATTGCTTATTTTTGAATTTTTTGTGCGTTTTTAGAACTGAAGATGAATGTATAACATTCGAAACTAGTTTTCAATAAAACAAATTTATAATATAAAAAAATATAATATAATATAAAATATAAAAAATAAAGCAGAATATTAAAGCCAACCAATCTACTAGCTGCTTCTTTTCAGTCTTCTTCTAGTATTCACTGTCATGATAGATGTAGCAATGTAGGAACTGAATGAATTTGTCTTTCATCTTTTCGTGGTATCGTTTATTGCGCGCTCTTATATGTTCATCAAGTATAAAATGTGATATTATCTAAGGGTATTTATTTAATTATGTAATAGTATATTTATTGTGTCTTAAGGGTTTTTTATTGAGCATTTTATTATATACTATCTTACATCATTTTCAAACTTTTGACTTGTTTTTTATTTTAAAATATAGATAGATAGATAGAAATACTTTATTCTGGGACTAGGTCCCTCAAGAATCGAACAAATAAAACAGAAACAATATCTGGCCATAAGACTATTAAATAAAGATCAATTAATGTTTACAATATTTTCAATACATTAATAAGCAAACGAAGTAAATTCTTGTCTTGAAAAATATAGTTAATGTGAAAAAAATAAATTAAAATTAGAATTAAAAGAAAAGAAAAAGGGAGAAAGTGATAAATATAAAAATAATGAGCTAATTAGCATAGTTGAAGCTAGTGCATTAAAAACTACTACTTACTTCTGATCTAGATGTTACTCTTAAATTGAAATTACAGAGCATCACTTTTAAAGAAAAAAAGAAGGTGTTGGAAAAGGAGGGATTTGAATGAGGATAGAGAAGAAGCATGCCGGATATTAGAAGGAAAGGAATTCCAAAGGGTAGAGGAGCGGGCGAGAAAGAATGTTCGAATGTTTTGGTTCTATGAGAAGGGGTATAGAGGTCAGAAAGCCGCGATTTTGTTTACTGTGCGTGGATCGAGGATTGAAATTGTAGGAAGCTGTAGATGTTAGAAGGGTCCTGGGTGGTGATAGTTTGGTATAGGAAAGATTCGAGGAAATATTGTCTACGGTTAGAGGGGACGAGCCGCTTTAACTCGCCGTAAAGGTGGGACACATGAGCCCGTCTCGATGTACCGAGGACAAATCTCAAAAAACAGTTCATGATACGCTTCAATCTGTCCTCGAGCAAATTTGAAAGGCTCCATATACCACACAGCCATTGTCAAAGTGAGAGAAGATAAGGGTGGATAGGAGGAGGTGAGGATGTCAATCGTGAGAATGATCGGATGGGGATGAGGTATCTATGATTCGGGATTTCAGGCTGTTATGAACATAACACCTTCGGCAGTTCTGCCCATTCGGTCATGGCGGATAAAGGAATAATTACGCAGGAAAACAGAAGAGGAAGGAATGTAGGGCTTTATGGTATGGTAAACGTTATGAGTAAAAAACTAAAGTAAAATATTGCAGGAATTCATCATAATGAGCAGGTAAGGATTGAGAATTAACGTGACAGGAGGTCAAGATACTAGACATGGAGGGGAGTAGGATAGTACACAGTATTTGGGGAGAAGATGCTCATAACTATGACGATTTGAAGAATAACATCTGAAACGAAGCAAAAAGTTAACATAAAAATTAAACAAAAAGAAGTGGATATGCCAAAACATCAGCAGAAGGTGTCAAGATCTTGAGCCTGATCAATATAAATCACGGGGTGGCCATCATCCTTCCGGCAGCCCACTCTTCTTGCCGCAAACCAGACCCATTTTAATTTTCCCTCTGCTCTCTTCTGACGAGCAAGCCAGTACAAACGCCTATTGGTGGGAGTCATTTCTTCCCCCAGGATATATCCGGTGGGAATCGTCCTCCTGCCAGCCAATATCCGGGGTGGAGAAGTCTCTCTTAACTTTTATCCTAGTCTCGTACAGACTGCCTGATGAAACGGGGAATGACAAGTGGCAGTCGGGGGTGGTCTATTTTGTGTCTTCGCTGCTCTCCAAGTCGAGATCCTCAATGTTAATCTTTATACTTAGGCCGGCTCCCACGCTGGCAACCAGAGCCGCAGGAGTATCTCCCGCGCGGATCAGGATGCCCGCCCTGTTCAGCTTTATTGAGTCTGACTTCTAGCTCATCGACCCTAGTTTTTAATACTTTATTTCCGGAAGTCATATATATATATATATATATATATATATATATATATATATATATATATATATATATATATATATATATATATACACGTAACTCATTAAGTTTTAAAATTATGTATTGCCTCGAAAATAGAAAAATAAAATAAATAATGATGCAATTGAGAGAGTGGTTTGGATAAACAAAAAACAACAATAAAAAAGATTAGGTATTATTAGTTAATAATAATAATAATGTAGAGTGGTAAATATTTGAATTAGACAGGAAAAAATCTGTGACGAGTGATTCCAATTTTGTTCGAGTAAGTAGGTGTAATGATTATGTCTCACTATCAGTTTCAATTTCGCACCACTAACGTAACAGGATCATTACTGTGCGTGAACTTATTAATAACTATTTACAAAACTTTGTCACATAGTAATTTTTATTAATATTAACATCAACAATGAAATGTGTGTTACTTATATGAGGAACTCCCATTCACTGTAGATATTTTTAACCTTTGGAATTGTACAATAAATTTCCATTTATTTTTAAACCTTAATTTGGAAATATTTGTAACATTTTATTCCAAAAAACTGTAGAACATTGAGCCGATTTGGAATAATTTTATTATTACTTGAGGGCATTACCCGCCCTAGCCTCAAGCTCGTGGACAAACAAAAGCGGTCGGGTGGACAGGATGCTCAAAGCCTTGTTCACACCGTGCAAGTGTTTAGTTTAGCGTTGAGTCATCATGTAGGGTGTACTAAACAACTAAACACCTCAGGTTCTGAGACTAATAAAAATTTTGATGCATTTTTATTATTGTTTTTTAATTTATTTTTCTTATTAAAAATTTATATATTTGATGTATGAAATAAGATAAAAAAATAAAATATTAATACATTTTTATATGAATGCCACTGTCCTGAGGGGCTCTAGGTATATAATAAGGAATCCTAAAAATTAAGGGATATAATATTCTAGAAAAAAAACGCACAATGTTATGGAAACAAATACATACGTACGTACACACGCACGCAAGCACGTACGCAAGCACGCACGCACACACACACACTCACACACACACACACACACACACACACACACACACACACACACACACACACACACACAAATATATATACACACACACACAAATATATATACACAGGGTGTCCCAGAAGGAAATGACCGCAATTAAGGGAAGGATAGTCTATCATAAATGTAGTTCAGTGCCGCCAGCCACACCATCATATTTCAATCCGTTTTCGAGATACGATTTTTTAAAAGGTTTTCCAATAAACTCACGTGTTCCGAATTTCTCTTCTTTAACTGAACATTTTTCAACTTTTGCCTCCATTTTTTTTAATACACTCCGAATTTTCTATAATATAGCAACTAATTTATAGGAAAATAATATTTTGTCCTGTGATAATAGCAGCCTAAGAAAAGTAAACATGTAAAAACGAATCATTTTCAGAAATACTCGACTGAATCGTACGGAATGAATTTAAAGCTCCAACCTTGGGAAATTTAAAAACAGTTACTACATTTGATCGGCTTTCCAACGATATATCCAACTTAGCGAAGCTAGTCTAATTTAGAAGAGATATTGAGGTTGGGAAGTCAAAAACCGTTAGATAACTATTCCAATACGATTGCCTATTACTTTTTCTTTCCTGGTTTTGTTATTTTCTCAACTTTCTTTTTTTCTCCCAAATTTTTTTATGAAGTGGGTTACGATTGAAAACACAGTGTTTTTCCTTTTGAATGTTTTTTTATTGTTTGTCTCACAATTTTACTTTGTATTTATTTTTTAATTTCTCATCTTTTAAGAGGACGAGGTGGTTATTAGAATGCGCTAATTAGAAAATGAAGTGGAATAAAATACTACAGTGTCTGCCCATTTACCACATTGTGATAAACCCAATTACCGCTTTAAAAAAAAATAAATAAAAGGTAAAGGACAAACAATAAAAAAACATTCAAAACGAAAAACACTTTGTTCGGGGTAGGAAACCACTTTATAAAAATTTTGGGGGAAACCAAAAAAACAAGGTACAAAATAAGAAAACCAAAAGAACAAAAAACAACACTCGGTACTCGTACTCTAACGTGATAAGCTAAATGGCCCTAACTCCAAATCATTATTTTAAATACATCTTTGTATTGTGACCGAATAGCTCTAAGAACTACACATTGTTATAGCGTTAGAAAGCCCTAAATTCAATTGTTAGATGCTTATCATTGCTACTAGGGCTTTCTAATGTCATAAAAATGTTTAGTTTTTAAAGAAATTCGGGTACAATACAGAAATGTATTTAAAAAAAACGATTTGGAGTTAGGGACTCTTAGGCAGTATTTTTGTAGATGTCTAACTTTTATTGACCTCCCAACCTCAATGTCTCTTGGAAATTAGACTAGCATCGCAAAGTTTGTTATTTCGTTGGAAAGCTGATGAAATGAAGCAACTTTTTTGAATTCCCAATGTCCCAGCTAGAAAATTCATTCCGTGGGATGCAACCGAGTATTTCTAAAAATTAATCGTATTTACTTGTTTACAATGCTTTCGCTACTAGGATCGCCTGACCAAGAAATGTATTCCTACAAATTAGTTTCTATCCTTATAGGAAATTCATCGTACATTCAAAAAATTGAGACAATAGTCGAGAAACGTTTAGTTACAATAGAGAAATTTGCAAAAATAGTGATTATCTTGGAAAACCATTTACAAATTTTAATCTCGAAAACGGATTGAGATATGAAGGTGCGGTTGGCGGCACTGAACTATCTTTTTGATAGACTACTCATCTCATAATTACTGGCATTTCCTTTTAGGACAAGTATGTATATAAATATGTGTGTGTCTGTGTTTTTAAATTCTTCTTGTAAACACGTAATGATAAAAAAATGAGGTCAGTTAAAAAAGAAACATAAATCTACATTTTGAGCCAATTGTCCATAGCATATATTAAGTAGGTATAAATACATACTATCTGGCCAAAGGCTACATTAATAAAGGTCAATTAATATTTACAATAATCTCAATTAAACATATAAGTAACGAAAAAAAAATAATATCCTTCTGGTAAAAAAATATAATAAACACAATTTTACTGAAAAAAAAATGAAAAGAGAAAAAAAAAATAGAAAGAGGGAAAGGTGGAAAAAGGTGGAATTTGAATGAGGAGAGAGAAGAAGAATGTCGGATATTAGATGGAAGGGAATTCCAGAGGACAATGGAGCGGGCATGAAAGGAACGTTTGAATGTTTTGGTTCAGTGGGAAGGGATATAGAGGTAAGAAAGGCGCGATATTGTTTCCAGTGAGTGGACCGAGGATTTGAATTGTGGGAGGCTGTAGATGTAGAAAGGGTGCTGGGAGTTGATGGTTCGGCATAGGAAAGATCCAAGGAAATATTGCCTACGAATGGAGGGGAAAAGCCACTTTAACTCGCCGTAAAGGTGTGACACGTGAGACCGCCACGAGGTACAGAAGACAAATCTTAAAAAACACTTCATGATACGCTTCAGTATGTCAGGCGTATACCACGCAGCCATAGTCAAAGTGGGGGATAATGAGTGAGGATACAAGGAGCTTACGGGTGGGTTGTGGTAGACGATGGCGGGAACGATGGAATAATTTTAGGGTACTTATTGACCGTCGGAAAATTTAGGCAATATGGGATTTCCAAGAAAGGGTATGGTCAATAGTAATCCCTAAGTTTTTGACACAGGAGCTGAAAGTGATAGGCCGATCATTTAGGAATAAATTAGGGAAGGCAGCGTTGGATCTGAGGTGAGAGTTGGAACCAATGAGAATGGCCTGAGTTTTCATTGCGTTTAACCTTAATTTATTCAGTTTTTCCAAGGTACTGATCCTATCTAGGTTTTCCTGAATATTGGCAAACACAACTATTAACTTAGAAGGAAGGAAGGATAAATAGATTTGGAAGTCGTCAGCGTAAAGGTGGTGGGAACATTGGTGGATTGAATTGGGAAGATCATTGATATAGGAATTGAAAAGGGTTGGGGAAATGCTAGAACCTTGGGCTACTCCTAATATATATATTATCTTCATCTCTATTTCCTTCTACTATCTTTCAGATACAATTTATTTATTTTTACCTACAAAAAATTACAATATCCGAAGTTATCCTTTAACAAGTACCAGCTCATCCTTGGCATAGTGTAATTGCGCCCCTGGGACAACCTCGCTGTGGCCCCAACAAAACCTTTTTCAGTTGAGGTCGAGGCATTACTGCTTTAGGAATAACTTCACGAGACCACCGGAAGTCTACAGCACTAAGAATTTTAAATAATATGTTATTTTGGCAGTAATTTTAATAATTCCAATGAATACGAATGTTACAACTGAATACAAAGCAATTAGTTAGCACAAATGGCTCTAGAGAGTGCTAGTAAGGTGACCTTCGGGTAACTTCGGCAGGAGCCAGTGATAATGTGGCCCCATTGTAAAGTGATACCGAAAAAATAAATGATAAATACACCAGGTATTCGCCAGAATTGTAATATTTCCTTTTGGTTTGCACACTAAGATCCACCACTGATCTACCTACATTATCAATACATATGAAGGAATGAATGAATAAAGTGAAGGACGAATGAAAATAAATTTTATTCATTGACTTTCAGTCACAACTATGAATGTAACTTAGAATTGCAGAAATGTTCAGTACTTGTACAATTTGTCTAGCTTACAGTGAATAATTAAGAAAGAATTAAATTATAAAATAATAAAATGAAATAAAGGAGTGTGTAATAATTGTCATTTAAATTATAAGTCATTTAAATCATAATTAGATATCTATGTACACCTATTTACACTAACAAACAATAAACATAGTAAACACGAAACAATAAACAGTTAAAATGAACATATAAATAACTTTAATTCTTACATAAATGTTGAAAATTGATAGTCAATGAAGTGGAGAAATAATTGATGCTTAAAGGAGTTTAAGGAGGAGGATTTGCGAATGGAGTTGGATAAGAAATTCCAAAATGAAGTAGCTCGAAAGGTAAAGGAGGTTTTGAAGGAGGTAGTTCTATGAAAGGGTATATACAAGTTTGTAAGTTGGGATCTGGCATTTACAGAGTGTACAGAGGAACAAGGGGTGAACAAATTAAGAATATAAGGAAGCTCTTTGGTTTTGAAGGTTCGGAAAATAAACCTAGGAAGTATTGCCGTCAGAAAACTGGCTGAAGCAACTTTAACTCGGCATACCAACTGGAGACGTGGGAGCCCCTGGGGATTCCGAAGATGAATCTAATGAAGCAATTCATTAGTCTCTTTAGTCTCATCTCATGCCTACCTGACAGTCCACCATACACAAGGCAGCCATAGTCAAAGTGGGGATAAAAGAGGGAAGATACTAGGAGCTGACGGGTTTTAGGAGGTATAGAATCCCGAAATCTTAGGAGCTGTTTAAGGATAGCAATGGACTTTCGGGTGATTTGGAAAATGTGATAAAGGAAGAGAATTGAGTAGATGCTTGGAACCGATGAGGATGACCTGGGTTTTTTCACATTCAGCCTCAAATCATTGCGTACTTCCCATGCATTAATACAATCAATACCTTATTGTACCTTTCGAATACCCTCATACATCTCAGTAGGATGGAAGGATCTGTAAATTTGGAGGTCATCAGCCATGTAAGTGATATTGTGAATGCTGAATGAAATCAGGGAGATCGTTATTATAGACAGAGAAAAGGATTGGCGAGAGTGAGAACCCCTGAGAAACACCACGTGTCAGTAGGAGGTGGGAGGGAGGAGGTTTGTTGAGGATGATAACTATTTGGGAGGGAAGAGACAGGAAGGAAAGGAACCATTTTAATAAGCGATTTGATAAGGAAAGGTTTTGGAGTTTGGAGGAGGATATCATGCTTAACTAAATCGAAGGCTTTTCTGAGTCGAATAGTAATTTTCTGTTGGCCTATAGAGGATTCGAGATCTTGCGTGATTTTCAACAAGTCAGATTACGTGGTATACTGGGATCGGAAGCCAGACTGGAGGGGGTTAAACGAAAGTTAACGAAAAGATATTCTAAATGAGGAGTGTCAGGAAAAGGGTACTTGAAAAGGATTTTTACCCTCAAACTATCATGAACGTGTATAACAATTGTATAATAAAATTATATACTTTTTGCTAAAAAAACGATGTTATTAACAATCACCAATTGATGTAACAATTATTTCTTGCTGTAACCAAATATAATAAAAGGTCAAAAACAGTTGAAACCTTTTTAATTGTAACATAATTACCTAGTTTCGACAGCCATACATTCCATTATCCACATTATAAGTCATGATTTAAAAAACTTTACTGAATAGTATACATATCTGCATAAGAAGAATACTTTCTTGTCCCATATTATTTTGTCTAAAAAAAATCTGATTCTTATAATTACTAATTTATTTTGGTAGCTGAATTGGCTTATTTTTCAATGTTATTTCTTTAAAACGATAGTAAAATATAAATAAGTTTATGACCATCTCCTTTAAGTTATCTTTTTAACCTGTCTAATTATGTTTTTGCTAAGTATAGCATTTATGTAATGTTGTCCAATAGAATGTTTGAACCTTTACATTAATCAATTGTTTAGATTACCATATATTAATTATTTAAAAAATCTATTTTATTAATAATATCCAAAAAGTATTGTACTATGCCTTTTATATCGGGTTTTAAGAATTAAATTTTTTCAAAAATGTTTTTTGTTATATAAAAGGATTTTAAATATTTTCTGGTTTTATTATCGTCCGCTTTATTTAATATTTCTATTTCATTGAAATTAAAAACATGGTTATTTAGTGTATTATGCTGTGCCAATGGTGTGTAATTAACATTTTGAGAGTTTTTAATGTATATTAAAATTCGAAACGTCTCTATATAAAATGTGACTTTATATTGTTTCAAAATTATCTTATAAATAAATTTTGTTTATTTTCCTTTTCTATTTGATTTTTCATGTTAATTAAGCATTTATCTAATTTATTATATGTATACAAATCAAATTTTATATTTCCATGGTCACATTTTAAAGTAACGTTCTTAAATTTTTTTATCAGGAATCCTGGGGATATATTTTAGCTTGTAAAAATATTTCTAATCGATATAAAAATATAAAACGCTTCAAAATATTACACTGTAGTTTATTATGTCTAAATAATAATATATTAATTTTTTTTTTAAATTGAAAATTTATTTTATTTTTTTTGTAGCCTTTGGTATAATGATTCCAAAACAGTTTATATTTTTCCTCTATCTATCATAAATATTTAAGATATAGGCGTTTGCGACTTCTAATCGACCGCCATTTTGAAAAAAAGTCTGATGGTAATGTCGCGTTCTGAGTTCTGATCATCCTGGGGTGACCTGTGACTTTGGTACTTTTGAAAAAATGAGCCCAGTAGTCTCTGGGAAAAGCAATGGACAGTTGACGGACGGTTTATTTTTTAATCGATTTTTGGATTCTACGTAAAACCTAGAATTTTGAGAAGGGGGTTAATTTTTTTTTTTTATCTGTCGATTGATTAAAAGCATTTCACGGCTTTCCACTTATTTGGTAATGCCTTTAGCAGAGAAGGGTTCCCTCGAAGATTATAGAAATAATTAAAAATTATTCTTGTTGCAGGATTTTTTTAAGATCATCCCTTCAAGTAAATTTGTCAAAAGCTCGGGGGTAAGGCTGGGCAATATCCTAAGCCCCCTATCATTCATTACGGCGATGTAAATGGTAATTAAAGCTGAAAAAAAGATGAGGAGGTATTATAATGGCCGCTGGAAAATGGGGCAAGTAAAAATGAGACTACTTGTATTTGCGGATGATTAAGTTCTGCTGGGGGATTCTGAAGACAAACTGAGTTCACTGTTGACCTTTCAAGGAGGGAGCCTCTGGAAAGAGACATGAAATAACTAAAACCTTTATGCATGGTAATTGCTAAGCTAAGGGGAGACACAACACTAATTGTTGAAGGGGTCATCAATTGAAAGTGTGGACAATTTTAAATCTTTTGAATATAGTTGTAAATCAGTAGTGAGGGAAAATTAAATTTTAAAATGATAATAGGCACTATAAACACTCTCGGTCAAAAGTTTAAAACCACCCTTAATATTGTAAACTTTCCTAGGTAAACTGCAATAATATTTTTTTTAACTTGACTATGGAATGATAATTCCGTCAATTATAAATCAGTATTTCTTATAAGTAGCCGTATTATTTCACCAGAATGTGAGTAACCTCATCTTCATTTAGCTAAAAGTCATTAGTGGTCGCCTTTACACCCACCAATAGCCTAGTTCTGCTAGAATGAGAGCTAAGTCCCCAACATCACTTAAAATTCTATCACATTAGTCCAGTCAATGAATGCCCTAAAGGGGAGGGTGTAGATGGAAATGACGGGGCGGCCAAAATTGACTTCAGGGCTTTGTTTAGACTACTTAAGAGGTAAACATACTAAAAGTCCAGGGATCAAGGAGCAGATGCAAAGATAGGAGGTGGGGGAGATGGTCATGTTTTTTTCGGTTTTTCGTTTATACCTTGAAAACTGTTAGTCTTAGCTTAGAACATTTTGTGTTAGAAATTAAAGATCATTAAATTTCCTACAAAAATGTTCCAATTATTTGTTTTCGTATCTGTTATAGTTTAAGAAATATTCGTTCTTCAAAGTAACAAACGGTAAAGACGATAAAAAGAAAAGTATTATACTGGACTGTACTTTTCCTTTTAACCTCTTTACCGTTTGTTACACTGAAGAGCGCATATTTCAAAAACCATAATAGTTACGAAAAAAAAATTAATAGGAGCATTTTTGTTGAATGCGCTCTTCAAAGTAACTAATTTAAAAGCGGGTATTTCTTAAACTATGACGAAAAAAATACAATAATAGGAACATTCTTACAGGAAATTTAATACTCTTAGATATATATATATATATATATATATATATATTTATAATGTTTTAAGCTGCGACCAACGGTTTTTGAAACACAAAGGAGTAACCGAAAAAAAAATAGCTTCTTCACACCTCCTCTCTTTTCCTCTGCTCCTAGATCCCAGGACTTTTAGTCTTTTCCGTCTACAACCCTCTCATTGGCTGGCTTACATGTTCATTTTTTAAATATTTCTTTTTTATCAGCTTCTAAGATATGGACTGGTTCACTATTGTAAAAATTAATGGTTTATTACCGATTAAAAAAATAATATTATTACTAAAAACCAATACTATTTTAAAAATAAAATGATAGCTTATTTGATAATGTTTAAAGTAGTGAATGTTAGATTCTCATATGTTTCTATATATTTTTCTTTCTTTTTTTTAAAAAGTATTTTGTATAATTATTAATTTAAGTTATTAAAGACTTTAAAGAATTAGAACGTGATTTATAGAAGATATGAGTTAACTTGTATACGAATTACTGTATGTAGGACATTTTTAAGTCTGCCTAGTCATTTTTGTGTAAAATGGATAATCATTTAAAAGAATTGAAAATTTTTGTTGGGAATATTTGTAATTTTTTTTTGTTAGTTGAACTAGTGAAGCTAAAGATGCGACAAGAGGGGCATAGTTTGGATTTTCATTGTTGTACATCATTTTAGGGCCGTTTTCTACTTTTAAAATTATATGTTCGTCAAACAGGAAGGAATTTCGCAAATCTTGGTTGTCGAACACGCTATCAGCCAAAATATGTTTGTTGGGCGTTGCTGCCTTGCGATTTCATGATTGTTTCAAATAGATTTAAAAAGAAAAAAATAGTAGTTATAGGTATATTAATTTGTCATATATTTAAAAAAGGATCAATTAAAAAAAAAATCTGTTCTTTTGTAAGGGGCTTCATATTTCGGATATAATATATTCTTATGAAGCTTTTGAAAAAGTTGAAAATAATAAATCGACCTAATTTACGCCAGATCCTAGAAGATTTAAAAGTTGTAAGTTTATTCTATTTTTTCAAAGGTGATATTTTTTTTTTTTGTGGATTAATACAATTGTTTAATTTCGAAATGCATGCATGAATTCATATTCATAGAAGATAAAGTTTTTTTTTCTATCTTTCTTAAACTTTCTACGCCGCAGTGACAATCTATAATTCGCCGGCATCCCATTATTCTCATTCCATTTGCCATTTGCCTTTTCTCCATTCGAGCTATATCCGAAAAGTAGTGTTCGATACGAATACCCCTATCCCTTTAGAACCACTATGATATTAGAAAAAGACAAATCAAAAATAAGTTCGTAAAGGTACCTTATAGTGACTATAATGATACACGTAATACAACAACGCAGCCTTCAAATGGAGGGAAAGATATTTTTGAAAACAATTTTATGTGACCTCGTGATACATTTATTTTTTTTATTTCATTCAATCTTGCTGGGAAACCGAGTCCTTGAAAAGAGTTCGGATTTGTGGCACCTCTGAAAACCCCTATTTTAATCCTAAAAAATTACTCACGCACTCCGGAGTTATTTTTTTTTTTGTTATATCTTCGAAAGCTTTTTAATTTTTTTCAATACAGCTACATAAACACTACATTTTTTGTTTAAAAAGAAGTTGTTTTAAGAAACATAATAGAGCCTTTTTATGTCGGATCCATGTTTCAAAAAATTGAGATACAGCATCTCCCAGAAATGTATAAGAGTGTTATTAGACTCAATAGAACAATTTGTTATTATTAATAGATAAACCAATAAATTTTATTGTGATGTCATCCTCAATGTAGATATATGTTTACAATAAGGCTTCACAATTCATATATATATATATATATATATATATATATATATAGGGGACCATTATTAAATAATTCATATTTCAGTTTTCCTAATCGATTGCATTTCCTATATCGATACAATTTAAGGGTAACAATCACTCACGGTGTTAATATAAGTTCTTTTTTTTTTGCTTGTTTGTGCCTTTTCAAGATTCACATCTTTAGAACAGAAAATACAGCTAAAATAAATTATTTATATTTCTTAATATACAACAAATGTTCATTTTTACATAATATTTTGTAACTTTACAATGACATTTTAATTTGTTTCTATAGCAATCTGTTCCTCTTGTCGAGTCACTAACAACAATTACTTTCTTATATCAAGGAATGAAAAGGTGAATGAAAAATTGACAATATCAATATATAAGAGGAATATATTGCAATAAAAATATCTGGTGCGGTGCGTGCAACACAGCTTTCACTTACCACCCTTTAATAATTTTCCTTTTTTAAAAATAATTTTAAATAATTCATATGAACTCTAATTTAAAGATTTGCAGCAGCATGCACTTATTCAAGTCTTCTCTCACAAAAGTACAATCAAATAGTTTTATAAACAATTGCACAAGGTACGAAGATTTTGCGCAATATGTATTTTTGGTTTGTGAACCTCAAAATCAATTTTAAAAGGTTACATTTAGTTTCCATGGAAATTCCATTTATTTTTCATAGTTGTTCTTGTAGTTCAATAAATTGTATCTTTGCTAATTCTGGTCCGACTTAGATATTTTTTTTTAAAAGAATTTAATTACCTTTCATATGGCCATATACATGATTATAGTTATGCGCAAATGCAATTTTCTTTTCGTCATAACATTTTTTTCCTGATTTTTTTTTTCGGTGATGTGCTACGTATGTGAAAAGGAAAAGAGCTTTAAATTGAAGACTTTAGGCAAGTTTAATCAAAATCCCTTCAGCCATCTTCGAGAAAGTTGTAAAAAATCGATGATATAAAGTGGCACTTCCGGTGAGTCGATTTTTGTGAAAACTTTGCTATAACATCACAGGCATTTACCTATATGAAATACGTAATTTCAGTTTCATATAACTTTTTTTTTATTGAGATAGGCTGTTTACATACACACACTCACACAGACACACGCACACAGACCATTTTGAGAGACTTGGTTACTGGGACTAAAGTTTATTTCTATTGAAAACTCAAATTCAAAACAGTCACAATACTTATCCTTTTTATGTATTTCATATATAGACAAGTAAAAGTAAAAGGTAATAAAAATTATAATAAAGCCGCGACATATTATGTAAAAATTAACCATTGTTGATGATTAAAAAATATAAATCGTTTATTGTAACTGTAGTTCTGGGGATAGTGTGTGACACTCGAACCATCGTCATAAGTAAATAAAAGATATGAAACAAAGGAAGCCTTATGTTTAATTTTTTTAGCTTTGGTATTTATTGTATTCATAGCATGTATTTTAAATGGTATTGCGTTTTTTGGTCTAATTTTTTGTAGTTAATGTTTTGATTTTTATTGTCAATGGTGTTGCAGATTTTAACAACTAACTTAAAATTAATAAGTTTTTTGTATATATTGATGATTAACATTTTTACACCTTTTGATGGTAATAAATTTTAGCATGTAAGTAATGTTTTAGCTCAAAGATTTATTTTATTTTTAATATGTATATCCATATGCAACTGATTTTCAGCATTGTTTAAAACGTAATTTTTAATTATTTGCATTGTCAGATGATACTGGTTCTAAAGCGACTTAATATTTATATTTTAAATATAAAATAAAGAATGTAATAAGGTAAGTCGGGGTAAGTGCATACCCGGGGCAAGTGCTGACATGGGGATTTATTTCAGATTTATTTTATGTTGGAAGAGCTACCATCTATGGAGATTTTACTATTTACTTCAAATTTCCATAGAAGGCAGCTCTACCAACAAAGTAGGTTTTAAATAAATCTCCATATGCACTCATCCCGAATATGCACTAATCCCGATTTACATTATATCGTCGGTTTGGTGGTTAATGTGATCAACTGCATGTTTGTGAAAATAAAAGTTTGTTACTATTTACCTGTACCTCACATGGTCAATAATAATAAATATGATAAATATTGGTCAATAATAAAGCGTAAATTTAGTTCAGGCACAGATAAATAACAAATTTTCATTTTAACAAAAATGCAATTGATCACTTTTACCTCCAAGGCGACTATATTGTAGCGGAAAGTATTACAATTGTGAAAAGGTTCGAATTCGAATTTTCAACAGAAATAAACGTTTGAAGGTCTCCTGAGTCCAAAAAACCTAGCCACGCAAAATGGTGTGTGTGTGTGTGTGTGTGTGTGTGTGTGTGTGTCTGTTGTAAGTCTAGCTCAAAAACGATAAGTTGTACGAAGTTGTGTGATATGCGCACCAGATTTTTTTAATTAGTGATAGACTCAATTTGGGCCGGATTCTTCCCTAAGAACAAATAAATAAATATTATTTCTAAAATACCTTATAAATTTCATAATTATGATATAACCCCAAACGATAATAATGTTAATTTCTCAATGGGCGTATTCTTAAAAATGTATTTAAGAGTATAATGCTGTTCTTTATATTTTTATTTAAGCCCAACATAAGTCCTTTCAGAACACATTTAATAATGACATTGAGTAGAAAATAATATCCGTCATAATTTTTTATTGGAATTTGATAAATAGGAAAGAAAGGAAGAAGAATTGAGATATTCAACGCCGAGAGTGACCTAAGGGAAGACAGGTGCAAAGATGGTCTGAAAAATTTCAACCTTTTAGCCGAGCCTCAGGTCGACCTGTTGAATTAGACGAGGGTCTTCTCAGAGCTTCAGTTAAAAAAAAAAAGAAAAAAAAGAAAACCCAACTGTAACAGTTGAAGAACTTGCGAAGAAACCGGCATCGACCCATCCCACCATCCACCGGCATCTGCAAGGGGCAGGAAAAGTTTTATAAATTATTACTTATAGGATGACTGGAAACATTTTTTTTCCTGTTAACATAAACAGCTTGCAGGGGTTGATATGTTGCTCCTTAATTTACAGTTTTTTTTATATAGAAGAGATTATGATTACAGCAGTTTACATTTCTTATGAAATCAGGACTGATTATTTCCTTCTAAGATAACCAAATTAATCCCATCATTATAGAATAATTGGAATGTATATAGTCTGCTCTGTTTAGTTGGGACTACTAACTATTAGATACATACAGTCTAAATATAACCATTAAATGGCATATGTATAGCTCCACAAAATCAAATGTGCCTGAAGATGGCTTGAGATCTGACCGAAACGTTATAACATTATAATAATAAAGGTGGTGAATTAAACACAGTTCAATTCATTTAATAAATAATTCATTCTTCGACTTATTATCAGAATGTTGAATATCGTGACTTTTATAAATTTTGTATAATGTTGCAGTACGGATCGTGCACAAAGTTCATACCCAGTAAGCTCTTTTTTTTAAGGTTTGCTGATGACAGGAATTTTATCTAGAGGATGGATGGACGTCACATTTTTTATTTAATTTAAAAAAAGTCCTTTTTATATTTCTGGGGGTGTGACTTCAGATTTTTGAAAACAACATCCTTGCGCAATTTTTTTTCGGTACGAGCGTGCAATCTTTGACTAGTTAAGTCTAAGATGTAAATGAATGACTTTATACAATCCTGAATATGACCTTTTTTCGAAGGTACTGTATATGTAGCTGTAATTTTTTTGTTGCTCAACGCTGTATTATCAATTATACAGTCATCTCTGATCTGCGGCCACAATAATAATCAAACCAAATAAAAAGTTATCTTGATTGTCCGAAGTTTTTAACCAAAATTTGGTGTAATAATGACGTACCTCAGCCTTTGAGAGCTAACGACACTCATGCTTAGCCTGACAATAAGGAATAATCTACACGGATTCACTTGGAAGTAATATTGCATGCTTTTATCAGAAAAATGATAACAATTTCTTACCATTTTGTAGGAAACTGCTTTAGGGAACATTTTGATGAATAAAACTTCACGGGCAGAACATAATAAGAACCTATATTATAACCTTTCGAGGCGTATGCGAATTGCTACCTTCTCCAGACAACGTATCACGGAGTTAATGAAAGAAGTGTCATCCTGACTAGCTATTTTGTTTCCTCACTAGCGAAGATTGGAAATCTTTGTATTCATGCAGAAAGTGAATAAATTTATGTCCCAAGAATCAAAACTTTCCTCCTGTGTTTTACGTCTTAGCCCTAAAAGAACAATTTTTTTCTCGTGATTGTCTGTCTGTAGTCAAATCCACGTAACGGGCATAACACCTACTACCTTTAATCCCATTATACTGAAATTGTCAGGGATTGTACGGGTTGGTTACTAATGCTCCTATATAAATGCTATTAAATTTCATCCACTACTTTGGCTAAGACATCCGCAAATGCATTTTCCTTGACACATCCATATTTCGAAAACGGCTTGTCAACCCTAAATTAAGTTGGGGACTAGTGAGCAGATAATCAAGTACAAATTTCATCAAATTCCTCAAAACAAATAAAATTGATGTAATTAATAAATTGGACTCGAATTAATTCATTAACATATTATTTATTTACATTTTTTTTATATAAACATATTTTCATTATTTATAAGTTCAATAATGACTACTTAAATAAGTTTAGCTTATTCTTCCGAAATAGTGCTAATTTCTGTCTTACTAGTTGTAAGATTTTAATAAAAATGTTAATTTATTTTTAAATATTTATTAATTTTATTTTTTTGGAGGCGGATGGTGGTCTCTTAGTAGCTGATCAAGGGTTCTGATTTTGTTTTTGGAATCAGATTTTTACTGCGCATGCGAATTTTGATTTACTGTCATTGTTGAAGTTATATTTGATATTGGGAGAGCTTATTAGATATTGGAGAGCTCTGATTTCATTTTTTGAATCCGATTTTTGATCGCGCATACGCATTTTGAACTTTCTTTTTATGTGTGTAATTTTCCGAAATATGTCGAAATAAACAAGTAAAACAATAAATTTGTTTTTCTTTACACCTTTGCTTTTTTTGTTGTTGTTTTGCATATTGTTTTTCCTTATGTACCCATAGAAATGGCCAGGAAGCCATTCTGATGTACTTGGCAGACTTTTTCCCACATCATTCGCCTAACTGTCTTTTCCATGAAAAAAACGGAAATTCGATGTTTTTTTACTTACCGTCTTTCCCATGCCAGTCCAGCGCTTCAGGTATTATGTAAAAAGTTTAATAATACACACATACGGGCTCATTTAACTTCAAAAGTAATAACAGGATTATCATGAACATGAATATTCGACTTGCAGGAATATTTTACGCGCTTTGGTCGGATCAGCTCACTGTACGCCTAAAACTTTTTCGATTGGATAACAACGGCACACATTGTATAAATTAGTCACTCAAGCCAGTTTATAGCAAAAGCTTGATTACGCGAAGGTGGGCGAGCACCAACCAGCTAACTTTCCGCTGTAATAGCCCTCAGAGGAAACCAAGGGTTTATCCTTAAACAAATAGTAGCTTCATCTCTGTAAGCCTATACCAACATATTACCTTGCAGTATTACAGAAAGTTGAAGGCTCTTTATTATTGGAGATAGTAAATTATTATTATTTTTTTTCACTTCTTTGTATAGTATATATATATATATATATATATATATATATATATATATATATATATATATATATATATATATATATATATATATATATACTAGCTGGTACCTGGCGCTTTGCTGCCGCAGAAGAAATTAAGAAATAATGATAAAATAATTGAATGAAAAGGAAATAGAAATGAATAGAAAAAAAGAATATTTATCTTCTTATCGATAATGAATTTATTCATTGAAATAGAACTATATATAAAGAAGAGGTTTTAATGATATTCATTTTTTTTTTACCTTATTAAGTGCTTCAGGGAAGACAATATTTTTGGTTTTCCCGTTTTCAGCGAAGACAAATAAATGTGTTGGCTGTCCGACTTGCGAGCATGTTAAAAACAGAGATTTTCTAAATTTAATCCGCACACTTCAGTTATTGACTTCTAAGATCTCTAATCGGCCACCATTTTGAAACAAAGACGTGGATGGTAATGTCGAGTTCCGAGGATCGTCCTGGGGTGGCCTGTGGCATTGGTGCCGAATCTCAAGAAAATCGGTCCGGTAGTCTCTGAGAAAAGCGATTTTTTTTTTATTGGATATTAGGATTCTACGTATCTTGAAACGTAAAACCTCAAATTTTGAGGGGGAGTTACAAAAACGTTCGTCTTGGTCGATTGCAAAGGTCTATTATTGAAAATAATAAACCATAAGTATTAACAGACATAGATTTTTTTTTTTAATGCCTTGTGCTGTTGTGCTGATTCCAAAACATCTTACATTTCCCCTCTATCTTTACAAATGGCCGAGTTATGGGCTTATAAGATCTCTAATCGGCGGACGGACGGATTTTTTTAAAGCTCGAATTTTCTCATTTCTACTTGCTGGGCAGGTAGACTACTGAGTGATGAACGTTTTGGAGGCATTTTATTTGTGTGAGATAAAGTCCGAATAACATGTGCCGTTTGCCGTTGTCTATACTAACGTTTTAGCTTGTATACCGTCATTACACATTTGCTACATAAATGCGATTTTTCCCATCCGTGGATGAAGCCTTTCTCCTGTAAAAAGTGAAATTGGTTTTAGAAATAAGTTTATTTAAGTTAAAGAAATAATATATTTTAATCACTTGGAGCACGATTTTTTCAAATAACGCCTAATTGCACATATACAACATAAGGAGAGTCACCATTAAAAATTTGAGCTTTTTAGGCGTTATTGGTTTTGACATACTGTGATTACTAAATCAGTCAGTGAAAGAGTGGTATATTTCTATTGTACTGATAATTCAATAGCTTTCAATGGCTTCGTTTTAAATGACAACCTGTGTGTGTGTATATGAAATATATAGTTTTCGAATTATTAAAAAAAAAAAATTAAAATTGAATTTAATACTGGCCTATATATAAGGCTTAATAAGGCTAATACTGGCCTAGCTAAGACAATTTTGTTTTTGTTTTATATAGAATTTAATTATCTTTCAAATGAGTCCCTATAGTTTTCCAGAAGATGTATAATTTTTGAGTTATACGAAAAAAACATTTCTTAGGCTTTAGAAATATTTTTTTTCAACAACATACATTACGATGTTTCCAAACCCTGCCTGCCTATAACCTTCGCGCAAGTGCAAGCAATGAGTCGACGAGGTTTCATTGCAATCGGATGACCGGTATGGCAGCACATAAAATAAGGACAAACAAACCCAGATTTCTTTTTATATATTAGATAAGATAAGATATATATATATATATATATATATATATATATATATATATATATATATATATATATATATATATCTTTAGATCTCATTTGAAACAGAACACTCCTAAATCAACCGGTTTCGATTCCAGCTGTGGACAGAAAATGTATTTTCTTTTATAAGCCGTGGGTCGACTCCGGAGTGTAGAGAACTTCCTGCGGCACACCCAGTCTCTATAAAGTTGATATCTTGTCCTTCTTTTGGGTGGAGAAAAAATAGCGGTTGGACGTGGCCGCTGACCACATCACTTCCTTTATTACCGTTGGTAAAAAAAAATATTTCTCACCTAATCTTAAACCCAAGACTTTTCATGAATTGTAGTGGCTTTATAATTTTATTTTATTATTTACGTTTCTATGCTGAAGGAAAGAAAAAATATGAAATTATTAATTTTAATATTTATCAGACCCGCCTCTTTTTATTTATATTTACACTTTTACGATCCTTTTTTTTTTTTTTTTTTTTAAATCGCTGACTCCGGAGAAAAGTTATTAAGTCCTAGGGGAGGGGGTACAGACTCGGGCTGTTTTTATTTCGGTTAAAGATAAATTACCCTTGCCCTTTATTTATGAACTACGAATAATATATTCATTCATTATAAAATAATATACATGAATCTCCCGTAGGATAAGTATACTCACTTTTTAATTAAGACAAAAATGTGCTAAAGTTGCTTTTAAAAGGATGTATAAGAGAGAAATTCAATCAGAGATATGCTTTGGGCCTTCCTTTAATCTTGAATCGATATCCAACCAAGTCCCTAAAAGAAAAATGTTGAATTCGGGCCTCAAGATCCTTGAATACATTAAATGACATAAATCAGGTAAAAGAAAAGCTTGGGTTCAATTAAAGATTAAATTTAATTTAAGCACTATGTAAGTGATATGACGGTGACATTTCCATAGAACAGTTGAAACTAACAAATTAATTCTACAATACCGTATTTGGTAGATAAAAATTAAATTCATCACTTGTAAAATGGATAAAAATGAATTCCTCGCCTTAAGGGAAGATAAAATTATAAGCCAACTAAAAGGTATGTTTGAAGAACACATAATCGAATAGCGTAAAATAAGATATGGTGATAGCGTACTAATATCTGCAGAGTAGTTATTAATGTTACTAATGTTAAAACATTAAGAGTTTATTAACATTTTATACCACCATACTTGCCAAAATGGATTGAGACTCTGATATCCGAGCGCGTTTGGGCCATGGTCCCTCCTAGAATGCAGGGGTCGGAGCTGTTTGGGTTCAATTCCCATTTAAGTCAGTTATCTCGTGGTAATGATAAATCTCGTGATAGTGAATCAATCTTGACACTCCCATACTATATAGGGTTGCAACCTCTATAGTCCATAGTTTATTTTTTGAAATAAATAGCCACGGGACTTTCTCAACGTGATAATTAGGATAGTAAAAACAAATTGTATATATTTTGCATAAAATATGCATGCTGCAACATCGTGGAAAAAATTATAAACGTGCCGAAAAGTGTTATTTTCACGTTTAAGATGTGATTTTTTTTAAGATAAATAAAATATAGTACATAATACGGAAAAAATGAGTTTTAAACAATTGAAGTAGGTCAACAACTTTTCGCAAAATAAATTAAAAACCGCGAAGTATGACCATTTTACAGGGCTTCCAATAATCGAAGGACTTGTTTTCAGGCTTAAATTGTGGCTTTTGTAAGTACCTATCTATAATAGAAATTTTATGCAAAATAAAATAAAAAAATAACTTTTGCCCGAAATTGGGAAAATATAAACAGGTAATCTTGAAAAAAGGTTTGAACAAGGGCCAAAATGGTCCTAGAGCCATTTTTTAAAGTCCTATTTGTTCCCGAGGAGTTTCTCTACACCCCTATTTTCATGAAATGTACGTAAGATACGATTAAATACCTAGAAAATGCGTTTGAACAAAGGTCTGTTCCTCGCTACGGCCATCTGACGTGAAGAAACGAAGGGGAAGTGATGAAGAGCGGGGGGAGGGGGGAAGGCTCTCTCTATCACTTGGCAGCGCTCGAAGCCCGACTGTCTGTAAACCTTCCCCCACCCTTCATTACTTCTCCTACTGAACCTCTCTCCTAGCGCCCAGCGCGAGAAAGAGCCCTATGTTCAAACGCGTTTTTTAGGTATTTAAACTAACCTCACATATATTTTATGAATATAGGGGTGTAGAGAAACTCCTCGGGAACAAATAGGACTTTAAAAAATGGCTCTAGGACCATTTTGGCCCTTGTTCAAACCTTTTTTCAAGATTACCTGTTTATATTTTCCCAATTTCGGGCAAAAGTTATTTTTTTATTTTATTTTTTTGCTTACATTTATCACGTTTAATTATCACGTTGAGAAATTACCGTGGCAATTTATTTAAAAAAATAAATATATTCACTCTATCGCGCCTGGACTACTAGGAAACTGTCGGGGTTAGCAAAAAGGACCACGCTGGACTGGTCCCCCTACCAATACCATTACCAATAGCAGTATTATATGGATTAGAAATTTTAGTAACACAAGACTAACATAAATTAATGAAGTGCATCTGAGATAAACTGGAAAATTTGTTAACTATAAAAGAGACCTAATATCATAAGAACAAGTATATGAGAGTAATAAGATAATAAGGATCATTCCATGTTGTAGAAATCCTTACATTATGGCCACAGATCAGAATCTAGCTAGTCCAAATAGATAGTAAACGTTTTTAATTATTTCATCTAATTAGCTAGAGATAAAGAAAAAAATATACGTATAAAAGAAAAATTGTCTATATATAATGGTTAAGCGGAGAATACAAAAAATTAATAATAGGTATTATTTATCTGCGGCTGTAACGCCTTTGCTCAGCCTTCACTGGCTTTCAATGATATGCTTTTCCCTCCACAAGTGAGAGAAAAGCTTGGTTCGGAGGCCCTCAGGCTGAATGAAAATAAATATTAGTGCGTTATATATTATTTACTATTTTATAAATTTAATAAAAATTTTCTTTCATTCACTTATTAATTCATTTTCAATTATTTAATTTGATTTTCTAGACTGTGAATACAGTAAAAACGCTTAATTATAACACTATTAATTATTTTCCTTGTATGTGGAATATTGTTAATAATTCACAGTAAACGATGTAACAATAATAATTAATATTATTTCAACTTTTTTTGGTTTAGCTTTAACCCGAGGTCAATTAAATAAAAATCTTCTTCTCTTCTTTATCTTCCTCTTATGCCACTGTCAGCGTCGAAGAGCCTCCACCCAGCGTAGCCATTCCTCTCGGTCCCTGCTCAGCCGCTTCATTTGGTTGAGGGATTTGCCTCTTCCACTTCCAATCCTCTGTACTTATTCCTCGTATGAAACTCTGGGTCGCCCTGGTGGTCTCCTCCCAGTGGGCGAGCCTCTAGTCCCTTTTATAGCATCCATGTCCTCGTTCATGCGGCAGACATGCCCAAACCATTTGAGCTGTCGGTTCTCCAAACTCGTTTTTAGTTCGGGTACCCCCAACTGCTCCCTGATTCTTTCATTTCTAATGCGGTCCCTCATAGTTTTCCCAACTGATCTACGTAGAACTTCATTTCTGCTGCTGTTATGCGCCTATTATGTCTGTCCAACAAGGTCCAACTTTCTCCACTGTAGGTGAGAGTGGGCAGGTATACAGCCTTGTACACGTGCATCTTGGTCTTCTTATCCACTTCCTGGTGGCCGATGATGCTGTTAGTAATCTGGTAGTACACCTGATTTGCCTTTGCTATTCTGTTTGAAATCTCAGGGTCTATCCTGCCAGAGCTACTAATAACTATCCCTAACTAAGTATATTCCTTTACCACTTCTAGCACCTCCCCGTTGCAGACCAGGTGGACGTCTTCCTGTTCTTCTCTTTCCATGACCAGCACTTTACTCTTGGAGGCATTAATTTACATACTTTTCCTGAGCATTCCTCTCCTCCACCAGAGCTTGCTACAGTTTTATCTTTGAATCGGCTACCAGGACTATGTCATCCGCGTATAGAAGACATTGTACGAGGACGGCTCTCAAATTCCATTTTCCTATTAGGGTCCAGGCTGTACGGCTCTAACTGATCTTATGAATTCATTTCATCGATAAAGTTTACAAACAGGAGGGGGCTTAAACTATCTCCTATAGCTTAACTAACTCCTGGCCGGGTTATACTCCCCAGCACTGGGTACCTATTGGTCCACGGGTCTTTAATCAGTATATTCAAACCACTCCTCTTAAGAGGGATCCCTCATCCGCCACTGGGGGACTCCCTCCCGAGTGGGCAGGATCCGCCGAGAGCGGAATTATTTTATATAAAAATAAATGTTGAAATAGTCAGAACATCGATTTGATATTGTTAATCCAGACACTAGTCAGTCTGGCCAGAGACGGAAACTAGCTAACATCGTTCCCTTGTTTCTGTTTTTCAAACAACAAATTTTACCTCATTTTGTTATTTTTTAAAAAATTCTATGAAGTGAATAATATTCTGTAAATCCCCAGTAGCCACTTGCCTTAAATATTTACGAGTTAGACAAAATTTAAGAAAGCTGGAGTTCGGCAGTACGGAAGAGTCTGAAGCAGTAGTCAATCCCTTACTCTCAGAGGATTTAAGGCCGTTAACACTGGTCTCTATGGACAAACACACCATTTCGTGAGTACTGCTTATTATTTAATAATTTAAAATGGTGCAATGCTCAATCTGTGATGGTATGTTACCTGAGAGGACGAGTGTAATTTGAGTTGCAACAAATGCCGTGTAATTTATCACGGCAAATGCTGTAACCTCAATGATAAAGAAATTGAGACGATAAAGTCTCAAAAAAAACATGGGTGTAAAGGAAATGTGAAGGAAAAAAGACTGAGAGAAAACTCGGCTAGCGCGTCAAGAAGCACTCAACAACAGGCAGCTGAACTGTCTACAACCGATATTCTCGCCGCGGTATACCGGCTTAGTACCGACATGGCCCAAGATATCAACAGCTCAAAGCGCGGGTAGACTCCAGCGGCCCTGGTGTCCAGCGTGGAAACAGGCCTGGCAATAAAGATCAGTGTAGAGGACCTGGACATGGTGGAACGCAGCAGACAAAAGAAAGATGACCCTCGACCGCCACCCGTCATCGCCCGTTTCGTTAGGCAGTTTGGGATGAGTGCAGCGAAGCAAATTAAAGAGAGACTTCTCTACTCAGGATATTGACTAGCAGGAGAATGATTCCCAACGGATATATCTCGGGGAAGAGATGACTCCTAAAAATAGGCGTCTGCACTGGCTCGCCTTTCAGAGGAGAGCGGCCGGGGAAAAAAGTACGTTTGGTTTGCGGCCGGTAGAGTGCGCTGCCGGAAGGAGAACGGCCACCCAGTAATCTTCATTGAACCCCAGGATCTCGAGGTCTTCTGCTGACATCAACCCGGCGATCACAACACCTGTCACTGTCTCCAGTTCTATGTGTTAGGACTACTTGCATATTTATTTAGTCATTTTAATAAACACGATTTTCTTTTTTTCTCATATTTTATTCATGCCATTTTTTAATTATTATTTTTTTTGTTTTACAACTTCTTGTTCATCAAATTTGTTTATCTTCTCATGTTCTTCTTTTTTATAGCTCTTTTAGTTAAATTTTTAAGTTCACTATTTGCTTCTATTCAGATTTCATTCTTCGAATTGTCATAGTTATGAGTATCTTCCCCCCAAATACTGTATACTGTCCCATCTCCCCTCCATGTCACGTTAATTCCCAATTCATACCAGCGAATTCCTCCAGTATTTTACTCATAATTTTTACTATAACATTGCAGTCTCCGAAACATGGCTAAAGCCCTACATCTCTTCCTCTAATGTTTCCCTACCTAATTATTCCTTTATCCACCATGACAGGATGGGCCGGAATGGTGGAGGTTTCGCCCTTTATGTTCATAATAGCCTGAAATCCCGAATCCTAGATATCTCATTCCCATCCGACCATCCTCATATTGAATTCCTTGTCGTTGAAATTTCCTCCAATGCACATCCTCTCCTATATGCTGTGGTGTATCGCTCTCCTTTGGTTCCTTTTGACTCATCCTTTGAATCAATCCTCTACAATTATGTTCCTCTCTACAACAATATAATAACCTCTGGTGATCTTAATACTAATATCCTTTCTGATTCCAACGACAAACACTACCTCGAAAATCTATTCTTCTCACTTCATCTCTTTATCTCTTCACCGTCCCATTTTCACTCATCACACTTGCCGGTTCTATACCTGGTTAGACCTGCATGTCATCGACTCAGCACGTTATCTTCTTTCCTCTTCTCAATACCTGTCCCGTTTCTGCCGTCTCATGACTTAATCCAAATATCCTATAATATCCAAACTCCTGCGATCATCCCTAAAACTATAACTTTCCGTAACCTAGAAGCCCTCACACATGAAAATATTTTATCTGATCTTGAAACCATGAAATTGTTAAAATCATGTACCCTGAAATCCTACCACCTCTTCTTTTCATTTATAATTTCTTCCTCCAAAATTCAATATTTCCTACCTCGTGGAAAAAAGCCTTAGTCCATCCTATTAAGAAAATCTCCAACCCTATTTCTCCTAAAGACTATCGACCAATTTTCATTCTCCCTAACCTTTCCAAATCCCTAGAAAGAATAATCCAGTCACAGATATCAAATTTCCTTGAAAAGTCCAAACATCTCGATCCTCTCCAATCTGGCTTCCGTCCCAGTTTCTCCACACAATCCGCTCTAGTCAAAATCACCACTGACACACATACCGCTATGGACGAAAAAAAATTATCTGTATTAATACTCCTTGACTTCTGTAAAGCTTTTGATTCCTTGGACCACTATATCCTTTTTGCCAAATTAAAATCACTATCCTTTCCCAACAGCTCTATTCAGTGGTTTCAATCTTTCCTTTCCGACCGGATTCAAGCAGTTACCATTCCTAATGAACCCCTATCTGCCTTCCATACGTTGTCCTTAGGAGTAACCCAGGGCTCGAGTATTTCCCCACTACTTTTCAATTCTTATATCAATGATCTTCCTAATTCAATGCACCTCTGTTCCCATCATCTATATGCCGACGACTTCCAAATTTATTTATCCTTTCCTCCTTTAAAGCTATTAGTAGCGTTTAACAGTATTCAGGAAGACCTAGATAGAATCAGTGCCTGAGCAAACTTGAATAGATTAAGATTAAACGCTATGAAAACTCAAGCCATTGTCATAGGTTCCAATTCTCTCCTTAAATCCAATACAACCTTCCCTACTTTAATCCTAAATGATCACCCCATCACTTTCAGCTCCTCAATTAAAAACTGGGTATTATTATCGACCAAACCCTTACCTGGAAACCCCAAATCGCCCAAATTTCCCGACGGTCGATAAGTACCCTTAAGCTATTCCTTCGTTCTCGACATCTTCTTCCACAACCTGCCCGTAAACTCCTCGTATCCTCCCTTATCTTCCCCCACTTTGACCAAGGCTGTGTGCTATACGGGGACCTCTCGAGGATGCTCGAGGACAGATTGTAGCTGATCATGAACTGCTTTTAAAGATTTGTCTTCGGTACCTCGAAACGGGCTCATGTGTCCCACCTTTACGGCAAGTTAAAGTGGCTCTTCCCCTCCCCCCTCAACCATTGACAATATTTCCTCGGATCGTTCCTAAACCAAACTATCACCACCCAGCACCCTTCCTACATCTACGGCCTCCTACAATTTAAATCCTCTGTCCACGCACAGGAAACAAGATCTCGCCTTTCTGGCCTCTATAGCCCTTCCCATAGAACCAAAAAATGTGAACGTTCCTTTCTCGCCCGCTCCTCTTTCCTCCGGAATTCCTTTCCTTCTCTAACCTCATTCAAATCCCTCCTTTTCCAACACCTCCTTTCTTTCCAAAATGATGCTCTCTAATTACGAAATTGCAATTTAAAATTAACATCTAGATCAGAAGTAAATACTATTATTTACTATTTATTATTTACTAATATACTATATACTATTATATATAGCAAAGTTGAGGCTAGTACATTAAAAACTATTTTTTAATGTACTAGCCTCAACTTTGCTAATCAGCCCATTATTTTTGTGCTTTTCATTTTCTCTCTTTTTCTTTTCTCGCTTTTTTTTTTAAATTTTTGGTTAATATTAATTTTTCTTTTCAAGACAAGAATTTATATTGTTTGCTTATTATTTTATTGAAAATATTGTTAATATTAATTAATCTTTATTTTATATCTTATGGCCAGATGCTGTTTCTGTTTTATTTGTTCGATTGTGTTATTCTTAAGGGACCTAGTTCCAGAATAAAATTCTTCTTCCATTCTATTCTATAGCATTTTTAAACACGATAAGAAACATAAAACCTACAAATAATCCGCCGAGATTCAGGGAAAACAAAATTATCCATATTTTTATTCGACTTTCAAGGAAACCATCCAATAATTTCTTTAGATAGTAATGCAATTTAAGCTTTCTCCGTTAAATCATTTATATATCCTTATAACTGAAATTTAAAAAAAACAAAAAAAAAAACAATATTAGTTCAAGCACAAAAAATATATATATATATATATATATATATATATATATATATATATATATATATAAAACAATATTAGAAGCCATTTATATTACGAAAAACATTTTAAAAACCAACAAAAACTCTCGGTAACAGTACGCCGATATTATAAACAATATTTAACTAAAATGGAAATCATTAATTAATAGTAATAAAGAATATTAATGTCTTAAAAAATACTGACTAATGATTGGTTACAAGTAATCAAAATAAATTAAAAAAAGTAATTCCCGAAAAATAAAATTAAGAAAAATAAAATGAGTAGAAATAGCACAATTATTAGGTAGACAACGTAAAAATAGGTAATTATATATAATTCAACATATAGAATTCAGAGATTCAGATACGAGGAGCCTAAGGTGTTGTTTCCATTGAGTTTTCATTGATAAATAATACAATCTGACACACTGAAGGGCAATAGGTAATAATGCTGTAAGAATCCATTCATCCCATATATCCAAGTGAAAAAATAAAATAAATAAAACAACATAAAAAGAAATAACAATAATTATAAAACATGTACATCACAAATGAAAATAAATAGATAGATAATTAAATAGTAGAAAAATAATTAAACAACCAAGAAAAAGAAAATTAATGTAAGTAAAAATAAAATAAAATAATCTTGGTGTTCCTAAAAATGGATTTCATTATGTGAAAGTATTATAGTTTACATTATTTTAAATATTACATTTGTATTTTTTGGAGCACGACAAGGTAAAGAGCAGGTAAAATCATAGTGTTGGTAAAATTTATCTTGCTCAATTAGATATGAGCCAACCTAACAGTACCGTCACAAAACTAGGGATAAATAAGCTAGACATAAATCTAAGAATTTTCAGTTCTAAACTCCTGAAAACAGGAGAAAAGTCTTTAACGTCCTCAGGAGGAAGATTTAGTGTTGGATTTAAATTCCTCAATATACTTTAAGGGTAGTTTGGGGTGAATAAGCCATTTGGATTCGACAGGGGTCACTACGTGCACCGGACATTAATCACATTCCCCCACCACCCATTCAACCTCATAAATAAATTAATTTAGTCTAAAGAAATTACATCTCCTTATTTATTTCGGGAATGTAATCCTTGTTTTAATTATAAAAATAATCAAAATGAGAAATTTTAATTTTTATTATTACAGCATCGAAGTTACATACATATACATGTGTTAAAAACTAGAAATATTTATCTCTAGAATAATTCCTTATTTTATCTCATTGTGCACATAAATGGATAAAAATCAACCGCAACCTCTCCTTTCACAAAAAAAAAAATAAAAAATCGGATAGTAGGTAGATGGGAGTAGTACTGTCTGTAGTGTTTATAGATCGGAAAGCTAACTTGTATGGTACATGTGTAGATGGTACGTGCTTGGCGAACCAACAGGTTCGATACTGATAACACCAACAATCTTTGTATCCTGAATGCCGTCCACTAAATCCCGTCAAAACCTAAATCACCAAGAGTAAATCCAATCCAATCCAATCGTCTAGGCCTCGGTCATTTACCCGTGTGTTCATCTTTGATTACCTTTTTCGTGATGCGTTCCTCGTTCTTCCTAACAACTTCACGCTCCCATTTCAGTCATCAGGCTCTTATTACGTCAAATGTATTTACCGAATGCAGGTCACGAAATCCTTGTCTGAATTCTCGAGCCATCTTTCTTCATGACAAATATTAAGCGAAATACGTTATTTTCGAAAGTATTAAGACGTTGTTCTCACCCGTAAAGGACGGCAGGGAGAAAAATAGTCTTGTAATTCTCACATTCTCTGGTTTCTGGTCTGTAGTTGCAAACTCAATAATTTGGCGAAAGGCATATAAGCATGTGCCGTCTTTGACCTAGTTTTTATTTCTGCTCCCTTTTAGATATTGAAAATAATCTACATATTCGAACTTGTCCCTGTCGCCATTTCAAATACTACTGGCTTAAATTGTGTTATATCCACAGTTCTTCGTCAACGATGTATTTAAAAAACTGAATCCACATTTTCGCATGTCCAAATCAGTATTTGCATTCCCGCCAGTATCCTCATACGTAATTGTGGAAATCAGTAAAAATGGCAGTCTAAAATCTTGCCATTATTTGTTGTAACCGTGCCTTGTTTTATGACAATTTACAATATACATTTTCGTAAAGATGATGAGACATTATCCATGGCAATCTATGGATAATATTGGCACGTGTTTTCACTTAAAAAGATTAGTGTGAAACTAACTACAGAACTATTAGTGTGTAGCTGCGAAAAATTTCAAAATTTTATCGGTCTAAAAATAAGCAAAAGCTATTTTATTACATTTTCTTAGCTGTGCTTAAAATATTACCAATAATAACATATGGTTTCTAAGTTATTTTGAGACATTTTTAGGTATTATCATTAAAATAAAATTCTTGGTTGAGCTATTGTTAATTAAAAGTTATAAATAAGAGAATTATTGTAATAATTTTTTAACTCTACCACGAATTGTTATGTTAGAAAATTTTTGAATATCACAAAAATATTTGTGTATATATATATATATATATATATATATATATATATATATATAAGTTGAGGCCCGGAGTGCAACAGTACTAGCCTTAATACCATATACGGCTGTAAACAACAGCCAAAATGTATATACGGAGGATTAGAAGCTGAATAAAGTGAGTCTTATTTCTCGGATATTCTGTGTACTTTAACTTTAACCGGAGAGAGGACACCCCAGATCCAGATATATAATTATAAATTGATCACCCTTGGTGGTCCGTGTTGAGTAGAGGGGTAATCGGAGATAGGATTGAATGGTTGAGAAGTTGAGGGCGGCACATTAGCAGTGAATATAGTGGGGAGCATGCCCCGGAAATACCAGGGGATTATCGGATGCGACCAGTTGGGAAAGGTAGGCGCATGGGTTAGGAATAGCAAAGGAAAATGGTACATCAGGATAGGGACGAGAAGGTACGATTGCCAGAAGCTTATAGAATACAGCAGGGCACGGAGGGGCGATTAGACAGGCGGAGGGTTATAGGTAGGCGATTAGGAGAGAATTCAGGGGCATCTTCTTCAGACAGGGAGATGCACTAGGAGTAACGGGAAGAACGACATATGAGATCCCGTCGAAATAGGAGATGGTAACCTACGTAAAATAAGCGCTACGCCAACATATGGGGGAAGAATTAGCCTGTCTAAAGAGTTAGGGGATAATTGTAGACAGCACATCACCGTATAATAGCCCTCTGTGGGTGGTGAAGAAAAAGAGTGTACCGGGAGTAGATATGGAAAAATACTGAATGGTAATAGACTACCGCAAATTAAATGAAAATACGGTGGATGAAAAATATCAGATCCCCAGGTATGATGACATTTCGGACAGACTGAATGGGGCGAAGGTATTTAGTACACTGGATTTAAAGGCGGCAAGCCCTCAAATCCGAATGCACCCGAGGGATCAACAGAAAACTGCTTTCACAATTGAGAGGGAGAATTCACGCGGATGCTGTTCGGATATCCTTTGTGGGACGTATGGCCGTTACGAATGTTCGCCATCTGTCTCTGTCCTCAGCCAGTTCTCCTATTTCTGCCCATGGGATTCCAGCACGTTCTGCATCAGCCTCTACGGACCTCCTCCAAGTTATCCGGGGTCGGCCAACTCTACGGCATCCTTGAGGGTTCCAGTAGAGGGCTTCTCTTGCTTTGTTACCCCTTGTACGGCGCAAGGTGTGCCCTATCAATTTTCACTTCCTTTCTCGGATTTCGGCATCTACCACCCTCTGTCCTTGTTTACTTGTTTAGAAAGGTGTTTCTAACTTCCTCGTTATAGTTTTGGTGACCTTCCAGGTTTCAGATCCATAAAGTAGGATGGCCTTAACATTTGTATTAAGAATGCGGATTTTTGTCCCAAGTCAGATTTCACTTGATTGCCAGATCCTCTTCGGTTGGACAAATGACCCTCTGGATTTACGAATTCAACTTACAACATTGTACAACCTGTTCTGTGCCCCTATCCGTTGCCACCATGCTACCCAGTTACTGGAATGACTCGACTGTCTCTAATTCTTCTAATTGTCTCTAAAAAAGGCCCCGCGAGAATCGGAGAAAGAAGAATAATCCGCAGGAGAAACGAGCTCGACCGAGGAAAGAACGGCGGAGATGGAAGAAATGGAAGAGCTGATAAACGACAAGCGGTGCCAAATAATCTGAAAAACCAGGACTTCGGGCCTCATGAAGATGGAATAATCCCGATATGAACGCAGCAAGATCAACTCAAGCTAGTCGCAACCAGGAGCGAGAGAGGGCCAAATTTACAAAACGCTTAAGGACGCGTCGAAGCCAGAAGCGACTTATCAAATGTACGTGGGAAACGCCACGATCTGGGAGAAGATTAAGAAATTATGGTGGTTCGAGCAGATCAGGATGGACCGGACATTCATCCGTTGTAAGCTAATGGTGGAGACCGTGAGAGACGAAGGTCAGCAAAAAGAGCGGACGCTTGCGTACCACCAAGAGAATACCAATCGCCACGGGGTGAACGAAACTTTGCAGGCATTGCGAGGGAAGTATTTTTGGTGAGGAATGAAGAAATCGATCACAGAGACCATCAGAACATGTTTCGTATGTCTCACCACCAAATACGACAGACATCTCTCAAGAGGAAGACAGGAGACGCCACTGCGGATGTGCCGTTAGGGGATCTACAAGTGGATACATTTATCTGGAAAGGATACAAATGAGCCACAATCATTGTCCTCTTCAGTAAAGCGGCGATGTCACACCAGATCCACGAACGATCAGCGGAAGCGGTCCTGAGAGCTCTCCAGACGTGGTTCAAATTTTACGGGATATAAGAGCGAGTCTTTTCTGACGGGGGAAAGGAGTTCGATAATGCTCAGATTAGGGAGGAAATGAAGAAACTGGATGTAGTGAGGCATCTTAATACATCAGGACATCCTAAGAGTAGAGGGGACATTGAAAGGTTACACAGCACCCTGAGCGACCATTTGAGGGTGTACCAGTTAGAACAAGGGCTAGAGCCGGAGCGATGCGGAAGGCGGTAGCCGCGTACAGCAATTCACTCCTTCCACACAGTGACAGGATTCTAGCCGTTCGAGGTAATTTTCGGGTAGCGGGGGCGGCGCCGTGATTATGGGGGTACGGCGGGTAACGAAGAAATTGCGGGAAATCTGTTGAATAAAAGGATCGAATTGGGAAAACGATGGGAAAAGGTCCGCGTGAAAATCGAGAATGAAAAGCTCAGCAGGATAGCGCGGGAAAATCTTAGAGTAAAGGAAGTGATGGGGGCGATAAGAATCGGGTCCATCGTTTATCGTAAGATAATTTCCAATAGGGGAAAGGAGCTGTTACGATACGAGGGGCCATTTAGGGTGATTATAATTAGAGAACATAAAACAGTCCCCATTGAGAGTGTCAGCGAACCTAAAAAGCGAAGAACGGTTCACATCGAGCAGTGAAAGCTCCCAATATTAGGGCCACAGCAACTATAACGAGCTGGAGTGTCATCGTCTCGGCGCATATGACTATTGTACATAGAAACATGTAAAGTAATGAGAAAAAAAATCTATAGAATTGAATTTTGAGTTCAGGAAGGTTTTATATGTTTTTCTTATGTATATTCTTTATTTTCTATTTTGTATTTTTTTTTCTTTTTTCATTTATGTATACAGTTTTAATATATAGAATGTGGGGTGAGTGAGGTGATAACGGGAGCAGTGGGGTGTAAATAAAGTTATAGTTTAGTAAGTAAGTCTGGTAACAGCTGATAAATGTGCACTTCTGTGAAGAAAAAAAAAATTATATCACATAAACATTAGGTTATATTGGAAAAAAAAACTTAGATTTGTTTGTTGATTTAAGGTGAATGCAGTATATATAAAAACGAATGCAGGCTGGTACTATTTCACCAAGTTCATTTATTTAGAAGGTTATTTATTTAAAAAGGAAAAGAAAAAAGGCTTACTGGTAGATAAACACCGATACAGGGGAACTGCAAAAGTTAGAAGACACAACTTTGTCAACAGGTTGGAACTAACATTTTTACAGTTGACATCCGCATGATGGTATAGGAGGATCAATCTAATTAGGGATTGATAAATTATTTGACACTTCTATAATTTTGTTTTATTGAAAACTAGTTTCGAATATTATACATTCGTCTTCAGTTCTAAAAACACTCAAAAATAAGCAATTCAAAATATGGTTTAGTATTATTATACATTATTAAATTAGATATAATATTGTATTTGATTTCTTGTTTTAATTAAATTCATAATTCATAAATGTTTTATAATACTGATTTATATTGCATCTAATATATTATTAGAATTTGTTTATTAGAACTGAAGATGAATGTAGAACATTCGAAACTAGTTTTCAATAAAACAAAATTATAGAAGTGTCAAATAATTTATCAATCCCTAATCAGATTGATCCTCCTATACCATCATGCGGATGTCAACTGTAAAAATGTTAGTTCCAACCTGTTGATAAAGTTGTGTCTTTCAACTTTTGTAGTTCAGCTGTATCGGTTATGTAATATTGTATTTGATTTATTGTCTTAATTAAATTCATAATTCATAAATACTTTATAATACTGATTTATATTACATCTAATTTATTATGTATCATAATACCAAACTATATTTAGAATAGCTTATTTTAGAATTTTTGTGTGTTTTTAAAACTGAAGATGAATGTATAACATTCGAAACTAGTTTTCAATAAACCAAAATTATAGAAGTGGCAAATAATTTATCAATCCCTAATTCGATTGATCCTTCTTTACCATCATGCGGATGTCAACTGTAAAAATATTAGTTCCAGCCTGTTGATAAAGTTGTGTCTTTCAACTTTTGCAGTTCACCTGTATCGGTGTTTATCTAGCAGTAAGCCTTTTTCTTTTCCTATTTTTTTTTTTGCCCTAAGCGGAACCTACAGCAGCTGTTTTTCAAAATGCTTTGTGTCTTACATTTCTCCTTGACAGTTTTCTATTTTTTAAGCGCTTGTCCGAAGTCACCCAGCAAAACATGATAGTAGAGGAAGTGCAGACCTCTGTTGTGTAACAAGTGTGCGTTACTTACCCTTACTTTACGTTTTTCGATGGTTTCACTAGTACAATAATCCTCCGGAAACCGAACTTTTTTGCACTTGCCCCAAAACCGCTCCTGCTAGAATAATGAGTCTCCCAGGTATCTTCTACTCACATACCCCTTAAGGCTGGGGCAAATGCGTACTAAGAACTATTCAATTAAACTACCAACCTGGTCAAAATGGACCTGGTTAAAACGTAGGCTTGAATGTAATATTTAAACATATTCGACTAAGAATTATTTTTTAAAAAAGAGGAAAAATCTAGCTTCAAAAATAATAATATTACAGACCTGTAAAGTCGAACTCTGTAAAATTTAGTGCGCACTTGCCCCACATTACTATACATTAATGTAATACGGTGCACGACGTACAATTAATTACTTTATTTAAATTGACTATATAGTCATATATATTTTGTAAAAAAAGAAATTTTCATTTGATTACTTACATTTAATTGCAATTCATAATTCTGTTTTTGCTTTAAGATACATTTTTTTATATATTTCAATGATTTAAAAACATATTTTGAGTTTTCCAACCTATATTTTTCTTATTATAACTTACTACATGTTTCGAAACACACACTTATTATCCTCATCAGGATCTTAATAAACAAATAATAACAGTCTCTTAGTTTAAATAATTCTTCCTCCATAAAAAATGAAAGTTCGTTTTTCTTCAAATATAAGATTATTTACTGCCTTTATTGTGCAAACTAAAATAAATTTGACAAATCTGATCCAAATTCGACTCTGAAACCCTGTGCCGCAAAATCACCATTGTCCTGTGTAATCAATAAATAATTTTTGGTGGTTTTAATTAACTCCTCATTGAAATATTAACCCAACATAGGTTATATAGTAAATATGTAATCAGACTCTTATGTCGTAAAAAAAATCCACATCAAATTGAAAGAAAAATCGCATTTTGCTTTACAAAATTAATAAGATTAATAAATTTCTTCAATTCAATGCAGACCGTGAGGAATGCAGAGGAATATTCGTTTCGTTGAACCCCCCTTCCCCCGGACATTTACCCATCAGTTGAGCGCTAATTACCCTTTCAGTTATTCGTTCGTTATCCAGCCCAGCGACCTTCGCTCCCATTTCAGTCACCGCCGAGCTATTACACCATTTACCTATACCGTGTGCGGGTAATGTGATTCCGCGTTGTGTTGCCGCCAAAATTCTTAAATCGATACAGAATATTTTTTGTATAATTAAAAAAAAAAAAGATTTCTTTAATTTTCATCTGGCCATATTATTCTTTACTTTTTACTCTTGCAGCAAGTGCTAATTTTAGTTTACTTTCACAGGGCCTTTCTGCTCTTTTGACTTTCAAGAAGTTTGAAGAAATGTTTGCCCTGTGATTTTTCGGCAAACTGACTGATTCACTCCTGAATATCCTCAAAGGAAGTTTTTCTTACATTTTTAAAAATCTTATCTTAAACCGGGAGAACTCACTAGAAAAAGAGAGACGAGAGAACACATAATAATTTCTAAACACTAAATAAAGTTATTCTATTTTTTTTTTTAAGAACGAGTTTTTTTAAGTAAAAAAACAAAAAAGAAAAAAAATTATATTAAATTAAAATATTACTGTAATATGGAACTAATGTGGGTTTTATCGTATCTCGCCTTCCTTTTACTCGGGGCAGATGTCTCACAATATTGTGCTTTCGATTATAAAATTTTGTCCTTATTTATATTTATATATGTTTACATAGAAAGTCAAACATTTTACATAATTATTAATAAATATTATATTTAAGAAAATAAAAATAAAATGAAATTTCAAGGAATGGTTGATCAAATCTTTTCTCCTAAATGAGGAAGAAAAGATAGGACTACAAGACAAAAGTTATTCATTTACGGGTAAATATACGTACCATAGATACACATTTATGCGTGTCCATCTCACGATACGTCTGAGGCCACAAATATGCTCCAATAGTATCTGCCAATAGTACAACGAAATATTCGATACAGAAATAAAACAATTGAAAAAAAGAACAGGAATAATGTATTTAAGTACGAGAACTGCCCTTTGAGATTAAATTTCACAGCTAAGGCCGAAGGTGTTTAGTGAGAAATGAGTATGAGATAAACCCTCACAATTCGTGTAGCCACTTGTTAAAACGTTCTCTATGGTTTATAACAGCGCACTAAAAGTGAATATGGTTGCGCAGACGTCTTCCCCTAACCCTTACCTCCAGCTTGAGAAGAACTCAAATTCTTCTGAGTTTTGAACGGACAGAAAAATATTTCAAAGCGTGAGAGAAAATCTCACGCGGCGAGTTCTCCCGGGTTAAGCTGTTATGCTCCAGTTTCTTTTCTTTTTTTTTTTTTGATTTGTGCATCTACATAGTTTTTGGAGTCCGGAACTTCAGTATTGTAATGTAAAGTATGTTTTCATTAACATTTCATTGGTACATCGTAGGATGTTTTGTAAAGACATAAAGATACCATAACTGTGTTATTCATAGTATTTTCAATTCTGAATTTATATGACAACTTCAGATGCTTCGAAATGAGTTTCTGCAATGCATACATAATGGCTGGGTTCGTGGCGTTTATGTTTTCCATCAGAGTTTTGATCCGAAAAATTACAGAACAACAGAAGGAAATAGACGATCTGACGTGTATTATGTAAGGAAATATAGATAAATCAAATTTCATCACGTTTATTATCAGCTTTATCAGTCATACATCTAATTATTATTTTTTATTATGGTACACTATCAATTATTTTTAACTCCTTCGAGCTACACGTTTTTCAATAAAAACACTATATCTTTTTAGAGTTTTGTGCTGAGAAAAAAAAATCTGGTGTGATGCCCATATCACACAACATTCCTTTACCACCCTATAATAATAATCCATTTCTTAAAATAATTTTAAAGGATTCACATAAACACCACTTGAAATATGTATATGTATGCAATATAACTATGTATACAAGCACTTCTTCTGTCTGTGTAATGAATATTTATGTTATAGCACTATACCTATTTTTAATTTATTTTATTGTCATTTAATAAAATGTGAAAGGCTTCTTAAAATTTGTTTATACCATAATTTTAGTCAAGACATCGTTTTAATATTATTAAGGCTACAAAGTTGAGAACATATAAAGTGTACACCTAGTTCCGTTGATGGATACTTCTAATAGCAAGTTTATTGAAACTTGAATCATCCTTAAACGAAAAAATTAACTTTTAACTGTTTAACAAAAATATAACATAGATGAAGAGCTAAATGGAAAAATATGTTATGTTGCGAAAACTTGTATCTGAGAAAATTTTAATTTAATAATTTCTTATTCCTATTTTAGATTGGATCACTCAATTTTCAATTTCTGAATACTTAAGCCGTTTAAGGTTTAGAATAATTAAACACTGCTTTGTAGAAAGGAGTATTTACAACATTTTTCCAAACAAAAATCCTTACTTTTCATAAAATGCCACATAACACTTTCTTGCACTTTGCTCTTTAATGGTAAGAGTATGAAGGGTAGTTGTCTGATTTCGTAGTGCTTTTTAAAGTTTTTTTTTTTGTCATATCTTCGCTATTTCTTATTTTTTAGAATAGCGTTGTAAATGAAGTGATGATTCGGGAATATGGACATGATTTGTAATTTAGTGAATTTCGGGTAATAATCGATAACATTACATTAAAATTGCTTTTTTTTTCATTTTATTTCAGAACATTGTGGGCCTTAAAAAATCACCTCAGTGGCCGGATGCGTTTGTGTTAGACATCCCTGACCGAAATACTCCCTGATAAAATATATCTTAGGTAGAAAGCTCTTTTATAAACTAATATAAAACGTTCTCTGTTTGCGACACTGTCAAAGCTTTTTAGACATCTATTAATGCCATCGCAGTTTGCTTGTTCCAGTTAAAGTTGTGTTAACTGTAGATTCATGACTCTTAACTCGCCGACATATTGGCTCACGGACGTGAACAGCATTTCTAACAAGTTAGAATAACTTAGGAGCCTAAGTCAGTGAACTTCAAACATTGTGATATAGGAAACTCGATTTGCTTTATATTAGGCTAATTGCGTCATAAGCCTTAAAACTTAGTTAAGCAAGCCTAAATTTGAAACGGTGCAAATAATATTTATGATTCAAATTGTTGTTTCTGTATTTTGTTAGGTCATTGGCTAAAAGATACAACAAAAAACACCAACAAAACTCGTCACATTTCTAATTTTTTCTATTCTTGTTTATACATCATATTAAATTTGGTGAAAGATTATGTAGAACAAAGATCGACTGTTTGATAAAAAGTAAACAATTTTTTCAAATTCTTTGACTGTACACAATTATCATATCTCGTTCATGGATCTCGTTTTTTATCAAAAGCGTAGCTTATGTTTTTGATTGATTTAACCGCTATAATTGAAACCATGTATAACAAGCCGTTTATGTATTTTTTTTATTATTGAATACAAGATAGTTAAAGCCACGCTACGGAATATATTTCTAATAAGGATTTCAATTAATATGCATTTTTATTATTCATGATTTACATAAAAGTGCATATATAAACTAATATGCAAACATTTTTTGCTTGAGAATCGTACAATGGTGTGGCTACGTAAACCCATTTACAAAAAATGTTCGACTAGGTTGTTACATGTCACTAATCTTTCAATCCTACTTGTATAACACTAAATAGGCTTTTGATTAAATGTGGTCTTTATAAAAAATTAAAAAGATTATTTGTAAAGTTTTTTATCAAGATCCCTAAAAGCTAGGATCGGATTGGTAGTAGTCAAGTTATAAACAAATTCTATATTTATACGATGGCACTGTAGTAAAGTTATGTGCATGTATTAGTGAGCATTTTACATTATACATGAATGGACAGCGGATACAAATACAATGTGCATTAACGCAATCATCATTCAATAATACATGTGAAAATGAGTCAGATATAGAATATTTATCACATTCTACAATTATCATTGCAAAATGGATAAATAATGAGAATATTGCCGTGCATTTAAATTTAAAAATGAAACAGCTGGAATGTGTTGAGCAGCACGAAAAGTAGTATTGCCTGCATTGAAAAATTTTATATCTGGTGAGATGTATTTATTCTTAGCATCTATCGCATGAAATCATTCTAGTGATAATAGAAACATGTCTCTTTCATCCAACATTTCTAAATATTCTTTAAAGTATTTCTAAGAATTATAAAAAGCATAAATGGAACCATATTGTTGATTCAAACAATTATTGAAATTCATTTGCCTAAAAATTATAACGGCCAAAAAATGCAAATATATATCATTAAAAAAGTAATTTAGTTAAATTTTATCATGTTATATACGTCTAGTAAATGCTGATTTTTTTTTCTATACAATATATTACATTATATATAGGTACATACATAAATAGATAGATACATCCATACACACATATATGTTAACATATATAAGATATTGTATAGCAAAAAAAATCAGCATATACTATACGAATATAATAAACGATAAAATTTAACTAAATTATTTTTAATAATTCACTGCAAAGCCTTGATTCTCTCAAATAGGCATAAATAACTAACCAGTAAAGGTCTTGACAATGATTTGATGGGCCTTTTTAAGTTACGTTGTTGTGATATATATATATATATATATATCACAACAATATATATCGTGCTTAGTTCTTTGAAATACAATAAAACTCCAGGGTACGATCGGGTTTCATATGAGTTTAAAGTTTGCCCCACAAATCTTCCAGGATAGACTCTTATCTTTTCTTAATTATGTTTATGAGGAGGGAATCACTCCTCTCTCATTCAGCAGGTCAGTAATTTTTCCACTTTTTAAAAACGGGGATATTAATTACCCAACTAACTACAGAGGAATTTCTTGTATAGATATTAAAAATTTCTAGTCTTCTGCTACGTCGCTTGGAACTGTTTATCACATCTAATGATCTGCTTAGTGAGTCTCAAGCAGGTTTTCGCCGAGGATATTCAACAATAGACAATCTCTTCGTACTATTGAATGTTATAAAATTGAGACTGATGAAAAAAAAAGCAAAAGCTGTATTGCTGTTTTATTCATTTTAAAGCAGCATTTGATTGCGTAGACTGGAGATCTCTAATATTAAAACTTTACAACCTTGGCATCTCCTTCAAATTACTTAATATAATTAAGTCAATTTATGATAAAAGCATTTCGTCGGTGCGTGGGGTATCTCGGACTGGTTTCGCGGAGTCTCTGAGTTAGGCAGGTATGTATTCTTAGCCCTCTGTTGATTTCATATTTATCGATGATTTGTCCAATTACTTAGATTCAGGAATCAGAGTTGGGGGCACTTGTTTTAAAGCTCTTATGTACGCAGATGATATTGTCTTGCTTGCTGATAGCATCGCCTCTCTCCAGAGAAATATTAATGCTTTAGCGAATTATTGTGATTTGTGAAACCTGACGGTTAATTTAGGTAAATCAAAGATCATTATTTTCAGGGGAGGAGGCAGGCCGGCCTCGAAGGAAAGATGGTTTTTTAAAGGTACTCCATTCGAGGTAGTTAATGAGTATAAATATCTTGGAATGACATTAACATCTCGTCTGTCATTAATGCAATTAATGCAATGTGATCTAGCTTCATTAATCAAGATTTGATTCCCTTATCTTCTAAATTTAAATTGTTTAATGCTCATTGCCGTGGTTATTTAAAATTCGTGGCAAACTCCTGTACTTGAATTCTGTTCCATTTATGACGAGGGATATGGAATTTCGCTCTATGTGAAATTCTAGAGAAAAAGAAAATATTGAGCATTTTTTGGGGAAATGTACAATGCTATCCGAGATGCGTGTTTCTTACATGGGCCGAGCTGTACTTTCGGAGAAGGATTGGTATCTCTTTGGATGAACCGATTCTGCAGCTAATTAAGTTCACACGTCATGCCTGGAATCTGATTCAACAGTTCAACTTTTGAGTTAGTCTCTTTTTTCATGTATTTTATTTTTCTATTAGTACGCAAGTAGTACACATTATTTTCTAATCACCTCATTTATTTTTGTCGCTGTAATGTTTTATTTCCTTTGATTTTATATATTTGATTACATTTGTATTTTTTCTATCATTCAAAGACTGTTACTTTTTATTTTATTTTATTTTATTTTTTTTGTAACTAGTAACCTAACTAGACCTCCAGCAGACGGAATATTTCCATTCCTGTAAAATACTTCTTCATTTTTGTCTACTGGTAACTGTAATTTTTTTAAATCAATAAACTATTATTATTTAAAAAAAAATATTATTATTATATATATATATATATATATATATATATATATATATATATATATATATATATATATATATATATATATATATGTGTGTGTGTGCGTATGTGTGTGAGTGTGTTTTTTTTTTGTTTTTTTTCTTGCATAGTAACCCTGTACAAGTGGAGTTCATTTACAAAATGTACATATTCAAGGCGAAACCGCATAATATATGTATGGGAAATTCAATTTACATTCTTTAGTCATTGCAAAGCTTTATGCTTTAGATTTATAATTTAGATAAACATTAAAAAATAAAGAGACATAAAAAAAAAAAAAAAAAATATGTAAAGAAAGTAGAAAATAATAGAACAAATGTTGAGCATACAACTAGAAATATTTATAGTTACATACATAATAGAGAATTATGTATTACAGAAAGAGAGGTGATACTAAGCCTAAATAAATAGATCAATAGGTTCCTACAATCAGTTAAAAAACAACATAGATATATTTAAAAAATAAAACAAAAATAAATCAATATAATATGAATAAGGCATTACATATAAATGAACATTTAACTAAGTTAGTAGGATAGCCTGATTTTTTTAACATAGGATACTGGCACTAAGCAGTAGTCGGATTGGTAGGTGGCTGTCATTAGCAGCTGATTTAGACAAAATGTTAGCTCTTTCAGTGCCGGAGATTATATGTCCTTTATTTAATTAAATAATTTGTATATAAATTTTTTTTTGTTATTTATTTATTTATTGAAATTTACTGCTGTATTACAATCATAAAATAAGTAAATGTGAAGTAAGAATATAAGACATGATAATGACTTGTGAAGGAACCACCCATTGGTTGCACTTCAATGGCTATTTTAAGTTAGAAGGTCCGGTGGCCATCTTCTTTTCAGACGCCTCAGAGAATTATCAGGAATACACAGGGATGAAAGGCTAAGAGCAAGAGGGTTGGTGTGGGTAAGGAGTTTGGAATTAAAGGAGGTATATCTATTTCGGGTTAAATCGGCAACAAATGGGATATTGAGGTCTTTACGGATAATTTTATTTGTGACGAAATAAGGAGCATTAAGGATTTTTCGAAGGATTTTGGATTGTAAGGATTGGATGCGGGAGGAATTTGATGGTTTAGTAGTGCCCCAAACTTCTATCCCGTATGTCTGAATAGGCCTGATAATGGTAATGTAAATGAGCTTTTTATAGAAAATTGGTAATTTGAAGCGTTTGTCAAGTAAGTGTTGTAGTAGTCGGAATATACAAGTACTTTCTTGTCGTTTCAGTCTTGTATTAGGGTTCCATGTAAGACACTTGTCAAGATGGAGACCTAGGTAGCGGATCTGTTCGACAGGGATAAATGATATATTATTAAATGATACTGTACGACAGGATGTAGTGGGTTTACGACGTAGGATAAAGGTGATTTGATGGGATTTGTTGGGATTAATTTGAATTCTCAAGTTTTGACACCATTCTTCAATGGCCGCGATGTGTGACTGCAGGGTTTGAGATGCAGAAAATGGGTCATTATTCACAGATAACACACATGTGTCATCAGCGTAAGTAGTGAGGATGGTGCTATGATGGGTTGGAATATCAGCTGTATATACCGTGTATAGGATGGGACCAAGGATACTATCTTGTGGTACAAATTTAATCTTAAATACAGCAAATGCGTATGTAGACACGTAAAACAGAAAGATTATTTTTAATACTAGATGGTAGAGGCACGCAACTATTTTCCTGAAAAGGCGGGTGAGATTATTTAACCTGGACGGCGTATTAATTTCCTTTGTTCTTTCACTATAAACAAATTTTTATTTGCAAATATAATACACCCGAAATGCCTTTAAAAAAAAGAAAAGCCCTATACTATTACAAAGCACGAAGCACCTTTTTTGCCTCTAGTATTTTAACTAAGTATTTAACTAGTATTTTAAATAGTATTTAACCGTTTCTTAACTAGCGGCTATACATATAAGCAGGAGATCTGGTCAGCATCTACGGTCAACTGCCAGGTTTTCAAACCCATTGAAAAGGCAGATATCCAGATACCCACTTTACAAAGGTTGGTTGTGCCCCTCGATCAACGACTGATAGAACAGAGAATAAATTTTCTAGTTCAGCCTGGTTTAAATCAGGATTCGGAAATTGGAAATCCAGTACTTTACCCACTGAAGTATCCAACCTCTATAAATTAGTAAAAAAAAAAACGAAAAAACAAAACAGAAGCAGAAAGAAAAAAAAACTCTTGATAACAAACAGCCTTTTAATATTGGAGGAATTTAACCATTTTTTTTTTCTTTTTGTAAGAACTTTAGGCTTTAGATTTAATTTTTAAATGATCTTATTCGCCGAATCTTCAGGACAATCTGATCTTCAGGGCTGAGATATATATTTTTTATATTAATAACTTTCTATATTTTAATGAAAGTTACATGTTAAATTCATGAGAGTGACCCATTTTATTTTCAAAAAGGTGCTAAGTACACTGGGTAGCTACATACACAGCATTGTATAAATCGTATACATATTATACATATTATAAATAAATAAATAAAGTTCAATTTGGGATCTTCCGTATATAAGATTTTCTTCATTATTTTTCCTCAAGGTCACAATTGAAACTCAATAGCTATTATCTGTATATTTCTTGATGTTTCGGGGATACATCGTCCACCTCTTTAGCATCTAACTACACACATAAAAAATTATCAAAAACAGTCTCACAATTGCTTACAGTTTCTAATTTATATCAGCAATACCTTTTTTTTTAATTTCTGTGTTAAGTCAGTCAATTTATATAATCTAACAAACAATATAATAAAATTCTCTTACTTGGATAATATGCCAGTAATGTTGTGTGTATTGCAAAGTCAATTCGTGTTACTATACTAATGAGACATTATGACATGGTCAATGAATGGATAACAATTCAGAGGTTAAATTGAGAAGGGAGGGGGGAAGGGTTAAGTATTAAACAATTTTTATATAACACTATTCCAAACGTCTGGAATAAACCTAAGTTTCTTCTTTACATTTAAAGGACATTGTAGGTATTTTTTAATTAGTAAATTTTCTTTTCTATTGTATTACTATGTATTTGCTGAATGTTGTGTTGTTTCTATTGTATATTATTGAGTTCTTGGGCTGTTTTATATGTTGTTGTTTTTTTAGTTTTTGAAGAGATTCCCCTATATATATTATCCTACATGTTCATTGTAGTTGATAAATGTTATTTACAATAACCATTTTTTTATAGTATCGTTTAGTTTGCTGAATTGGTTTGAAACTAAGCTATTATATTTCCATGCCATTGGGTAATTATTATTCTTAATTCTATTGAAACTGTGAAATTAGTGGATGAAATTGAAAACTAAAGAAATTACCAGTTATCAGTTAGTTAGTTATCAGTTTAAAAATTTATCAAACTGTCCCTCTATCATTTTTTTTGTGGAAATTGATTATCGATGAAAATTTTTCATACTTTGTTAATTATTTCAGGTTGATAAAATTTTAAACAGATCACCTTAATTTCTTAAATCACCTAGTATTTCATTCCATCCAATAATTGCTCACTGTTTCAATGGAACAAAAAATAATAATTACTCAATAGCATGGAAATACAATAACTTAGTCTAAAATCAATTTAGACAATTCAAACTAAAGGATACTATACAAAAAATGAACACTGTAATTAGCATTTATCAACTACAATGTACATATAGTACTATTGTTAGTATTAGGTGAAAAACACGCGTAACCCGAACATCCAAAAAATAAAAAGCTGAAACTCCATTACCCTTCCCGTTATTACTGGTAAAAAGTCTAAGAGTTTCCCGCGTCGGGTTTTGATGGGGAGAGGGAGAGAAGGATAGAAAACTAATTTATTTACACTTATTTATAAATATCTCAAAAAACTATCAGATTTATTGCAAATATTATTCTGTACAAAACTTTGGATTATCTATAAAAATGATTCTACGGACCTTTTGCTAAAGTCAATGGCTAAGCAGATATTAAAGGGATTAAACTTATGGAATTTCTACTTTCAGTAAAAATTGCTCCAAACACTATTATTACAGGGAAAACAAACCCAAATGGAGCAAATAAACAACAAAATTTGTACATGCATGAAACTTTCGTCTTAATATTACGAATCGAGATCTGCCGAGCCCCCCCCCCCCCCCGAATTTCAGAGAGACAATCATTGCTTCCGGCCTTTTTGTTGCCGAATCCAACTAGAACAAGTTTTGCGGCTGAACTATTAACAGGGTGTCCCGTGCGTCACTGAAAATATTAAAGCGGTGGTAGTAGACCTCAATAGCGACAAAAAAAATAATATGCACTCATGGTCCCATTCCATACAGAAAAACAGGAAAATTAAGTTATGTATTTAAAAAAAATCCATTATGTAGAATAGGAAGCGATCACTCGAACAATATTTAAGGTAATTAAGTTCCAATTGCACCATCGTAAAGTAGACAAAATTCTCTTTAAGAAATGAAGTTTGTCATAACTAAATCCATTGTAAAGCGACATTCGGGGGTGACCAATAGCGAAAAGTTTAATTATTTTTTTTTAAAAAATCACTCTGTACTTTTAAATTATTTTTTGGGCTACCGGTATCCCACTTTTAGGAAAACTACTTTCATTAAGCTTTAATTTCGTATAAAAGAAGTATAGGTTTATTTTATTGTTGCTTTTCTACTAAACACGTCTTTGTCGGAGAAACCTAATTCCACACAACACATTTTGGCAAATCAGAAGCCCATTCTAGAGCAACCCCAAACAATCCATTTGGGCTTATTTTTCCCGTACTAATGGTGTCTGGAGAAATTTTTACTGAATGTGGAAATTCCATAACTTTTATACATTTAGTAACCATTGATTTTAGCAAAAGGGTGAATAGAATCATTTTTATAGAGAATCCAAAGTACTTTAATTAGGTATAGAATAATGTTTCCAATAAACCTCATAGTTTTCGAGATATTTACAAATAACTGTGAATAAATCAGTTTTCAATCCTTCTCCCCCTCCCCCGTCAAACCCGACGCGGGAAACTGAAACTTTATTCTTATGACCTTTTTCCGTTTTTTTTTCTTTTTTTATGTTCGGGTTAAAACTTAATTTTACTGTACTGATATGGGAACATATATAGAGGAGTTACTTCAAAATCTAAGAAAACCTCTAAAACAGCACAAGAACCCAATAATATATAATAGAAACCACATAGCGTTGAGCAGACACATAGCTAAGAGTACACAATCGCATGAAATCAGTTTTGATGGAGTTAAAATACAACAAAAACAAAAAGAAAAGAAAATTTACTAATAAAATAATACCCACAATGCACTTTCAATACGAAGGAGAAATTTAGATTTATTCCAAACATTTGGAATATTGTCATGTAAAAACAGTATAATACTTAATCTCCTTCCCCTTCTCAATTTAAACTCTGAACTGTTAACCATTCATTGATCGACAATGTCTCATTAGTAAAGACTGGATTTGTATGCAAATGCATATTTTTTCTGATACGTTTTTCAACCAAAATTATTGAATATCTTTACAAGTCAATACATTTGGCGTAGATATATTAAATTTTATTATGCATATTTGATAGGTTATTGCATATTAAAATTAAAATAGAAAACAAATAATTTAACTATTTTCTGATTCACGTTCAATGCAGAATAATTTTTTTTTTGTTATTATTGAATGTATCAATTCTAAGATAGATAAAAACCATCAAAGATGAATAAATAGTCTAGATTACTATAAAAATAGTAGCAAAGACAAAAGATATATACGCATGTAGTATAACTCAAATATATACGTCAAGACAGTCATTATAAATCAACCGATATTTCCCCATATTATACCAATGTGATTAACAAATCCGTTTACAAAAAAAACAATTCGGTGCAAAAATGTTTATGGTTATATTTTTCCGAAGATGAAGCTGGCTAGAAAAGGGAGCTGCGTGAATAAAATGCTCTTATAACGAGGTTGGCCTATGCGTAGTAAGACCCTAGATTGTATAAAATTTGGTCATTACGAGTTTAATAACGTAATAATGCAAAATGCATAAACAAGTAATCCTATTTGTAAATGGGCAACCGAACTAAGCGGCGCACATGCAAAGATAAGCTGGCCGTTATCCTTCCTTCTAATTTACATATGTAATCTGCGCTTCCCTGGATAATGTCTCCATATTTAATTATTATTCGTAGTAAAAGCTGACGTTATACAATGTAGCTTATTTAAAATAGTTAAGTACAACTGCATAAAACATAACTTATTATATTTTTTTATTCTTTAAATACCACTCCATCATGAATTTACAACATTATTCTTGAATATTTAAAACAATGCATGTAAGCTAGTTATTTGAGTTACTATCAGTGAGGTTTATTATTTTGTTTTTATTTAGGGAAAGCCTTAATACAAGTAGAGTTGGACTAAACTGCACACGATAATGAATTATCCACAAATATTAAAAAAAAAAATTTAAAAAAATCATTACATTTACAATAAAAATAGATAATATGGCTAAATAACATCAAATTTAAAAGTGAATATCTAAAGATTATAAATAATTACACACAAAAGAAGTACAATTTAACATCCACATAATAATGAATATTAGTAATTCAACATAATAATGAATAATTTACAAATATCCAAAAAAAAAAAAAAAAAAAAAGCTTGAGGAAAAGAGCTTCGTTACTTAGGTCGTATTTTTACCCTAATATACTAAAACTTCGTCGAATCGACGTTGTCGATCAAACAATATTTGTATAACCGTTAACGGAACCGTGAGGAGGCTTAACTCTTAACTAGTACGAATTTCCCCGAACTCATTATCCTTTGAAAAACACAAAAGAAAGGATCACTGTGTCCTTCTATTTCCATCCAGGTATGTCTAAACAAAATGTACATCGTCAATTCGACGAAGTTCTATTATTACACGTAAAAAAAATGTATTTGTCTATACATTCATTATTCACAAATTTTATATTATTTCCAAGTAAAATTTGACACTATTTATTACTTTGTTTTCTAAATTGCTAATTTGATTTACGTATATTTCATAATTTGTTTCATTTTATTGATCTGCAACAATTTTTGTTTTATCATTTTTGAGCAGCTTACCGATACATACTTTACTCTTTGAAATAAATTTAAATTGATGAAATTTGAGCAACTTACTTGAAAACCACCCTTTTTATTGTATAACGTTATATAATTAATTTTTTGCAACGCTAAAAATAATAATAAAAAATATAGTAATATTAATTGATAATAATAAAGTGAAATACAATTTTTTTAACACGATTAACATCCTTTAAACAATTTATCTCAGTTTTTAGGTTTTGTAGATTTAATGTTCATAATATTTTATATGTATATGTATATTTTTTAATATTCAACCAATAAATATGTTAATTTGGACATTATTTGTTCTTATTGTTTCCTGTGAAACTCTCTAAATTAATATTTTAGTATTGGCGTTCGAAACGACGAAGGTTTAGTAATAAGGTACCTCCATTGTTGTTTATTATTCTAGGGTTATATATCTTTAACAGTAACTAGGGTACAAAATTGAAAATATCAAAATGGAGGAGGTGGGAGAAAAAAGCTGAGGTTCCTGAAAGACACTTTTCTAACACCAACTCAATTCGCGTACAAATGTTCAACCCTCTAACTCAATTTGGAGGTGCTATAAACCGTGGGGATAGGAGAAAAAAGTTGAGACACATTAAAGACGCTTTTCTGACAACTCAATTCACGTACAAATTTCTAACTCAATTTGGAGGGGCTGCCGAGGTGCTTAAAACTATAAAAATCGCGAAAAATCATTTAAATATGCCGAAGTTTCGACTGAAATTTACCCCCAATTCTTTGGGTTAGTTTCTGCCTGGAAAATTACCGTGCATACCGAAGCAGGAAATATGTATATATATATATATATATATATATATATATATATATATATATATATATATATATAGAAAGAGAGTGAGAGAGATCTATATATAAAAATAAATATAAAACCGTATTCCAGGGGTTATGAAACGGATTTAAAATGCATCTCCACCCCCCCTTGGCAAAAGTCTATTATATTCGGGAAAAAAAAGTGGAAGGACTAAAAAGTGGAATTGATAATAAATAAATTAGAAATTAAAATAAAATATAAAATTAGGTATTATCCTTGGTCTATTGCTTAAGCACTAAGTGACCATCAGAATTACCACTCCAAAATTATTAACTTCACCAAAGAGATAGGAATCTTTTTCTCAAACAATTTTTTCGGCACCTTTTTGAATTTTTTTCACCATGTTGCTACATACCAAGTTTATCTAAAACATATAAAATTCGTTTCTACTATTTGTCTCCTAATTATCATATTTATAAAGTCCTGTAGCAATTTATTTAAAAATATAACCTATCGCGTCTGGACTAAATTCCGTTTTTTTAACATCAGTCTCATTTAAAAAGAAAAAAACCTTTATGTCTCTATTTTTTTTTGGTTGATTAATGTATACTCATTTTTTTTAGGAAAATGTTTTCATTCTGAAAGCATAATGGGTTCAGTAAATGTTATGTGAATTACTTCACTTACCAAAACTAATGAACGAATATTTTCGGTGTCGAATTAAATAATCGGTTCCTTAGATATTCACTCATAGTAGACGAAGACACATAAATAGATCTCTGACGCAAGCAGTGACAAAATAATATAAAGATATAGTGCATAAAATAGTGGGGTCATATCCTGAAGATGCAGGAAAACACGATCGGAAGGAAGGTTTACAAAGGAGCAGGGAGGAAGTCGAAGGGGATACCGAAGAGCTGCTGGAAGGATAGCGTGCGGTAACAACTCAGCCAAGATTAAACCTCAGTCGTGCTGAAGACAGAGCAAGATGCCTCCCAGGAGTTAAATAGGACAATGGCAGCTTTATACGCCTGTTGTAGCAAGAGAAGTTTTATTTATGGTATATATCTTAGAAGCTAAATTATATATGATAAGGAAAGTATCAATCTTTTTAGACAATTGTAAAGAATATAAGATACAAAAGGATGTAACTGTAAAGGTGGTCATAGGCGGTCAAGCATGCACGATCAGTCATTTTGCTCAAGCATGCTTGAGCGTGTGTTAGATAAATTTGTTCAAGCATTTTGAATGAACAAGCAGCTTGATGATTAATTGAATTCGAATCATGTGTGCTTGTACATACCTCCTTTTCAAGCGAAACTGAACGTGTGACGTGAAGGGTTTAACAAGCCTGCGTTCCAATCGTGCGGATATATCTTCAATTCATTGAATAAATCAATATGCGAATATGTTTTCCTTTTCATCAACTACTCATTTACATATTACGTATTGCGGTTTTCTTTTGTGTTTTTCTCCTGTAAAAATACTAAACGAATATAGATAGTGCACTACAGCCAAACAAAAAACATATAAACTGAAACAGAAAGAAGTTGGCATTAGCGCATCTTATTTTTTTTTAATTAATGCTCTCATTAATTAGATGACATACAGTAAAAAATAAAAGTCGTTGCTTATAGACAGAGATTTAAAGGCCCACGTTATTTCTCTGCCAATAAACGTTGAGCTCTCTCATGAACTATGACGTTTATCAAATCAAGATCCAAACCTACCAGGTTTACAAAGAGTAATTATGTACTGCAAACTCATATTTTCTCACAATTTCTTCATTTATCTTTTCTTCTATCCAGTAACCAATTAATATGAATGTTGTTTTATATGTTGGTATTTTGGACTTAAAATATATATATATATATATATATATATATATGAGATCAACAGCAATACTACGATTGCTCATATTTAATGCGATTCTAATTTATTTTGTAAAATTAATTACTTTAGATTAAGAGATAAAATATTTAGATTAATTATAAAATATCATATTGTACTACTGATATATATGGGAATAATATGGTCTTCTATCTCTTAATCTAAATTGATTAATTTTACAAAATTAAAATATATATATTTTTTGTGTGTGTGTGTTTTATGTTGAAGAAAAAGTTTTCCTTTATGCCTATTGGTCTCCTGATAAAAGAAAAGTGGGTGCTTTCGTCAAAGCATATTGATCAAAACGTTTCGGCTTAAAGAAAAGTCATTTTTAAGTTTCATATACATAGTTTTTGGTACAAAACGTCAATTTTACTAAAGGATTAAATAATCGCAATATGGATAGTCTATTAAAAGAAATCAGTAAAATAATTATAATACACTGCATTAAATCTTCATTAATAAAAAAATAAACAAAATAATGATTAAAGATTTCTCTTTTTAAAACATTATGTCTACCAAATAGCTCATCAGCTTATTAGTTGATTTACTTCAGATATTATACCAAGCATATCAAGTAATTATTAGTTTTTCTTTTGTGTTTATTATAAATAAAAATGGAATTTTAGGTTTCAGTGTCGAATAAATAGATTTTTTTTTTTTTTTAAAACGAGCTATCCATATTGTGATTCTAAAAAACAAATTAAATTTATTTGCTTTATCAAAACAAAAATATATATGGAACTAGAAAGTTTTATTTTTAAGTTGAAGCGTTCTAATAAATATCCTTTAACAAAAAGCACATGTGTTTTGTGAATTATAATGCTGTAAAGCCACAAAAACATTTTTTTTTAAATAATAAAAGTGTAGCTAGTCTGTACAAACAACCAGTCAATTTTTTAAAAAATATTATACTGACACCTTAATACCTAATATCCAGTATATCTGTGTGATTATGAAAATTTTATTAAAATTGGCTCACTGCAACAAAAAACAAAAGATTATGAAACTTGAAAAATAAAGTTAAACTGAAACGATGTAACAAAAAAAAAAAAATGTTTTTTGACCTACAGATCAAAAGGCCTAAAAGAAAATATATTTTATGATAAATAGCGTAGCTAACATGCGCGGAAAGTATTCTCCATTTATTAAAAATATGAATGGCGGGGAAACCAAAACCTTAACAAACTCAAGACGAGCTTAGGAAGGTAAATGAGTCATTCTTCGAAAATCGGGAAATCACGGTACCAGGAAGAAGCCGGGCTTTTTTGATGGATCTGGCAGAAATGTTTTCATTGATTTTCATAAAGCATGGTGATAGAGTATTTCACCAGGGGTTAGCATTCATGTTAATATTAATTTTGCATATGTAAACATGTTTAAACATTAAAATCCTCACTCACTCACATGCCCCATTGCTTGAATTTTCTACATTGACTTTCTATAGCTGCCTGAAAACCTAACCTACCGGCCTCAAAATAAACTAGGTGTGCAAACAAGCTCAGTATTTACAGAAAAGAAAAGGAAATATGTCAAAAAATGATTATGTTGACAATTAGGTCAGTTAATTGCTTATCTCTTGGCCATGTACCTCACTTCCTCACGTTTTTCAAAAATGGGTGCTAAGTAATCTCATAACCTTCTATAGCTGAGGAATACAGTTAGCAAGCTTTACCAGATCCTTCCAAACCAAATTGTAACCGGCGCACAGTGATCAAAACGTGGAAAATACCTCTTAATCGCAACCCTCTCAAAATGCTAATTCAAGTATATCACATTATTTTAGTTCACATGCCCATTTTCGGAGTTACAGGAAAAAATGGCATTTTTACAGTTTAAGGCCGTGCGTCCACTAAAACCTTTTTCAACCGAATCCACCTTTAAGCCGCTTAGGGCCGTTTTGAGGCGTGGCCTGAAAAAATGAAAAGCGTTATAGCGCGTCAATTGCAACCGCCCAGTTCGGCCGGCCCTTAGAAAAATAAAAAAATAGTGCGTAATAGGTTTTAAAGAGAAAAAAAAATAAGTTTCAAACAATTGAAGTCGATCAACAACTAAAATTAAAAGTTCTGTAATAAAATGTACATGTCTTTTTTTTTTTTTTTTTGCCGGAAGATGTTGACTGTCTTAAATTGTTGAAAATAATTTTTTTGGACACTCTAAACGCTGTTACGAACAATTTTTTATTTTCCTTAAAAAAAAAATTGTTCTTGTCTTAAACGTGAAAAAAAAACCTTTTCAGCACGTTTTTACCAGGTTGCTATATACCGATTTTATCTAAAACATATGAAATTCTTTTCCACCTTTTTCCCCCTAAAATATCACATCGATAAAGCCCATTTGAAATGAATACATTTTCTCAATCGCGTCTGGACTAGTTAGTTACCTTTTGAGGTAGGTACTTTTTTTATTAGTTTGGCCTGAGGTAAGTTAATAATGATAATCCTCGCATTATTACAGCTTAATAATATTTATTGATACTAATTATAATTAAACATATATTATTTATCTCTATGGCACCGTAATGTAATATTTTTAGAAATTGGCAGTTTGAGAAACTAACTTGCAATTGAAATAACACATCTCTTAATTACACACATGAACTTTTTTTATTATTATTTTTTTGAAATCACACTATAGATTCCACAGATTTGAAATGCCTTCGTCTATCATTGATTTACAAGTTCATTTGACAATGATATAATAATAAGTTAATAAGTACGAAAGGTTTTTTTTTATATCTTCAAATTAACTTTCATATCAGCAATATTTCATCGTTGTCGCTATTGTTTAATAAGGAAAGTGTTGAAATCTTTTAATAATTACCTTAGGTAAAGATTTGTTCTACCGCCTAATTATAGAAAAATATACTTAATGAAAATTATATTCAAAAATTATAAAGCAATATTTTCAATTTCATGTATATGTTGTCCACTATATTTTTGATTGCGATATAATATGTTAAACATATATATATGCAACCTATGCAAACTTTACTCCATTTGTACGGGCTCGCAAGAAAAAAAATAAATATATTTATCTATTTAGGGATTGATAAATTATTTGCCACTTATATAATTTTGTTTTATTGAAAACTAGTTTCGAATTTTATACATTCATCTTCAGTTCAAGGTTTAAATGGACTATATCAAACACAAAAGTTTGTACTGGTTTCTTCTCGCACTGAACTAACAATGTTTGTTATTAGTTGTTATTTTTATTTGTTATTGTTAGTTCAGCGCGAGAAGAATCCAGTACAAACTTTTCAGTTTGATGCAATCCATATAAACCTTGAACTGAAGATGAATGTATAACATTCGAAACCAGTTTTCAATAAAACAAAATTATACAAGTGGCAAATAATTTATCAATACCTAATTATATTGATCATTCTATACCGTTATGCGGATATCAACTGTTTATTTATTTTTTATATAATATAATTTCAATATAGTATATATTTATATATGTATATATTTGGTAGTATTGTTTTCTTTTTTTTTTCGGTTTCTAACATTTCGGGGTTATCAAAATTAAATTTGTGATTACTTATTATACTATGATGGGCCAAAGCTGTGATATTTTTATTTTTGCAATTACTGATGTGCTGCTTAATTCTGGTCTGTAATTTTTTAAAGGTTTCTACTATGCAGGTCATCTCACAGTTGCTACAATCTATATTATAAACCACATTCTTTTTATAATTTTTATTTTTCCTTCATTTTGCTTCATGTTTTTTTTGTTTGTTACCATTGTATGTTTCTAGTTTTAAGCTTGTATGGTCATACTCCACCAATGTCTTTTCTATTTTTTCAGTTAGTTCCGGTATATAATTCATTTTATTGAATTTCACTTTTTTTATATCCTTTTTTTTTATGATCATTATTATTTTGACTAACATCCTTTTTATTGTTTTTATCTTGGTTATCATTATCAGTATAGTATTCGGTAATAGTTTTCTGTTCTTTAAATTCTTTTCTTTATTGCCTATATTCTCTTTTAATTTCAATATAAATTAATAATTGAATTTATTACATAACTATTAATTATTATTGATATTACATCGCAATAGAAAATATACTGGAGAAGTTGTAGATGTAATTGAAAATATTTCTTTATATTTGTTGAATATAATTTGTATGCAGTATATTTTTTTCTAAAATTAGGCGGAATAACGAATCTTTATCTAAGCTAATTATTAAACGGTTTCTATATGCATCTATATCCACACACATGCATATACATGCATATTCCTATATTATAAATTATGCATACATGTACCATACGTAAACTAGTATGTGATTAATGAATAAACATGTAAACAGGTTTGATAATTTCTACCTATTTATCTACGAATATCTGATACTGGGGGCACATCTATTTGATATATATGACAATCGTGGGTGGCTGAAGGGCTGTTTTATTTTATTTTTTTTTTTTTTTTAAAAAGCTGTAACAGTTTGTTTCTTTTAAGCGCAGCCGAGTGCAGCGTTATAACTTGTTTCTTTTAATCTATTAGGCTTATATTAACGTGAGGAAATAGTATCCAGCTGCGAAAATCTGCGAACTTTGTTGATATTTTGATTTTAATTCGTAAATCCATTGTTCTAACTGAATGTAAAAATGTAATATATTCTCTTTCGTAGATATTCAAATGAAGTATGTTGTTTTCACAAAAACAGCATTAAACTAATAAGTAAGTATTTTACTATCGTCCAGTCAAATGGGGACCAAAAAAGGATCTGGTGGAAAGTTTTGGATATGTTCTGAATATTTGCTCATTTATGTTTATTAGAGTGCTGATTACGAATTTCAACTTTTCCAACTCAAATTTTTTCTTGAAGTTTCAAAAAAATGCAAAAAAAATCTTTTTTTTTTTTTTTGCTCATTTGAATATTTTCTAAAATTCATTTCACATTAAATTAAACACGAGTAAATTACCAACAATTCGATTATAAATATTTTTTTCTTTGGCAGCTCCGTTCTGAAGCGAAATTGAGTCCAAATTAGGAGACGCAATGTAGTCCAGTTAAATGGAAACCAGAAAGAGGGTGGAAAGTTTTGAAGAAGTTCTAAAAATCTAATTATTTATGCTTTTTGAGGTGCTGGTTGTAAATTTCAGCTTTGCCATTTCAAATATTTCCCAAAAGCGAACAGAATAATTTAAAAAACGCTAAGAAGCTCAAAAAATAAATGTCTACATTCCGTCTCCAAATTTAATTGTCATGAAACTGCTAAACTTTATGTAAAACTGCATAGATAGTATAACATGCCTAATAACATCCACAAGATTCTTCTGCTTGGTAAAACTATGATTTCAGCCGCTATTTAACCTATTGGGATGCTCATAGAAAAAAAAACAGGAATCTATGGAAAAAAAATTTTAGTATCGTAATAGAGCATTCCTGAAATTTCAGCAGGGTCGCTACCAATCAGGATGTTATCAGCATGCTTCAAGTGACATCCGATACTTTTTTTAATAAATTGAAGACAAATCCAAAAACACGAATTCTTGATCATCGATGTGTAATCAATGTAGTTGTTCAGAATGTTTTTTTTAATTTATATTTTATTTATATTGCAATATGTTTTATATTTAATTTATATCAAATTAAATAAATTATATAAAGAGATATATTAATAATATGTTAAAAGTTTTTAAATAATTAATTTTTAGTAAAATTATATTTTATCAAAGTTCATTTAATTATTTTTCAACTGTCCCTTTTATTTACGCAATTATTTTCCATATCTTTTGAATTGTATCTTGAAATGTTTTACTCCTATTGAATCGGGAATTGCTGCATTCGATTCAGCATTAAAAATGCATTAAAACAATCCTCTTGTAGTGTTATTCAAATAAAGACAAGATGAGATGCGATTCCTTTCGGAAAAAGGCCGGTTTTTGGACCACTTTTCGACGTAGGGAAAAACCTCCACTAACAAGATGTGACCGTGAGATATCAAGTTAAATAATGTGCTTTGTGTTTGGTGATCCCCACTCCCTAACCTTCTCATAGAATACAGAAAATAAGTTGAATGTTTGTGAATTTTTATTGTGATTCTTCAGGTTTTATGGGATTTGGTGTGGTGTAAATATGAAAGTTCAAAAGTTGAGGCCTAATCAGTAAATAATGAATAAGTACAAAAACCTCACTCCATCACTTTTTATTTATTATGAAAATTGTATTTCATTCAATATGTCTCTAGTTCAGTTGTTTTATTAGTTGGTTAAAATAATTTATGAATATTCTTTGTAATAATTTAGTAATAATAATCATTTAACAATAATGAAATAATTTAACTATAAATGATTGAAACCAGATATTTCAATAAAACTATGATTTTTTATTTTACTGTTATTATTTCCTTGAAATATTCTCTCATACTGACTCCCCTATTCTACTGTGTTGACTCCCTCACTCCCTCCTTCGTCCGCTCACTTTTTAAAATTGAAATATTTTGATTTATCTTCCGTTCTTGAAAAAATTATGATTGGAAATTTTGGCAACAGGATCTGGCATGCAATTACAATAAAAAATAAATTAAAAAAATGCAATGGTATCTGAAGTAATTAGAAAATCTCCTTATATTCGAAGAATGTACCTAACTTGTACAACAAATTTTAATTATATAATTTTATTTTGGCTATTTCTTAAATTTAATTATAAAGGTTTCCAAGTTGTTAAATTATTGAAATGAATTTTAATACTTATGAATGATCTATATTGAATGATATAAGGAACTTTATTCATTATGTAATATTTATTTTGTTATGTTGTATTAATTGTTCAGATTGTTTTGCTGATTATATTTTTTGGACTTGGGAATGTGCCTGTTTGAACGTTGTCTGTTTGAATAAAATAAGATGTTTGAAAAGTTATTGTTTCCCAGCAATTCAACTTTTTAATAAGAATATATTTCTTTAACAGAAATGTACAAACCTGAGTTTTCAAAAATAGAATAAATAAATTGTACATTATAAGTATAAAATATTATTTATACTTACATAAAATAATTAATTGTATTTAAATGCATATTATTGTATAGAATTATCTAAATGATGGAAAGAGAAATAATTATTTCGGAACAGGCCCCACTGGCTTTCAATACCAGGGACGCGGTTGATGAGGAGGGAGAAGCTCTGGGATCTCATATAATCTTTCTTTTTCCTCCACAATTGGGAGGTACAATTTTGGTTAGTAATTCCCCAGGATGATTATAAATATTTTAGTTACATAAATATTGATGTGTTTATAATGTTATATTCTACTTTCCTTAACAATTTTAATTTTCTTCATTCCCCTTCAATTATGTTGAAAAATTCATATAGCATTTAGTTCAAACTACTACATGGACAATTTGCTACTAAAATGCGCTTGTTTGAATCTACATGGACGAAATTAAGCCTTATTTCATTTTCGATTGTGAAATGAAATGAAACTGTATCCGACTCTTGAGGCTTTTCCAATCCTAAATTTAGTTAGATAGGGTAAAAGTTAGGTGTTATTAACGACCACGAGCAGAAGTTTTACGTGTTCTGAGGAAAATCAATGCCTCTCAACTCGAAATTATAAAACCGATGGACAGTTAAACTGGAAAACTTTTTTTTTTTCATTAGTACATACCAATTTCGGACGTGAACAATTAGTTAACAATTTTCCTTTGATGGTAGCAAATTGGACAACCGTGATCCTTTTTACCAGCTAGCTATTAGGTACCGTTCTGGTTGAAAGCGTTACCCTCAGCACATCTCTTACTATTACAGCTATATTACCGCAATTAAAGCTCCTGCTGTATCGAACAGGAAACATGAAAAGTACAGCTGCACTTATTCCAATGCATTAAAACTATTGTTGAACCGAAATCCAAGTACTAGAAAAAGCACCATTAAAGTATGAATTTTCAATGTTGTGCGCAATAGCCGTGATAATCTGCAGAAAAGAAAACAATAGGATAAAGGAGCGCAACCTAAATAGTGTGTATAGTGAATATTGTATCTATGCGTATGCATATATACATGGTTTGGTAGATACCTATTTACATTTTCATAATAAAAGTATATTTTCAAGAATTACAACTTCACTTTTACATTTCTTCGAATATCTTCTTTTTTCTACGTTTCGGGCTACATTGTCCATTTTCAAGGCTTTACTTTTAATCTGTAAATACATTTAAAAGTTAGTCACATTCTTATCAACACTTTTAAATACTGTCTAACTACATAAATATTATTTTAATATATCAATGACTATTATTTTACAATTTTTTTTTCTTTTAAAAACATTAAAATTATACTTTAAAAAATAAGGAAAAGCCAAAAAATAAGGCCCTTGTCTTATGTCTTATGCCCATTTCTTCAAAGTCCTTCTTCATATTGTGATAAACCAAGAGATTTTTTCTTTAGGCTTTGAGTCGAAGACAGCCTTTGGTCCATCGTGGTTCATCCATGCTGAGTAATTGATCATAAATGCGAACTCTGCGTTTGAGCATTCCATCCGTAATTTTTTCTATTTTTGCATTTAGGTATTTCTTGTCTGGATTTTTTTTTTTTTTTTTTATGTAAAATATTTTACCGTTCAACAGAACAATTTATTTGGTAATAGACAGCTTAACTTTATTTGTTGTTTCTTTTCTTTAAAGGTTAGTGAATTTCTGTATTGTATAAAACCATACTATAATTTTATTATGAAATAACTGAAATCAGTTAACCAAATATATAACTCATGATACCGCAATTAAAAATATTCTATATCCAAGCAGCATTAAACTAAATAAAAAAGTAAAAAAATTGATTCATGGATGGGCCTTTCTTAGTATTTTTAATCAAGCTATATAAACTGGTCCAAGTTTTCTACTTCAATAAATCAATTACCTTTATCTTTGTTAATCAATCACAACCTAATGAGTTACGGGGAATTTCGGATCAAATAGAATAAAATGGATGATATTTTAAGGGAAATTCGAATCTTAAATACAATAATTACAGTTTTTATCCAATTATACGAAGATTTGTGATTTAAGAATAAGTTTCAGTATTTAATTTAGCCCAAATTAATTGGAAACTCGTTCAGTCACCTAGCTCAATGGTGCGATTTTCTAGATCAACAAAATGTATTGACATTTTTTCTCGACATACAAGATGATGGTTATGGAAAAATATTAGTGTGCATATACATGTATATATATATATATATATATATATATATATATATATATATATATATATATATATATATATATATCAGCTAGATGCACCTTTGTTGTAGGAAAATGATTTTAGTAAATAAACTAAATTTAGATAAGTAGAAAAAAATACTGAAGATTGCTTATAAAAAACTGTTATTTATTTTTTATGTTTTAAAATTCAAGAAATATGCGCCGGGTGTTATTCAATTTTGGCCCTAGTTTTAATAGATTTTTTTCAAATTTAATTAAATGTTTGCAATAAACAACATTTTACTAACATTATATCTGAAATTTGAATCATTTAAAGTCAGAGCAATGGAGAATATATTGTTGATTCAAACATAAATTCAAATTAATATAAGCATATTGCGGGAACATAAAATAAAAATTTAACCCATAAAATAATACATGTTTAAAAAAGAAAATTGTATACTTATTTAGATAGTGTATTATGAATTGCCAATACAATACTGTTATTTATTTTTGAAATATACTTGAATTTTATTTATTTTTAATTTCAAAACGAAACAATTACAGAAAAAATATTACAATGCTATGATAAAATATTATTGCTACTGAATTCATCGGCTTTAAATAATTGAATCAATATTTCTGATATAAAAAAATCGATGAAAACTCGAAATAGAGAATTAAAATTATTATTTGCCGTATATTTTTGGAAAATATCAATCAAAATCTCATATATATACATATATTTAATGATTTTCCAATTCCCATCAAATTAATCTAGATAAATGCCGATTTATAGTATACTATTAAACATCTAATTGGCTTTCCTGTAAAACTGATATTTTTGACATTTGACCTCTTTATGGTCCTCGAAAGATTTATGTATGCATGTGTATGTATTTTTTATACGTGCTTATAATTTATGATAAATATATATAAATATATATAATATATATATATATATATATATATATATATATATATATATATATATATATATATATATATATATATATATATATATATATATATATATATATATATATATATATATATATATATATATATATATATGTATATATAATAGAAATAGAATAGAAAGAAAACTTTATTCTGGGACGAAGTTCCCTAAGAATAAATAAGTTATGCAAACAAAAAAAATAACAATTCTGACTTACATATAGAAATAAACAAATAAGAATCATAAATAATATAAAATAATAAAAGAAAAAGAGTGAAAGATAGAGAATCAATATCTAAAAAACATTTAAACAAAATTAACAACGTAAAGAGTATATTTGGATTCCTTAACAATCAGATTGTAAATTTCATTGTAGAGAAAATAATTTATCGATAAAAAGAAAGGAATCATTGAGCTTTATAAATCAAAGAACGCTGGCTAACTATGGCATTATACTATAATACATCAGTTTCCATTACGTACGTTTTATGTCCATTTCATTTCATTGTTAATGTTATTCGTTCTTTGATTTATAAATCTCAAGGATTCCTTTCTTTTTATCTATAAATTATTTTCTCTGCAATGAAATTTGCTTATTTTATTTTTTTTCTGTATCATATTACAATGTAAATGTATGTCTATATATATATATATATATATATATATATATATATATATATATATATATATATATATATATATATATACATAAAACGTACGTAATGGAAACTGATGCATTATAGTATAATGCCATAGTTAGCCAGCGTCCGACTGGATTGTGAGCAGGAATTGGAACAGGAGAGTTTTAAATTTGGCTAAGGTAGGGGCATGTCGAATTTTGGGAGGGAGATAATTCCAAAAAGTAGCGGAACGGGCAAGGAAGGAATGTTGGAACGATGCAGGTCTATGGAAAGGTGTAAAAAAGTCAAAAAGCCGAGATCTTGTGGATTGGGGGTGGATAGGGGACTTGAATTTGAGGAGATTGTAGACATATTAAGGGGAAATATGAGGAAGGATACTATGAGTCTACGTTTGGATTTGGGTAGGAGATGGCGGAAGCGATGGAACTGTTACTGGAAGAGTAAAAATCGAACGTCGGTAAATTTAGGCGATATGGTGGTTCCAGGAGAGAGATTGGTCAATGATTATGCCTAATTTTTTAACACAGAAGCAGAAAGTGATACGAGCAGAAATATATATATGTATATGTTTGTGTGTGTGTGTATATACCTTCCCCCTTTCATAAGGTATGATCTGTTAAAGACTTCAGAAGCATTGGAAATTCATTGTTCTGATTGTACAAAACTCGCCAATTAATTACCTAGTAATTTTATCCGAGAATATTAAGACGATGATTAATTTTTAATTAACTTAAGCTTTAGCCAAATTATAATATTTTTGTATAACAATGCAGTTATATTTCAGGATCAAAGCTCGTTTTAGGTTTTAAGACTTATTGAGAACCATACAAAAATGATATCTTAAAAATATTTCTAAAAACTGAATTCTTAGTAACAAATATATTAGCAGAACCCAATTATAATTTAAGTTAAATATTCTACATTTTTCCTAAGAGGTTACTACAATAAAGAGAATCTCTATAGAAATTTAAGCACTATGATGTATGATTGGAATGTTGCCCCCTACACGGCAGTTATAGGTGTAATAACACATCTTAATTAGTAAAATTGAGAGTGATTAAATTGAAACTTTTTGATTTCAAAAAGAAGCAAAGACTGTCATAACAGAAACTTGGCAAGTAAATATACCCCGCCAAGAACGTTTCAATAATAAAAAAATATATAAATTACATAAACGATATATAATAAATATGATATATATTATAATGACATAAATCCAGGAAGGGCTAATGGGACCGGAACTGGAACGAATGCATGATTCTCGGATTTTTAGAAAATAAACCCTATAAATAAAGTAATACATTATATTAAAGCTGTTTATAAACTTATTTTATATATTATTAACTATAATCTTTTATATACTATAATACATTTTATTAAAATAATTACTTAGCTCATTTTTTAAAGAAAGATAATTAAAACGAATAGCATACAGACTTCAACAGACGGATTTTTCCATTCTCTAAGTTTTGTATAACGTTTATATACGTGTATACTTTATTTTGTATAATTTATGATAATAAACACATTTTTATTTATTCATATTATAAATATATATATATATATATATATATATATATATATATATATATATATATATATATATATATTATATTATATTATATTATATTATATTACATTTAAGCTGTTTATAAACTTATTTTATATATTATAAACAATAATATTTTTTACTCTATAATACATTTTATTAAAATAATTACTTAGCTCATTTTTTAAAGAAAGATAATTAAAACTAATAGCATATAGACTTCAACAGACGGATTTTTCCATTGTCTACGTTTTGTATAACGTTTATATATGTGTATACTTTATTTTGTATAATTTATGCTATTAAACACATTTTTATTTATACTTATTATAAATATATATATATATATATATATATATATATATATATATATATATATATATATATATATATATATATATATATATATATATATATATATATATATATATATATTATATTATATTATATTATATTATATTATATTACATTTAAGCTGTTTATAAACTTATTTTATATATTATAAACAATAATATTTTTTACTCTATAATACATTTTATTAAAATAATTACTTAGCTCATTTTTTAAAGAAAGATAATTAAAACTAATAGCATATAGACTTCAACAGACGGATTTTTCCATTGTCTACGTTTTGTATAACGTTTATATATGTGTATACTTTATTTTGTATAATTTATGCTATTAAACACATTTTTATTTATACTTATTATATATGAAATATACAATATATAGCATATATAATATATTATATAATATATATATATATATATATATATATATATATATATATATATATATTATCATATATATATATGATAATATATTATAATCTATAGCATAGTAAGAAACAAAAATTGATAATGTACTACATGTAAGTCCTAAGTATAATTCTCTCCTACGCAAAAGCGAAAAAACTATCATTCTTCGTTAATTCTTATGTGATTCTTATATAAATTAAAAAAGAAAGAGAAAAATTGATTCCTCAGAATTGCTGATTTAAATATCAGACCAAACCTTGACAAAAAATAAACCTATAGCACCTACATAATTAATTAATATTTCGAATATTGTTAACCGAATGGGTATAATACAAATTATAAACAAAACAAAAAAAAGATATTATTCTAAGCGGTTTTCATTTCATTTGTGTTGGTGTGAAGATTTAAAAAAAAAAAATCAACCTCTCTAATTTTCTTTAGAGTACAAATCATTCGTTACATAACTCCTTCAAATTTATAATTGGAGCGTAAATCTGTTAAATAATATGATAATGAGTGTGTAATTTGATCACTTTTGTAAATAATTACTTTTCATAATAAGTTGCTAACTGAAAGGTATATCAAACTTTTCCCTCTATTAATTTCAAACTACAAATTGCTTTGTGATCAGCATCATTGTGCATGCTCATTATACAATCATGCTGTTTTTTTTTGTATAATTTTTTCGCATCAGGACGTATCCTGGCAAGAGCTTACATAATTCAGGATATAAATTTTTATAAAACATCCCAGCAATTATGAAAAAAAAAAAATTAAGCTTTGGAAGTAAAAGTAGAAGCAAATACCTGAGAAATATGTTTGTCTATGTCTATAACGTAGACTACCTGATTCTACCGGCTACCGAATTATTCACGCATGGAGAAATCTTCCGCGTGGTCCTAAATTCCTCCTGACAGACGATGCTTTACTAATGAGGTTCTGTTGCCTAAAATTAAGTGTTTGGTTTCCCAATGCGATAATATGACTTGGAAAAAAAGTAACGACTACTAGTAATACACCACCAAAAAGGTATCTTGCCAGCAACTGAAATCGCTTTTTTTTGAGGGGGCTAATCAATGTAATTTCATACACAGACACAATTAACATTAAATAATTAGGTAAGAAACTTCTTTAAAGTACACGAAACTAAAGCGATTGTATATAATAAACTGTCTTCAATAGGCAAATCGCTGTTGTGTTGTTTTTTTGTTTTTTTTTGTTTTTTCGACTAAGCAATGCAATCCCAAAATACAGGCACAATTAACATTAAATATTTAGATAAGAAACTTCTTCAAAACACTCGAAAGTAAAATGACCCTATACAATAAACGGTCTTCAAAAGGCAATGGTAGTGCTGAATCATTAAATTATTATTATTAATTGTTTTAATTCATCATTATCAAAACATTAATAATATTTCCAATACTGATTTAAAAAAAAAAAAAATAATAAAAAAAAGATACGAAAGGTTCTTACTACAAAGGAAAAAAAATGTGAAAAATTGCATTCTAAACCATCTTATAGTGCTAGAATAATTTACCTGTATTTTTTGCCGAGATAAAAAAAGCAAAGTTTGCTTCTTCGATAATATTACGGCAGTTTACGAAGAGATGGCATAGCATGAGCTGGCTGAGCCCAGAAAGACCACACAGTGACGACAACCTCGAAAGGACTGAGAAGTTGGGAAAGCCGCCACCCGGGGCGCCACCATCTCGGGTCAATTACTATTCCCTACCCCCCCCCCTCCCGTGCAACCCCCTGATTATTTTCACTTTTCCATAACCACCCTCCACATTTTCTCATGAACAGATCGCTAAATTTTCCTCTTCCTAGACTCGATTAGACACATGATAGATCTACTTATACTATGCGGTGAAGTATTCACAATTGAAAATTTAGTTTCCTAACAAACACTGAAAGCGGCATTACAACAATGTCATAACTTCAACATTGAGATTAAAATTTTTGAATTATCTCCTCTCTGGTGCGAAATATATCTTTCTTTTTTTTTTTATATTTTTTGCATAGGGCAACAGAAAACAAAAAATAAATAATTATAATAAAAATAAATAATAATAGCAAGTAAATGAGCAACTATTATCTTCTAAAAAAAGTTTCTTTATTATAAGAATTTGGGAACACATTATGCTGACATTATATATAAAATAAAAACTATTTAATCATAAATATAACAAAAATACAAATTCAAATAACTACATAATAGCTAAAAATGTATTACAATAATAAATAATGAAATAAAATGAAAATAATAACACGCTTGTTTGAGAAGAATTAAACTTATAATAAATATTACTTAATATAATTTAAAGATGAGAAAGTCCATTGTATACTTTCCAGTTAGGTATCTTAGGACAATTGAGCTAATGGCCAAGTTCTGGCAATGTAACTTCAATAATATGATTAGCTAATTTTGTTTAGCTCATGACAATAGAAAAATTATTGAAAAAATGTTAGGTAATTAATTTTACATACTAATAAAACTTGATGAAATTATAAATGATATTGTGTACGAGGATTGTTTGGTATATTGAATCATCTGTTATTTAGAAATTATGTTCTGAGGATGGAGACAAATCCCAGAAACGTTAACGTATTATAAACTATATAGAAAAGAAATAAAATTTTTTGGTGGTAATTGTTGCTCAGTTACTTGATCATATTATAATTTTTCGGGTTAATTTGAATAGAAAACTGTGTAAATAATAATGAAGAAAAAATCATTGCTCTTGGATATTAATAAGATTTTGCATATCCTTCATTCCTACATTCATATAATTGAAGCTAGGAAAAATTATATTACAAAAAATTTCGTAACGGTATATAGACAAGTGCTATAGTTATGGCAGCTAATGTAGCTTTATATATTATATAGACCGATATTCCGTGCAAAAAAAAATTGTAATTGGTTGAAGAAAACTTTGGTAGCTATTTTCTGAATCCTTATAGTATTGACATTAAAAAAGTAAGAGTCTGCCAGTCGGATCGAAATTTTAGGACTATTTGTTGTTTTTCACTTATAATTAGTAAACTGTGCATTTTATCGAAAAAGCTATAATACATTAAATTAAAAAACATCAAATTCTGCGTCTAATGAGTACCACAACTCATTAGTTGTTTGGTTAACTGGTGTGGTCGAAAACCACGGTCATAAACGACAATTTTGTTAAATAAAAACATAGGCAGAGTACTATATACGAGCCTGCAGCTTGGAAATGAGTACTCTGAGAGAAAAACTCATGAAATAAAAGTTGTAGAGCATTAAGTGCACCTCTCGAAATTGGCGATCTCTCGATCTCCGGCAATTGGCCTTTTAGTCCAGTTTGGTTGCAAAAAATGGAGTCATTTTAATTTTCAGGTTCGTTGTACGTATTTCCAAGTTTTCGATTCCCTCCTTTTTATACATTCTTTGCCATCTTAAAAACCGCAGAAGAAGAAAAAGCTTAAAAAGCTCGTTTCCAGGGCATTCAAGGTAAAGATTTGTCATTAGAAATTTTAAAGAACGTTAAATTTCCTGCAAGTTTGTAACTAATATTTTTTTAATACTCGGAATAGCTTTTGTGATATGGGGCCGAGAAAATATGCAAAAAATTCAAAAATTTAGATATGTCAGTGGTTTCGCTTTAGATATGATTTATTTCAAGCACAAATAAAACTAAAGACACCCCAGATGCTAAAAAAACTTTGAGTACCGACATTAGGAGGAGGGGGGTTTCAAAATGGTGGCCAAGAAAAATCTAAATTTTTGGACTTTTTTTCATTTATAAATACTAAACGGTGCTTTCTATCGATAAAGTTATGGCATATTAAATTAAATAGCATCAAATTTTGCGTCAAATCTAATATATAAAAATTAATGTGGGTTTGTTTGTTCGTATTTTATGCGCTGCCATACCGTTCATCCGATTGCAATGTAACTTCGTCAACTCATTGCTTGTACTTGCGCGAATGTTATAGGTAGGCTGGGCTTGAAAAGATCACTCAGTAGATCTACTAGCGCAGCACGTAGAAATAAGAGAATTCGAACTTTAAAAAAATCAGTCCGTCCGCCGTCCGCCGATTAGAGATCTTATAAGCCCATAATTCGGCCATTTAGAAAGATAGAGGGGAAATGTAAGGTGTTTTGAAATCAGCGTAACAAGGCATTTAAAAAAAAATAAAAAAAATCTATATCTGTACATGCTTATCTATAAATGGTTTATTATTTTCAATAATAGACCTTTGTAATCGGCCAAGGCAAAAACTGTTGTAACCCTACCCCTCCCTCAAAATTTGAGGTTTTACGTTTCAAGATACGTAGAATCCAAATATGGAATAAAAAAAATCCGTCCACGGCTTTTCTCCGAGACTACTGAACCGATTTTCCTAAGATTCGGCACCTATGTCACAGGTCACCACAGAACGATCCTCGGAACTCGATATTACCATCCGTTTGTTTGTTTCAAAACGTCGGCCGATTAGAGATCTTATAAGCCCATAACTCAAGTGTGCGGATTAAATTTAGAAAATCCATGTTTTCCACATGGCTGGTTGTGCAAGTTGTATGTTGCATGCTAGCGAGTCGGACAGCCAACACATTTATTTGTCTTCGCTGAAAACGGGAAAACCAAAAATATTGTCTACTCTGAAGCACTTGAATAATAAAGTCAAAAAAATAAAATGAATATCATTAAAACCTCTTCTTTATATATAGTTCTGTTTCAATGAATATATTCATTATCGATAAGAAAATAAATATCATTCTTTTTTTCTATTAATTTCTATTTCCTTTTCATTCTATCATTTTATCATTATTCCTTAATTTATTCTGCGGCAGCAACGCGCCGGGTATCAGCAAGTGTACTATAACTTTTTCGATAAATGCACCCTTCAGGAATTATAGGTGAGCAACCATAAAGGGTGCATTCTATCGAAGAAGTTATAGTACTTCAGACGCAAAATTTGATGCTATTTAATTTAATATACCATAACGCCCCCTCCTAATGTCGGCAGACAATGTATTTAGCATATTGGGTGTATTTAGTTTTCTTGTGCTTGAAATAAGTCATATTTAATGCAAATGTACTGAAATATCCAACTTGTTAAATTATTTTGGGCATTTTTGCATATATTCACGGCCCGCTATCACAGTAGCTATTCCGAATACTAAAAAAATATTCGGTACAAACTTTCGGGAAATTTAATGTTCTTTAAAATTGCTGATGAATTTATTTACCTACTGAAAGCGCGCAATTTTGGAAACAAATGAAAAAAGTGTTCTTCTTTGAGGTTTTTCAAGATGGCGAAAAACGCACAAAAAGGAGGAGGTGGAAATTGTATTATTATCGTATTGCTTCTCTTGTATTTTTTACAGTATTTTTTTTTGCTCTTCTTGTATTTTTTAAGCTTTTAGACAATCATACAGACAATGTCAAGTAGTATCGAAAACAATTTTTTAAAAAGATATTCTGACGATCATACATATCTGTTAATTTTCTTCCTTCAGGTACATTACGATTTGAAATTAAGGGAAAAAATCATGAATTTATTGCCACAAAACAATTATGACCTTATTACTATTTTACAATGTTGTAGGGCTAAATTAATATTAATTAGTTCCTCCTAATGTAATAGAAAATGGGGAAGAGTCTCAAAACGTACCTTAACGCGAATAGTTGTTTTAAAAACTAGGAGTTATGAATGTTTTGGAAATTCCTTAAATTATATTGCACTTACAAAAAATTCATTATTGATTATTTTCTTTATATTAGATAATTATTCTTTATAGCAAATCTTAAACAGGTATGTATATATATATATATATATATATATATATATATATATATATATATATATATATATATATATATATATATATATATACACAAAATTATAAACATACCATTAAAATTTTTAGAAAATGATAACGTAATAAGTAACATAATAATAAAAATAATTTGTTGTGCTAGATAATCTATATTGAATGCTCTCACAAATCGTATTTAGGTATCGTGCCGAAAATGTTCAGAAGTTCAATCGTTCAGCCCATAATACACACACACACACACATATATATATATATATATATATATATATATATATATATATATATATATATATATATATACACATAGGGACTCCGACACGTATTTTATACTGGTCGTCTCCCGATGATGTCACAATGCACGCTTGATCAAATTTCAGTTTGGACAGAAAAAATATTTCACATTACAATAAATACAAGCTTAATATACATTCCTCTGAAGTTTAAATATATTCAAGAATACAACAAACTGATAAACAGATTATTGGTCCAAAGCGGATGAGACCGAATGAAGGAAAAAACATATGAATTGAGATGGATTTTCAAGGCTAGTGTATCGAAGATGTAAGATGTCAAAAACAGTTAATTAAGGGAAACAATGGAGGTAAAAAGATAGGTTTTTGTGGAAGAAATGATATTAACATGGTACGGACATGTAAAACGAATAGATTGTTTTATGGAATGGGAGACTGGAAATAAAAGAAATAAGAGAAGAACTTGCACACAATGGATTGATAGAGTGGCTCAAATCATGGCCTGCTATAGATTTACGAAAAAAGGAGTCGGTGGGCAGGAAGGGATGGAGGAAAAGGATAAAGGACATTGGATGAGGAAACCTTTATATGTGAAGAAATATTAATCGAAAAAAAAAATCAAATGCTGCTGTTTTATTGTTTTCCTATTATTTTGGTTATAGTTAGTGTTACGTTGTTTTCTTTATTTGTATAGAAAAATAAAATACACAATTAGCACTTCACCTTGTTTTAAATAAAATAAATATAGTATAAGTAAAAACTTTATATTTAATATCAGATGGTAATATTCTTCTGCCTAAAAGGATTAATGAAGACTTTTCATAAACAATAACTAATCCCTTTTATATAGAGAAGATTGATAACTTATTGTTTGTACAAAAACATTATATAAAGTCAATTGATATTCCATAGAGCGCCATGAATTTTATCTCCTTTATCATTAAATTTGAACATTTTTTTTAACACTTCTTTTAACGGAATTTTGTATCTGAGTGGGTATAATACCATCAGGGCAGTTATTTAGTCTGAGAGAGAACACGATCAATGTCAAGTGGCAAAGATGCTCGTAGTAAACAATAGAGGCATCGAAAGAGCTCTGCCATGATTCAGAGAGACTATTTGCCAACTTATACTTTAGGACTACCTTAGAAAGAGATGAACATTTTGAGAGATCAGATGCCTCATGTTTAAGACATACCATCAGTATTCCACTAAAGAATCGAATGTATTGAATCAATTTCGGTTTCTGTTAAGAGACCAAAGGAAGCAGAAATGGCAATCGGAAGGCGAGCCCTCGGAACTCATCTTCTTAAAGTGGACAAAAATTATTGTCGCCAGCCATCGTTTTATCAGAACTGTTTTCGAAATATAGTTGTGTTAATGAAAATGCGTTGCCTAAGCGAAATTACTGGATGAACTTTAATAAAATTGGCATGGTACCATCAGAAAATCGGATAAACGGTAGTAGGTGTTATTCCCATCACATGGATTTTATTACACACCTACAGACGGACAGACACAAGACCATATTTGTTTCTTGATGTCTGTAAAACGCGAGTGGAAATTTTCAATTCTGAGGACAACATTTTTCACTTCTTGCACAAATACAAAGCTTCCCTACCTTGGATAGTGAGGGAACAAAAAAAATCAGTTTATATCTCTCAGATACAAGAACATTACTCGAACTTCATGACCCCTTATATTATTGGTTTGGCCCGGAAGACATATCCTTTCATGGTAGACTCTTCCGTTACTTGCTTCTTAATCTGTACCGATATAGGCTTAGTCATCTGAAAAGATGTTTTCAGGATCTTCTACCATAAAGCATTCATTAGAGTACTACCATTGGATATTTTTTATATAATTTATTTTCATGCCACCTGTCTTAATCTCAACCAGTATGTTTACCGAATATATTGTTAATAAAGTTGTAATTTTCAGTAATTATAATTTTTTTAAAATATTGCTTCCTCGCTACCGAAGGTTGGTAAGCTTTATATTCATGAAGGAAATTTATGTCCTCAGAATCGAAAATTTCCACCCGCGTATAGTGTTTTAGACATCAAGGAATACATTTGGTTCCGTGTCTGTCTGTAGTCTGTATCCACCTAACAGTCCTAACACCTACCGTTAATCAAACTTTGAAGGAATTTTCAGGGATTTTGTGGGTTGGTATCTAGATGGTCTCGTATCAATTTTATCAAATTCCATCCACTACTTTCGCTTACGCATGCGCAAACTTATGTTTCTTGACACATATTTATTTCACCTATATTTCGAAAACGGTTCATCAGATTTGGCCGAAAATTGGAGAATTGTTGGATATTAGGCCCAGTATTAATTTTATCGAGCATCATTAACATTTACGTCAATTGTGAACATCTCATTGATCTGATAAAAAGAAAAATAATATATTAAAACGATTTGATATTTTCTCACGAATGAGGACCCGAGACTTAACTCGTAAAAAAATCCTAAATTAATCGGGAATTAGAGGTAAATTCCTAAAGATCCAACACCTCAAAAAATACTGTGATAACCATTCACACTGATTGCCAAGCCTAACAATGCAAATTATCAACTTATTATATTTCTAAGCTAGTTAGAAAGTTATTATAGAAACTTCTCCTTATTAGAATCACCGTTTTATAAAATGGTCTGACTTTGAAGTAGACTTATACGCCACACAAGAACGTGTTCCCACACGCCAACAACTTTGATGATTTCTTCTAAATGATGATTTCTTCAGCAAAAGATTTTCCTAAGAAGATATATAAGTTGAAAAAAATCGAATATTACAGTGAAAAAATTCCATTTCTACTAAAAATATTGTTACCAATAATGTTATATTTTTACCGTTTATGATTTTAATAAATGAAAGATCTATACATGTCATTTTATAATTATTATTATTTTTTTCTGGCATTGTTACTCTGTGTAAGAATAATTTATTTAGAAGGTATACATACTCCATGCAAAACAGCATTATACATGCATGAGCTGTATGGTTAACATTTTGCAGTTAACATTGGTTTTTTCCATTATATAAATATCAAAATTGTCTTAGGAAACTTAAAAAAAAGAGAGAAACAAACAAAAAAACAAATATGTATGTATAAAATAAAATATATAAGTTGGATTTATTATTTTCATTAGTAGCAGTAATGTTTTTTTTTTTTAAATAGTCAAATAAAAAAAAGATAGCTTGAACAAATTAATAATTAACGTATAATGTCAACTCTTGTCGAAAGATAGACAAACATAAGACCTATCATGTATTTATAAATTATATTTGTTTAATAGTGCATTAGTAAAAACGTTGGTAGTAAATATGCTATTAAAAATCAATATTTGTGGAAATTACCAACTCCGCTGACAGTTACAAATAATCGCCATAACTTTACCAAACTAATGTTTTCCCTTTTTTTAGGGCATATATTTTCGGAGTGTTTTAAATCATCCTTAAATCCTGAGTGTAATCTGAAACAGCCCTGCAATAAAATAATTGATTTTTGTCGAAGATATCTTGAGTTTGCAGGAAGAAAACTTCATGTGTTATATGTGTTACCTTAATAATTTTCATAATTAAAATGAAATCCGGTGAAATACACAAAATTATAAACATGCCATTAAAATTTGTAGAAAATTATAGAATAATTACTAACACAATAATAAAAATAATTTGCTGTGCTAGATAATCTACTTTCTTATATTGAATGCTCTCAAAAATCGTATTTAGGCATCGAGCAAAAAAGTCAAACCGTCTAGCTCATAATATTGTTTTTTTTTTAATTTCTAAATATGAATTATATATATATATATATATATATATATATATATATATATATATATATATATATATATATATATATATATATTGCTGGCTTAGAAGAAGAGTGCCACAATACGAACATTTTTATTTTTGCTTTTTTTTGGGTTGGAATCACGCATAGTTCTTTAAGAAAAATGTCAGATTTTTAGTTTCAATATTTTACATAATAACAATCAATTTCAGTTTTTTATTATTTAATAAAAATACTGCCGCAATTTAATTCACGAATCATGTTTAAATGATCAAAAAATGAAGATTAATTTTTTTTTTAAACAAATCATGTAAGTAGTATTGGCTAAGAAAATTTCCGATTTGGTGTTTTATCAGTGAGTTAGGGACAGCGATAAACATAAGTAGGCCGACTTCAAATCCTTCTCGTGTAAAATTTCACTTTTTCGTACTGTGGCACACTTTTTCCATGCCAACGATATATATTATATTATATAGATACAAATATATATATATATATATATATATATATATATATATATATATATATATATATATATATATATATATATATATATATACCATTATATCTTTTCATTTTTCATTATTTTAGTTTCCTTATTTTATGTTTAAATATTTTTCATATCACATCCTATTTTCATATATTTTCAGGTATACTATTTGACTGCTTTATATTTCATAATTTACTTTTGTATTTCTTTCCTGACCGCAACCCCAAGCATCTAGCAGATAGGTATATGATCTACATCAGTATATACTTCATATAATAAGTCACAAAAAACCTTCTATAAAATAATCTGGGATGCCCTTGATTAAGAAATATTAATTTACTCAAAGTAAATTGTAAATTCAGTTCCAGATTGATACTATCCTTTTTCGTTAAATATGTCTATACTTTTTTTTTTTAAATGTTATTTTAATGTTTTTCTATGCTAAATCTGACACTATTTGAAATGAAAACTAAAAGAAAAAAAAAATTGTATGACGGCCCCCCACATATACAAACAAAAATGCTTATGGAAGTAACTACATTCCTAAAAGTGCCACAGAGGAGAGTATATGGAAGGGGAAATAAAGGCAAAGACTGATTACGGAAATCTGAATCAGTCTATACAGTACAAGCTGTACAGTCTCATACATGATTCAGTACAGCGTCAATGCCAAAACAGACTGAATGAAGCGACTTAGAGTATCGAAGACATGGGATTTAAAGCTATAAAAAAGCCAGTTCATCGAGTAGCTTTCAAAGTTTCGATCGAGGATAATAAATTATCAACAAAATTGCTAATCGCTCAAAATTAGAGTATCTCTGTACTGACTATATTGCATTTAAGAAATATCTAATTGAGAAGTAGACCAATTTAGAACCAAATGATCGTATACTACTGAGAAAAAAAATTAAAAAAATATTCGCCGTATATTATATAAACGATATTTCCCTATATGACGAATTTGCATACATCAGCTATTTTTTTCCAAAACATTAAAATGTTATTAAGTTACTAGAATACCAACTCCCGGATTCAAGTCAGACTCTAATAGAAAACGTATTCTGTGTTCCATCAACCGTGGGTTGATTGCAGGGTCGGCAGGCCTTTCTGAGGGAATGGGCCCTTGGGTTTTGGAGAAAAACCTGGCGGTTGAGCATGGATTCTGACCACATAAACTATTTAATTAGGGACTGATCCTTCTATACCATCATGTGGATGTCAACTGACATGAACTATTATAACTGTTGATAGGGTTATGTGTATACGCATGGATGTTTTATATTTCTGTTAATAATCTACCTTAAAAAAAAAATCTTTCAACAATAAAAAGACTAATTATAATGTATTTTTTTATCAACTACTTACACTTTTATACTATTAAGCAAAAATTGAAATTCTTTAAACCGAGTTGTTTTCATGTTCCATTTAAGATAGTATCAGGAACGTTGGAGTCAAAATATTTGTGCATCTTGGAAGAAATTCAAGCTATTAAAATACAAAAATAAGACAAACAAAAAATAAATAAATAACGTAAGTAATATAATAAGTTCGAGCTGTCAAATATACTTGTTTCAAACCACTTGAAGAAAGAAGGGTGGTCATTACCAAATAGCTTTAAACAAGATTATCGCAAGAAAAGGGGAGGAAAACTTTTACATGGAAATCTACAAAAGAGATAAATTCTTTCTCAAAGGAATAAAAAAAAAAAAATAAAAGAAGAAATCTTCGGGGTCAGAAAATACCACGAAGGGATTATTAAAATACTAACCTAACCGCTTAAAATTGCATTCTAATAACATGACCACAAAATATATAACATACCATCTTCACAAACAGTTATAATAATAGCTTTATTTTAAACCGAATACTTAAATATTAATTATAATAATAAAACAAAAGATCCAACGAACACCAACAGTCCTTGCCTATATAACTCCCTCCACTCTACTCCAACAAAACACAAATCCTCATGATCGGATCTCCTCCCTTCTACGTTTCGGTCAACACACAGGGCGCTTACCTGTCGATTTAACCCTGATTACCCTTTCATCGATTCTTTCATTATCCATCCCGACAAATCTGCAAGACCATTTCATTAAACGCGATGGTATCAAATCAATTATATATACCGGGGACAAGTCACGTAATTCAGTGTCATGTTGCCGTCAAAGTTCTTCGGTTAGCTCACCCTTCTTCGGTCCAAATATTCGATGCAATACTTTATTTTCAAAAATCTTAAAGAATTGTTTTTATCTTAGCGGCTACATTTCGCAACCGTCAATAACAATGGGACTTATTGCTGTTTTGTAAAAAAATTCTCTCAGGTTTCTAAACAGTATACAAGAGCTGAGTAATTGTGTGACGAAAAAAATACAAATAAATAGAGTTTCCGCCTTTAACCTCACTTTTATTTCTTTTTTAATTGAATTTCTTTTAGGATCCCAGATAACTAAACATTCAATCAAACCTTTTAAGATTTAAAAGAAGATGAGATTTGTAAGAAGATGAGCTTACCATTGACGGCCATGACTGAGGCGGCGGAGAACTCTCTCCCTCGCAGAAGAAGGGCGCGCCCGGTTCCGTGGTGGACACCGACACTAACGGCGCTCAAGAGAGAGTACCATAGAGCGAGGCGAAGATACCAGGTGTGCAGAGAGGAGGAAGTGAAGACTGTACTCCGAGAAGAGAGTAGGCGCATGTACATAGCATGCCGAAACAGGTTGCAACAGCAGAAAAAATGTCATGGGACGAGTTTTTAGTGGAGGAGTCAACGAAGAATCCGAGCGGGATACGGTACAGAGTGGCACTGCACAAAGTGAAGCCGTCACAGATGATGGTAGCTATGAGAGTGGGAGGAGACGGAGATAATGTATGTGGATTACACATACTCTAGGAATGACCCGTCCCAGAATACAGAAGTGAATAGAATGGTAAGGCGAACCACCGTATCCGCCGGGAACGGACTTGTGTCCGCCATGGGACATTTGGGATCTTCGCATGGCGTTAGACAAATAGAGGACTGGACAAGCCCCAGGACTTGATGGTGTCGACGCGGCAATCTTGAAGAATAGTGCCCCCCATGTCGAGGAGGAGCTCCTTAGCATTTTCAATCAATGCTTGGACAGGTGGAAATTCCCGAGACAGTGGAAAATCGCTGGCCTGCGACTTTTATAAAAAGGGAGAGGTAAGGATAAGGAAGAACCTAAGGCGCACCGAAGCTGTTATCATTAAGATTCTGGAACACCTAATCATCACAAGCTTACGGCGAGTCCTCCAAGCGACGAGCCACCCACAACGATTTGCATCTACAAGAGAAAAGGGAACAGGAAATGCGCTGATGCAAGTGCAGGAGGACGCTGGGGAGAGGACGGAGAAGTATTTATTGATGATATTATTATACCTCTTCCTTCTATAGAGTATAGTGGCCTTTCGTATTCCAGCGGCTGCAGGAGTTTGATGCCCCCAGCAACCTGTAATTCTTCGTTAGTAGCTATCTCAGTGATAGGAGGGTCAAAGTGCGTGGTTGCTTCTACGAGGAAGAGAGAAGGAGTGAGAGGGGCTGTCCGTAGGGCTCTGTCCTCGGGCCAGCCCTGTGGAAACTAGTGCTTGATCAATTATTGGGAGATCCTGAAGCGGTGGGATTTCTGAGGACGGCTTATGTCAACGACCTAGCGGTTATAATTTCCTGGGCCGTTATTTGGTTATAATTTCCGGTATTGACTGGAGAGATGCCCTTGAATCTCATCCTGAGAGAGGACACCATCAAATTCGATGTTAAGAAGGCTTGATGCACTCCTGGAGGGACTGCAGCAGAGGATAGGTCAGGAGCCTGGGAGGTAGCAGAAGATGATGACGGAGGACTCATTGGATGAGTGGAACAGAGAGTGGGTCACTTGTGAAAAGGATGCAACCCTTAAGAATTCATGGAATATATAGTAAGGTGGAGAGAGGTCGTGGGTCCCACACATTTCACTCTTGGTAGGGGTCGTCCACCCGTAGAAGAGGAGCCTGCCGCCGCTGAGACGGCAGAAAAGGGATCACAGGAAGAAGCTGAAGTCTTGTGGCAGCTCTGGGCAGTGTAGAGAGGAGGCTAAGGGTGGCAAGTCAAAGCCAGCCCAGACTACACGAATCAGAAAGGAAAGACACAAATGTGCAGCCCCATCACTAAACGGTATGTAGCCGCGCACCGGGCTGCACCATAGAATACCCAAATATTGTTCCCATAATTAAAGATACCCTTAAATTATGTATGATAATAATGAATAAATAGTTTAAAAAATAAATAAATAAAGCTGAGTTTTATTGGCGGTTGTGGTAAACGTACAACCCATGCGTAACACCCCACTGCTGCTAAAACCCCGTGTTGAGGAGAGCGATGTTATAAAAACAAACATATGTCTCGACCCCGTTTTTATTACCGTCGGTCTCTGAGAACATAAAATTAAATAAATAATGTTGGGGGAAAAAATAGTTGAAATACAATAAAATAAATTAATTTTAATTTTTAAACACGAAAATTACATAGTGTATCCAAAAAAAGTGGTTAAATAATGAATGTAAAAATAAAGTAAATTAAAGCTAAACTTAAATTAAAAATAAAACAAAATGTTCTTTCGAATCTAAATAGCAATAATAAAACAACAAAAGGAAATTTGCAACTTAATTGATTGGGAAACAAAATGTTTAGCCAATATAGTAACTAATATATAACTAGACAAATATAGATCTATTGAAAGATTAGGCAAATTTATCTAATTAAAATACATAATCTATAACAAAATAAAAAACAAAATTACTTTTCAATGAAATCGTTTTGGTTTATTATCATAAATTGGCCACAAGAGATAAGCTAATAACCTCTTTCACGAAATTCAATTAAGAGTTTATTAAGCTCATAAATTTCTTCACTATAAACCACCAACGTGTGAATGCCGAAGAAATAGAGAATGTGCTTGTTACCTCGAAAGTCATAGGACCGATGTATTTGAGAGAGAGAGAGAGAGAGACCTTTTTTTTTTCAAAATTTCCATTGACGAAAAGAGTGTAGCTGGCAGCTGGTAGACGTAGATAGCCGGGAAGCATGATGATGTCCAAAAAATGACGATCGATGTCTGACGAAATGGTAATAGCTACACAGTTATCTCTTGATAGTTCCTAAACGGTATTATGTACCGAGGAAACTAATACAATGTAACAATTTACTTTTTCTCGTTTTAATGCAAAAAAAAAACACTTTCTATTTTGAAAGTAACGGAACAAAAAAAATTAAAGTTTACGGCTTGAACACCCTGACCCTGTATGCCAGAAATGGCCAGGTAGGGAGAATAAAAAAAAAAACCAAAACGACCAGATATTGTATTATCGCTATTGTTTGAAAAGAAAAGTGTAGAAATCATTTAATAATTAGTTTATGTTTACCTAAACATATTATTAAAAGATTTCGTCTTATCGCCTAATTTTAGAAAAAATATGCTTAGTGAAAATTATAATCATAAAGCAATATTTTCAATTGCATCCACCAGTCCTCCACTATATTTTCAATAGTAATATAATATCAATAATAATTAATGGTTATATAATGATTTATATTATAATTTATAATTTTAATCACATACTGTTTTGTTTATATCCATGTGTATATATATATATATATATATATATATATATATATATATATATATATATATATATGTGTGTGTGTGTGTGTGTGTGTGTGTGTGATTATTATTATTATTGTGATTAAAGTATTTACTTTCAAATTTCATAAAAACTTTCAATGATTTTTTTCATCAATTAATTTAATTTTAATTTTTCGTTTAATATGCATTATTATTATTTAGGATGATTATGATTTTATTTTCCCATATTTACTGTAAATAATATCAAGTAGGAAGCCAAGATACCGGACTGTGTCAGAAGGGGGAAGGGGTATGGAGTTAAAATGAACAATGCTCGATCAGGGGAAGGTGTCTTTGTAGGTTTCAGGATGCTATTTCAGGATCTGAATGGGATGATAGGATAGCGGTATCATCAGCAAATGTGGTTAGGCAGGTATCGGGGTTTGTAGGGATGACTGCTGTGAAAAAGATGTAGACAACATGATGCAGGACGCTGCCTTGCGGAACACCAGCCTCTACGGGGTAGCAGTTGGAATAATCCGTGCACAGCGAACTTCGAAGGAACGGTTTGAGAGGTAGGATCGCGGGATTAGGTATAAGGATTGGGGTAAATGGGTTTTGAGCTTGAAAAGTAAGCCGTCGTGCCAGACCCGGTCGAAAGCTTGAGCTACGTCCAGAAATGGACTAGTGCAATATTGCTTGCTTTCAATAATTTTTGAAAGGATCAGGAGAAGAAGACTTATTGCTCTGTAGAATGAGGTAGTATTTGGAGGTTTTCCTGGTTTAAGGAAAATTATAATTGTTGTGTGTTTCCTCAGTAGAGGAAAGTGGGTTGTGCGTAGGATACTATTAAATAAGAAAGTAAGGAATATAATCGCTTTTTTTTGAAGTTGTCGAAGGATCTGGGAAGTGAGGAGATCATATCCCGGGGATATGCGGGATTTTAACTTATAAGGAACTGTATCTCAGAGAGATTGGCAGCTTTCGGAGGCATGAAGGGAGGAACCGGTGAAGAGAGGAGTTTATTAACCTTAGCTGTATGGATGAGGTTGAGTACGCGATGGAAAATAAATGTTTAGCCAATTCCCCATCATCATTTATCAGAGGATCAGTTAAGTGGAACCTCTTCTGTCAAATACTAATTGATAATCTAGGCCTCAGAGTTTCCTTAAAATCACCTCAAGACCTAGACGAAGCTGTAAATTCTTTTACTATTTTAATCCAGCAAGCAGTTTGGACTGGATCCTCACCTCATCGTTCCCTGAAGCAACCCAAGATAAATCCTTTGCCACAAGACCTATTAGGCCTTATCCACTCCAAACGTCCCTCCAGAACCATTTGGCAAAGAACCAGACATCCTGACAGTCGGAAATTGTATAACCATTATTCCAAACTAATTAACAAGAACTTGTCTACCTGTAGATCACAATCCTATAACGCTTACCTTTCCTCACTATTTGCTTCCGATAACTTCCTCTGTAAAGTAACCAAAAAAAATCTTTAAATACCACTCTATTTCCCATCTTCGACGTGATGATGGTTCCTGGACTGCATCTGATGAGAACAGAACTGAAGAATTTGCTAAACATTTATTTTCCATCGCGTACTCAACCCCACCCATACAGCTAAAGTTAATAAACTCCTCTCTTCACCTTCTCTGCATGCCTCCGAAAGCTGTCAATCCCTCTGAGATCCAAATCCTTATAAGTTAAAATCCCGCATATCCCCGGGATATGATCTCCTCACTTCCCAGATCCTTCGACAACTTCCAAAAAAAGCGATTATTTTCCTTACTTACCTAATAGTATCCTACGCACAACCTACTTTCCTCTACTGTGGAAACACACCACCATTATCCTTTTCCTTAAACCAGGAAAATCTCCCAATACTACCTCATCCTACAGACCAATAGGTCTTCTTCCCTGATCTTTTCAAAAATGATTGAAAAATTCTTCTCAAACGCATCCTACCTATTCTCGAATCTTGAAAAATTCCTCCACACCAGTTTAGATTTCGCTCAGGACATTCTACTATTCAGTAAGGTCTTCACGTTGTTGATCATATTTCCTTTGCTCTTGAAAGCAAGCAATATTGCACTGGTGCATTTCTGGACATAGCTCAAACTTTTGATCGGGTTCGGCACGACGGCTTACTTTTCAAGCTCAAAACCATTTTACCCCAATCCTCATACCTAATCCCGCGATCCTACCTCTCAAACCGTTACTTCCAAGATCGCTGTGAACGGATTATTCCAACTGCTACCCCGTAGAGGCTGGTGTTCCGCAAGGCAGCGTCCTGGGTCATGTTATCTACATCTTCTTCACAGCAGACATCCCTACAAACCCGATACCTGCCTAACCACATTTGCTGATGATACCGCTACCCTATCATCCCATTCAGATCCTGAAATAGCATCCTGAAACCTACAAATGCACTTTCCCCTTATCGAGCATTGTTGCTCATCAGTCCATTTTAACTCCATACCCCTTCCTGACACAGTACGGTATCTTGGCTTCCTACTTGATATTATTTACAGTAAATATAAGGAAAATAAAATCATAATCATCCTAAATAATAATAATGCATATTAAACGCAAAATTAAAATGATAATAATTGATGAAAAAAATCATTTTGAAAGTAAATACTTTAATCACAATAATAATAATAATAATCATATATATATATATATATATATATATATATATATATATATATATATATATATATATATATATATATATATATATATATATATATATATATATATATATATATATATATATATATATATATAGATATATATATATACAGATTTTCAATTTCAATATTTACCCCAATGATAAATTATTGCTTGCTTAGCTATTATATGTTTATTAGTCTAATAATTTTTCATTGGGGTAAATATTAATACTAAAATATGTATATATGTGTGATTATTATTTAACATTATTATTATTGTGATTAAATTATTTATTTTTTTAAATTAATTTCATTTTCATTTTTCATTTAACAATTATTATTATTTAAGATGATTATTATTTAATCTCCCCAGTATTTACTAGGGCAAATAGTATTAGTAATAGTAATATAGTAAATAATATTAGTGAAAAATAAATGGAAGCTATTATTATTAGAATAATGCCCCAAAAGCACTTCTATCTTTTTCTTAAGGCACTCAAGTAGGCCAAAAGAGTAGTTATTATAGGCTTACTTTATTTCTTAAATTGTGGGTATTCTTTAGAGCAAATATATATATATATATATATATATATATATATATATATATATATATATATATAAAAATAATACAAATCACAAATTTTACCTGAGAACTTGAATCCTAAGAGACTTCTTTCCATCGTATGTTGAGACAAACTGTTTTTATTATAAGAACAATTCTAAAAAAAAAAATTGGAATAAATACAAAAAATTGGATTAAGAAAGAAGGAATTTAATTACTATAAGTGTTATACTCTAAAGGAGGAAGCAATGGTGGAAGAATTACTTGGTGAGCTAAACGAGATGATGTGATCAGACGAGGTTATACTGGAGGCTAACTCAGCCGAGATGGAGAGGTGATTTAGCTGTTGTAACTGTTTGTGAACTGCAATTTTTATACTAATGGAATATAAATTAACAAATATTGTGTTGTTTTATAATGAATACAATTTAATGGTATTCTGGGTGACCTTCAACCAGTTTTAGATTTGAATTTTAATAATATTTCAGTCTTCATACAGAGATAAAATGCCAATCAAATAACCACATATTAACTCTCTCATGAATATATATAATATTAATTTATTGAGACATTTTTTTTTAAGAAATAAATTAATGTAACATATTTTTCTAACTGACGTAGTACAATAGTCAATTGGGCTTCTTTGCAATTCTTTATATGAACAAAGTTATTTTATCTTTTCCTTCTTTACAGAAACACCAATTTTGAAAGGAAATTTCTAGAAGCACTATGTATCGCTTCACCAGTTTTCGACACTCGGCTTTTAGAAAAGAGTTGAAGTATGCTATAAAAAGGTAATCGGTCGATGATTGGTCTAATTGGTACTCAGGATCGTCAATTTTTAATCAATTATTTTATTGTAGAAGAATTGGCCCTCAATCACTCTTCAAAATTAAAGCATTTAATTCTTTTTATTAAACGAATTTATTTAATTTTATTGCGATGGCCTAAATAATTTGTAGCATATTCATGTTTCGTAATGCAATCGACTCCGTTTAATCGGATCAGATTATTTTGTCCTATTGAGTTCTAAAAATACCTTTAAAAAAAAATTACTTGTCCAATAATAGGTATTTTTATTTAGATAACTAATATGGAGTCATGCCTTTAATATAGTAGATTCCTCATTGTTAAAATATTCCTATCACACTTTAGAGAATATTTTGGGATCACTTATCTATCTGACAATCCCATGCTGCTGACCTATATTATAGAAGATGGCATCAAAAATAAATTAATTAGATTGTCTGATATATTTTAAAATTATACGTAAACAATAATATTTGAAGTTATCTTAATTACTTGGAGAATGGTTAAACATACAATAACAGTCATGGTTTCGAATTTCAACGGAAAATAAGAGAACTCTTCCGAATGCAAACGATTTTATGCCCTGACTGTTCTTCTGATCTTCTGAAATTAGAAGCAAACAATGGGACTAAAAAAAAAAAAACAATCATTAAGTCTAGCTACTCATTACTGTAAAAGCACCTTTTGTTTCTGTATTATTTAGCAAAGACAACCCTTTTTTTTAGCAATTAACTACCTCGTATATTATATGCTAATACAGTGACACTATCTATGCATGCATCTGTAATTTAGAGCTTGACCAAGTTTTTAAAAGTACGACAATGGAATTGAAAGAAAAAAGAATCTTACATCGTTGTCAGGAGAAACAATATTCCAATCTAAATTATTATTAATAACTCAATTACTGTTTAAGTTATATAAAATTTGGTGCAGTTTGTGCATCACACAACTTTCACTTACACACTTTAATAATTATCTTTAAGCGTGTTATAATAATAGTAATCGTAAAAGTTAACAACAGAGTCGAACAGAGCGTATTGTTGAGAACAATAGTTGATTGGTGGAGGAAGGTGTGGTAGATCCTGCGGTTCGGTTGCTTCCGTCTTCTTTTGGACACATTCAGTATTCCATGTAGGTTCCAGCGTTAAATAAATAAGTTCAATACGCTGTATCTTTGCTAATACTGGTCATATTTAGATCATTTTGTTTTTGTTATTTAGAGAATTTAATCACCTTTTATATGACTATGTACATACTTTACCATAAAGTGCATACTTTTTGAGTTATGGTCAAATAAATTTTCTTTTCGTCATAGCCTTTTTCTCTGCATTTTCCTGGTGATGTACTACATAAATGGATAGTTAAAGGGCAAGTCGTTAGAGCCATTTTTGAGAAAATTGTAAAAAAAAAAGTTTCTAATTTTGTATGTAACGTGGTACTTTCGGTAAGCCAATTTCAGCGAAAGAATTGCAACATACTATAAATACCATATACCTTCCAAAAATACGAAATTTCAATTTCATACAAATTTTCTTCTTTGAGTTAGAATGGTCGCATGATCTGACACACACACCATTTTGCAAGATTTAGTTATTTTGGCTCAAGAGGACATAAAAACGTATATTTCCGTTGAAGATACGGATTCGAAATTTTCCACGAACGCAATACTTTTTCTTAATATATATTTCATATCTAGGTAACTGTATATAAACATAAAGTAAAGACAAATAAAAATCTTCAATTAGCTTAACTTTCGGAATATAATAAAATGTGGCAATGTGCATTCGAAAATAACACCAATAAAGCTTAGTAAGTTGTCTGTAGACGGAACAATTTATTGCAACAATTTCATAAGCATATATAATCTATTTCCAAGATTATTTGGACATTTATAGTAACAAAAGCATCAAATTCCTTCAAAATCGAATCTTTACAATCCAAAATCCTTCGAAGAATCTTTAATGCTCCTTACTATTTCACAAATAAAATTATCCATAAAGGCCTCAATATTTAATTTTTTGCACGTTTGGCTCAAAATTGATATACCTCCTTTAATTTTTTAACCTGTCATCCCTATCTATCCCGATTATTCTCCGAGACATCTGAAAAAAAAAAAAAAAAAAAAAAACCGTCTCCGGGACTAGTAAATAGTACTAACGTGGAGTAGACATTATAGTACTACCAATGTGTAGTATCTTGTCATGCAATAATAGTCCCATTAGCATATTTTGGTTATTGTATTTTTATTGCAGTTTTGGATTTCAATGAGTAAATAAAATAAAAATTAAAAAAAAAGACAGATTCTATAATATTACGTTCTCGGCTCAATCTCCTCTCGGCTGCTTCTTCAAGTTGCTCGACCCAGTTCGAAATACCTTAAGATCTTATTTGTTAACAAAAAACATATTATTCATTTATGGATGTTCAACTGTGAATAATTTGCTCCACCGCAGTCAGCAAATTCATATTTCCATCATTTATTTCAGAAAGGTGAGGTCTAAGGAAACCTCCCACTAGGTTGTAAAAAGGTTGGCCTTATATTTGCGTTCCGTGTTTGAAACTTCTTTCATAAACATTTTACGGCCAGGGCAGTTGCTCCGTCCGGTCTAATAATAAAACTACAGCTCGCCTTACGATCAACCATCTTTCGGTAAAGTGTAGAACGAGGAAAATCTTTTTTTGGCTCAGGTAACTTTCCTGTAAACTTTGTTAAGTGACAGATTAAAAATATTTCTCAATGATTCTCTGCAACTCATACCATTACATCCATTATTTCTTAATTGGCATGAATTAAACAACATAAATGCTGGATGAATTTTAATGCTTAGTATACATGAAACGGAAAGCATTCTCCAACTAATAAATAGTTTTGGTTTTTAACAATTTATATTTTACGATAAATAAATAAAAGGTTTATCGAACTTGGAGGTCCGATGCCGATGACACCAAATGTCCATTGAATTCTATTAAAAACCAGAATCTTCAAGGTCGGGCATAACAAAATTCTCCCAATCAATCTTTCGATTGACTCCAAGGAAGCTTTCCTGTTGGACTGGTAGTTTTGTCTCTTGTCATGATACTTTATTACAGGGAAATTACTTCCTCTGACTTGTGCATTCATTTTTTTTAAGCATTCTAAGCACACTTTTTTTTTCGCATTGTACGCACGTGTAATTTGTCTATCTTTTTTATATAAATATAAATAATAATGTTCTTACTTAACCATTTTCTCACTAAGATGTCAGTGGTGGTTGGAGCCTTTTTTATTCATTAAATAATTTCAATACTTTATTTGCGAAATCAGGCTCATTTGTGTGCCATATTATTTTACCATCATCGGCCATCTAGAAATAAATAAATTTAAAAAAAAATTAACTATTTGATATAAATAAATGGCAAATTTATAGTTTACAGTTTACATTGGAATAATCTAGGAAATTTCACAGTCATCCAAAGAAAATGTTGTTTCCTCTCATCTATACCACAGATACTCAAACGAGCCCACCTGTTTATAATCTCTCATCCCTTTCTATCCCCAAGGCGTCTGAAAAGAAGATAACCATGGGACCAATAAACTTAAAATAATCATTGAAGTGCTACCAATATGTGATTCCATCGCAAGCTATTACAATGTTTTATTAATACATATCACTATTTTATTTTTAATGCGTTTGTATAATTCAATAAATAAATAAATTCAAAAATCTATTTTTTATATTCGGTAATACATTTGGTACAAGAAAATAAAAACCGATTAATTCTCAATACATTTTCATAGATTTTTTTTTCTTTTTCATTGTTTGATTCCCATTAATATTATTTACAAGGAGTAACTGATTATTTTTAATATAATCGGTTATTCATTATCGTAAGAGGAGCAATCTAATCGAGAGCAACTCTTTGATTCAACTTACGGAAATGAAATTTACCGAGCGGGTAGAATTCGAATAGTGTTCTCGACTTATTCAAGTCCAAGTCCTTCGAATTGCTAAGTGGGACACAGGGCATTGGCCAAATTACACCACCCTTGCTCGTGATTCATCAGCCTTTTCTTAGAGTGAACAGGAATTTTCTCTTCGTCTCATCTTGGAAACGAAATCGATCCTTTCCATCTTCCAATGTTAGTTGATTTCAGAAATCAATTTCATAGAATGATCAATATATATATATATATATATATATATATATATATATATATATATATATATATATATATATATATATATATATATATATATATAGATATATATATATATATATATATATATATAGATATATATATGAAAAATATATGAGTGCTATGAAATAGGATTCTACCGTACATTTTTCTAAAATCTCCAAACAGGGACCGAAACAGTAATTTGCCTTGATAGTTCCATTATAAAAAAATTAAATAGTACAGGATCAGGCAGTGAAACCGGATGATTTCAAAATCAAATTGTTCATAAAAAAAATAATTTTTCATGTATAAATATAAAAAACAAGAATAGCCATATGGTGTAAAAAAAAATTAATTAAAAACATTCCTAAGCACGATGTTCGCCAAATAACCTTTATTGGAATTTATTAACTCTTGGAGTCGTATTTGGAAGTTCTGCTTGTCCTCTTGCAATATTTTGACCGGTATTGCTTAAATCTCGTCCCGAATGCGTTATTTGATGAATTGGATAGTTCTGGGTAGATCGGCCTCAAACACTTTTGTTTTTGTTTATATAGCCACAAGCCGTTAAATTGGGAGAGTAAGGAGACCAAGGAATATCCCCGTTCAAGAAATGTGTCGGCCCGGGAGCAAATCATCCAGTGTCATCAAATCATTCATTCACTGTCGTCGCCGCACCACTACAAGAGATGGACAAAAAGTACTCGAAAAAAAAAGTATTTTACTCGAATACTCGGTACTCGTTACTCAAGAGTACTTTTAGCATATCTCTATGCACTACCATCTTACGAACTCTCAACCCCACCTTAAATCATTCCGTTTCCTTGCCGGACCCCGTATAGGCTTGCCGTCAGGGAGGGACAGGAGGGACGAAATCTCAGGGGCCTGGACTTCTAGGAGGGTCCTATAAGAGGTGACAAATCTATACAGTCAAAAATTTAATAAACAAATATATTCGAGTAAAAAGGTTATTTCATTCTATCATACTGTATATAATATCACGTACTTTTATCATACTCTGACAGAATAGCCTAATTTATAATAATGAATCTTGTTTTTAGTTCAAAGAGAAAAGAAGATGTCTATTGATTCTAGGTCAGCAAGAACATTATTCAATTATTCAATTATTATTCATATATACAATTATTCAAAGTTCCGCAGAAAAGATGATAAGAAGAGTGTTGTGAATAATTGTTGTTGTAAATAAAAAAAGAAGTAAAAGTTGTATTAGTGTTATTATGAACACATCACTAATGTGATAATTATTAAATTATACTAGCATTATTAAGTAATTTTGTAAGAGCATTAGGTTGTATTTTATGTAAAACAATAAACACTTGTAATTGTGATGTTGTAAATTTCGTTTTTATTATATCTTAATCCATACATATATTAATATTACTGGCAAAAATAAAACATATAATACTAAAAGGAAGTGGTGGAGGGGACTCACTGTATTATTTTGCTCCTGGCCCGGATTCATTTGACAGCGGTCTTGCCCAGGTAAGCCACTTGGCGAACATAGTGTTTAGATTTTTTTTTATATTTCACACCAAATATCTATTCTTTTACGCTATATTTATACATGAGGAATTAATAAATAATTTATAAAACAAAGTTTCTACAAACCTGAAAGTATGAATATAAAAAAATGTCTACTTCTTGCATAAAGAATACTTTACGGATGCAAAACGTGAGCTATTAAGGCTAAGGGAAGAACAACATCTAAATATCATAAAATATAAAGCATTGTAGGTAAAATTTGGACAGAAGAAGACGGTTGCACAGCATGACATTACGAGGCCTGCAACTGGTAAATGCAATTGGGGTGATCGTATTGTGGCAAATGAAATGTACTTCAATCATCAATAATTTAAATGATATGTATATATTTTATTCAATTTTCTAGGAAATCATCCAATAATGTTTATAGGTTTTAAAGCAATTCAGGCAATCTCCGTTAAATCATTTATTTATTCTTTGCTATCTTATGACGTTTCGGGACTACCAATCGCATTTACCGCGTGAGTAAATGTACTTCAAGAGTACATTTACTCACAGTTGCAATACCTTATTAATGAGCCTCAATGACTGCTTCTTCAACGGTGCCAGGAACCCTTACTTAGTCTTAAAGAGACTTGACTTCACAATTCCGCAGTTGGGGCGAAGATTTCTCTACTTCATTGAGAGAACGTATTCCTGGAGATTCCTCTTTAACATTCATAAATGTGGATATTTCTTTGTAAACATAGGCACTTTGAGTGTACTCTGTAAAATTAATGTTTCTTTACTTACTGCTGCCATGGTTACCTGGTTACCATGTTCCTTCATTAGCTTAGCCTATTCAATGTTTACCAATAACTAGTACTCTCGTGTTAAAGATTAAGTAAGCTTGTTTTTAAACATTTGACCCGTGCAATAATGCCTTAGTTCATCATTTGCAGTTAAACAAGAAAGATGACTCGCAATATTAAGACACTATTGGAATAAAAGATTTTAATTATCCAAGGTGAAAGTGATTGTGTCCTTGACCATCGTACAGGGCGGTGTTGATATGAAAAATTCAGGAATGGACACATTCGTCCTCGGAACGCAAGAAGGGCTGAAGGTGATTATCAGTGGATATTGATGAGGTTCCATGAAGTTCTGACAGACGTTCTATAGAACTCTGACCTTAACAGGTTAACGCTCAACTGCACATTTCCAGTCTGGCCGTGGAAAAGTCGAACAATCTTCAGTGGATTGAACTTCTGCCACACCCATCATACAGTCCAGACCTCGCTCCATTAGATTATCACTTATTTCGTTCTATGGTCCACTTTCTTCTAGAGTAAGAATTTAATAATTTTGCTGAGGTTGAAATTGTGGGCCCAAAGTTTTCCGACAGCCCTCCCTGGGAGTGGTACCAGCGTGGCACCGAGCAGCTGATTAAAAGGTGGTTGACAACAGTGGATGACAATGGGCAAGATTTTGAAATTTAATTTTGTATTATATTATAGAAAGAAAAATATACACTTTTGTTGAAAAATGGTAATTTTTTTTCTTCTTTTTTTTATATAAACCCCATTAATAAAAACTATAGAAAACATAATATTATAAAAATGTTGTTTTCTGAATAATACATTTAATGTTGCGACATCTGTTATTAAACAGATTCTGATCTCTAGACATTCTTAAAGGTAATTTCTCAATTTCGAGGATCCTACGGCCATCAAAAATTGTTTTTTTTAAATAATCGGTTAACGTGAATAAAAAAAAAAAATTTGTTTGTTGTACAATCATGTATTTTAAAATAATTTTACTACTTCATTAAACAAATGACGCTATCAATGCAATAAAGATCTAATACGAAATAGTTCAGGTCATATTTGCGAGTCCTGCTCTAGCTCTCTTTCATACAGACCTGGCAGAAAACAAATTACCACTTAGCTCCAAATAATTAGTATTGTAATTATTATTTATTATTAGTATAATTATTATTAATTATTGTAATCATTCGTAATTGTTGATAATTAGTAGTATTATAATTAGTATTAAATACTTTAAGAGAATTGAATTTTAGAGCAATTTGAAGGCGAATATGACTTATTTCTAATGAAAACGTTATTCTTCTTCGAGGTGAAGTATATTAACACAGTAGAGGGAAAACAGGGGAGCTAGGACACTTTTTTGAGCAGCCAAACAGAAGCCAATATTTGGTCACGTGACCTATGGCGGGAAATTTGAATTTGAATTTTTTCCTCGACCTAACCTTAACTGCCACGTGGTCTTGCCTCGACCCTACCTTAACCGTCTCGTGGTCTCACCTCGACCTAACCATCGCTGACCTTCCTGGTCTATGCTCCGCCCACATGTTTGAGTCACGTGATCCAGTCACGTGACCCATGGAACCTCCTGACCTATGCTCCGCCCACAAGATTTACCCCCTCCACCCATTGAAGGGTCGAAGGGTCAGGTACCCACCTTATAGAGCATGAGTGTACCCGGCCGCCATTTTGTTTTTTATTACATCGCCATTTTGTTTTCCTACTGTTTGAGAGACTTGAGGTTGTGTTGCTGGTTCAGATACCCACCTTATAGATCATGAGTGTGTTCGACCTCCATTTTGTTTTTTCTACCGTTTGAGAGACTTAAGGTTTTGTTGTGGGGTCAGGTACCCACTTTATAGTCTGTAACCTTCCCAACGGTTATATAATCATAACCTATACGATGAAGGGTCAGGTACCCTCCTTATAGTACATGAGTGTACCCGGCCGCCATTTTTTTTCTGGGTGAAATGTAAACATGAACTTTGAAAACATAAACAAAGGGTAGGGCCCCTTAATCCTATGACATCTTATGGACTTTGAACTGTTTATCTCTAACATATAAATAAATAGTAGAGTACCTTAATTCTATAGCTACTGCTGGACTTTGAACTGTTTATCTCTAAACCATAAATAAATTGTAGAGTCCCTTAATCCTATAACAGCGTTTGGACTTTGAACTGTTTATCTCTAACATATAAATAAATAGTAGAGTCCCTTAATCCTATAACAACTGCTGGGCCTTGAACTGTTTATCTCTAAAACATAAATAAATGGTAGGGCTTCCTAATATTTGAATAGCTTTTGGACTTTGAACTGATAATCCTTAAAACATAAATAAATAGTAGGGCCCTTATTCCTATAGCAGCTTTTGGACTTTGAGCTGTTAATACTCTATCTTTACTTATCTCGCTGAAACATAAACGAAACAACTTTTCAATGTACTACGTATTTTTAAAATCTGATAGTATAAATAATGGTCTTAAAAGGATTAACTTTTAATCCTTTAAGTTCCTATCGAACTTTTAGTCTCTAAAATACATCGACAAATCGAAACGACTGTATCACGCTGGCCAGGTTATACCTTTTCAGAGCTTTAAAATATTTTCAAAGTACACGAGTCGGTATTAATAACTGATAACATGATATTTTAATTGATGAATATTAATTAAACATTAATTTATACTCGAACTTTAAGTTAATATAACTAATTTTTAATTATCACCATTGATGGGGCTTCTTAATCTTTGAATAGTATATGGACTTTGAACTGTTAATCGTTAAAAAGTTTAACTTTTAGCGCTTCCGCCTAAAATAGCAGCTAAAAAGGCAATTATAAATGTTCAAAACAATGACGAGCAGTGTTTCAAGTATGCAATATTGTCACACCTCGTCGTCTATGATCATCACCCAGAACGAGTGAGGAAATATGAAAACCTACAGAACAGATATAACTTTGACTGCATTTCCTTCCCCACTCCTCTCCAAGAGGTGAAAACTTTTGAGCGACACAATAACATCAGTGTCATCGTTTACGCCATTGGAGAGACCGGAGACGTGATCCGCTCAAAGTGGTTAAGGAGGAGAAGGATGATCATCGTGATCTCCTTCTCCTGACAACGGATGATGGGCGAAGCCACTACGCTTATATACAAGACTTTAACAGATTAGTGGCTTCGCAGATCTCCAAGTACCGTGTAGGAAAACACGTCTGCAAGTGATGTTTCACCCACTTCAATTTAGATGGGAGAGACATCGCTGAGCGGGTGAGGGAGCACATGGAGTACTGTGGGGAAAATAAACCAACTCGAATCGTACTCCCGGCCTGCGGCGATGAGGGGAATCTTCAGAATATATCGTTCATTAAGATCCAACGACAAGTGAGGATTCCCTTTGTCGTGAATGCAGATTTTGAATTAATTTTAGAAAAAATTCAGCCGGGAGAGTCGAGATCCTCACAGACGACTCCCTACCAGAGTCACCTTCCGATGAGTTTCTGCGTACATGTGAAAATTGCAGAAAACATCCCACGCCACTCGCTGTCCGTAGATTTTCCCGCTGAACCCTACATCTACACAAGTGAGGATTCAGCTGCGAAATTTATGGCATATATCAAGGAAGTGGCGGGAAAGGTGTCTCAGCTGTACTCCATGAAGCGGACCATCGCAGAAAGAAGCCCAGCTCCAATCCCAATTCTGCTATCTTTGTTCCCGTCCATACACTTCTGAGAATGAGAAAGTGATGGATCACGATCACATCACAGAGATGTATCGTGGTCCAGCACATTTCAAATGCAATATCCTCTACCGTACCCCACGTTTCCTTTCCGTCCTCTTCCACAATCTCAGCGGTTACGACGCTCATTTTATCGTCCGAGAGTTGGGGATGACGTCAATACGTACTTTTTTCTTTTCTTCTTCATTTAAGTCACGCCCCAACTCTCGGACGATAAAGTGAGGACTTAACACAATTTTTTTGTTCGAAACTGATGTCAGATTCGGTTTTAGCACTTGGAAACCCATATATTCAAATTTTCGAGCAAATCTAGAAATAAAAGTTTTTGGCCTAAAAAATTAAAACCAAGTGAGAACGATTCAAACAAAATTTAAGGCATTGTTACCTTTTTTTTGCACAGGCCTTCTAAGATTTTGCTATAGTTTTTTATATGTATGGAAAGAAAGAATTGCCCTCTTTTTAACGAGTCCAAGATTGTCGATATCGGTTAAACTGAAGACGAGGCACAGAGTTTCAAACCCCAACGCAATTTTGTGGAATTAAACATTTTGAGCACACTTTCAATGACTTTTTCAACATTAAGGTTTTTTCATGTGATAAATTCAAATCTGCCATCATTTCTGTTATGAAAAAATCTATAAGGCTAGCTTACCTAATAATTAAACACTTTCTTAAATTTATTTGACCAAAATTCAATTATTTTTTAAGGTTCACATGTTTCCTTTAATTAACTTTAAAATTCAAATTTTTAGCTGGAAAATAACATGTCGATATCATTTTTCAAATACGAGAAATAAAATAAAGCATTTTCATCCTGTTTTTTTTTCTCAGCTTCTAGGGCAAATCGGACAAAATGGCAGGATATAGATCGACTATTTTTCAATGTAGAATCACCCAAAAAATGTTGATCAAAATCGACGACGGACAAATCTTGCCTTCCAAGATCAATACAATCCTGCAGGATTTCGAAATCCCTTTGGCAGTCAGACAGACAGAAATTACTCGTATTATAGTATTATATTTATTATAGTATAAACTACTATACTGTGATTTCATTATGTAACAATAAAATAGTTTATATAATAAGTATGATAAAGAGACACTGTAAAGAACAGTGAAGTTTGAGGATGGGATCTGCGGTCCTGAAACGTCATAGGATAGCAAAGAATCAATAAAATTATTTAATGGAGGCAACCTAAATTGTTTATATACCATTTAAACAATATTATATATTCTACAAATATAAAATAATTATAAGTATAGTTCAATTCACAAATTTAATTAATAATAAACTTGATAAAAATTGTTTTATAATTAATACATTTCTAGACATGTCTAAAGCCTATGACATTATTACAAATTAAAACCTACTTTCAAGGTTAAAAAATAAATAGGTTTCTCCGATTCTACCAAATCAGTTCTTGAATTAGGTGATTAAAAATAATACTGTTTTCAGTGGAATTTTTGCGAAGAACAGATATAATTGAGTGTCAATCTTGTCAAAAAAAAAGTAAAAAAATGAATAAAAAGCCCAGGATCATAGCTTATTGATTTGTTTATAATAAATTTGTTGAGAATAATTTTAAAAAAAAATAAATTTCTCTCAATTTTAAAATGAGATTTATAATAATACTTGTATTGTAAATTTTATAGAAAATAAGTTTGAATCAAACAAAAAATATAAACTTAAAAAAGCGTTTTATAAAAGATTTTTTAAATTATACTTTAATCAAAGTGATTAATGTAATTTTGTGTATTGATAGTTGACAATATGGTAAATAATGAAGAGGATGGTCCGGATGCCGACGTTTCGACCCACATTGTATCTCTTCATTTGGGCTCTTCATTGTAAGTCGAAATGTCGGCATATTTTCCTTCGTTAATGTAATTTTCTTTTCTTTTTTCATTGTATTTTGTTTCTTTCCCTTAACTTATGCGTAACTAACCAATGTTCACGGAACACTTTCCTGTCATTCTAATTGCTTTCTTCTTTGAAATGGTGAACTTACCTAAAATGATATTATTTTTACATGAAATAGAATAATATTTTTTGTGTAACTTCATTAATAGGGTGGTACAGAAATAACTGACACATTTTGAAGTGCGATAAAAAAAAACAAACAATGTCTTTAGAAAAAAACTGCACATTGAATATATTTTTTATTTCAGTGTAATGTAATTAAAAATTATATCTTCCAAATGTCGGCCGTTATTGACACGTAGTGCTGAAGGAAATTCCCGAAAATTTTCCATCATTTCGAGTCATTGATTTCTTCTCGCCTAATCGTCGCCTATAAATCATCCAGAAAACTAGAATGGTGTTTAAATACCTTGTCTTTGATATATTCCCTACAGTCAACCCTCAAAGACATCAATCTGCCACGGGACATTTCCCTCAAAACTCCAAGCGAATGTCTAGATGTGTGTGCTGAGGCTCCATTTGCTTAGAACCACGTATTCTCTGCATCGATTTTATCCAATTTAGGGAGTAGAATAGGCTCCAACACGTGCACGTAACGGCTGGAATGCACAGTTACCGTTATCAGCATCCTTAATCAGTCCATTTAAGTGATAAATTATTGACTAGTAATACCAAACAGGTAGAGATTTATTGCTAAGCACTGTTCACAATTTTCGAACTGTTGTTGTATGGAAGTGATTTCTAAATGGAAGCTTAGTGGCAGATCCGGTAGGGAAATTGGGTCGGCTGTTATCATTACTAAACTACTGATTAACATCTATCAGGGATCGGTAAACAATACTCCAAGTATTTAATACTTAGTGATTTAATACTAATACTAAGTACTATAAAATAATATATCTATTCCTAATGCAGTTATTTTTTAATAATTTGTACTTTCACGGAATTCTTCGAGTTGTAAAGGCTGTAGCAGCACAAAGCATAAGTAAATTTTCCAGGATATAACAGTGAAATATAACCTCCATATTCGACTAACCATATGAAGAGTCTGTGAGTGAGCCAGCTCGTAAGCAGAACGTACTTAATTATTAACTTAATTAACATGCTTGGATGTAAATTACCAAGATCCAGCAACTTCACGAAAATTACGCCCGAGCCTAAGGCAGATTCCCTGGAGCTCCTGGAACAATCGTGGCTCAACGCAGATCCCATTTGCAATGCTTTTGATTTTTAATTTTTTTTAACGAGAATAATTATTTATTTAAGTAATTTTTTAGGACAATATTTTTATTTTGTTATAGATTATACAAATTAATGTTTTTAGGGGAGTCTTCTTTTTTTTTTATTTTATAAAAAACATTTTAGTAAAAAGTTTATAACTGATTAGGTACTTACGCTAGTACTGTAAAATCTAACAAGAATTTTCACATATACAAAATATGATATATTAATTGGCTAAAAATAAACAAAAAAAATCAACTCTGCTTAAGAAAGAATGGGAGAGGTCATGTCACTTATATGACGATATTTTAAGCTGAATTTTTTGATTTTATATGCTTGGGTCTGCCTGCATCCGTATTTGAGTAATTACTTATACCAGTAATTACAGAGAAGAGGTTGCTCTGAAATTCCTTTAGCTTTCTGAGGTCAGTCGAATTAATTAGAAAAGCTTTGCTAAGACGAGTCCTAAAACTGATCTATAAAGAATTTATTTGTTGTGGGGAGATAATTTTGAATTATTTATTAAAATGTAAAACTATTTTATTACTTCTTTTCTAATTTTATATCGGTACGTTCGTTAAATTGAAGTTTATCACCTAACGTTACTCATTGGTAAATAAGTATAAATTAGCCAATAATGAAATAACACAGAATCATGATCATTTCAAAAATACGATTTTCTTCCTGGCCTCAAAAGAAAGCCCCTCTTTGTCGAAATGAAAATAAAAGGGTAAATATACACAAAATTTTGGGTGTAATATTAGGTCGTCAAGCCGAAGAAGAAACTATATACTTCGTTGAAATGACAAATATTATAATCAAAGTCCATCAATGGTTTTTCGCATACAGCGCTCTTATCATCCATCGCCTTGCCGAATAAATTCCACTGTCAATCGATTAAGGTAGTGTAACGACTGTGTTATGAACAGAGCACGTTGTTTTATGCTATAGCATATTTTTTTTTCTATGCATTTTTTTAACAGTTGACCGAATATCTTTACAAGTCTGAGTACTCAGATACAATTAGGCAAATGATAAATGCTTATAATTGCATATTTTGATTATTTCAAATTAATAAAATAAAAATTTGAAATTAAACATTAAAATGGAAGATAAAACTCTAGATTACAATCATAGGTTCATTTTTAATGAACAAAACAACAACAAATCAACGAAAGAAAGCTACTTTCAATAATTGACTTCATAGAAAATGGATTTTATTTTTCATTTCCCGGCTTTCCATCACTCCTTATCCCTTTTGGGCACCACACTTACAATTAGTTTTAATTTCAGTTTGTTGCTTACGTTATTTACCAGCGGGAATCTTAGTGTTTAATTTGTATATATTTTTAAAATACAATTATTGCAGTTGGTACTAATCGTAAGTTTGTATTATTTTGATATTTTAGTTTTTAAAAAGTGTTTCATACTAGGTTTTTAATTAACCTATTCACACACAAATACACACATATGTGTGTATATATATATATATATATATATATATATATATATATATATATATATATATATATATATCTGTGTGTGTGTGTGTGTGTGTGTGTGTGTGTGTGTGTATTTGTGTGTGAACATATATACGAGAATATATATATATATTTTATAATTTTATTTGCTGTTTCTTGTTTGGCTCATTATGTTTTAATCATTTTCATATTTTGGTTTATGAGAACAAAAAAATAAACGGCAATATTTGAAATCATTTGCGTTTAATTTTTAAACCTTCCTCCATTATTTTTTTAGTTCAGAGCTTTTTATAGGCTTATTAGTATATTTTAACTGTCTTATAGCATATTTGGAGATTTTTTATGCTTATTTTAGATTTTCTATTGGATATTTTACGTTTTTTTATTTCATATTATTGGCATATTCTGCGGGTTTTTACTGCATAGAAATCCCGGCTCTGGTTACGAGTGAGGAATGACGACAGATTCAGATGAAGCAGTTGGCGTGAGCAGAGAGGTCATGTGAAATGCATTTGTCACTGCTACGATTATTTTCAACCATATTTTTATATCCTCTTTATATTTACGAGTATTTTAAACCCATTTTTCTATTTTGAAGAGAATAAAGAGATTGGTGTTTTCCATTGAATGTTATTCTGTAAGAGAATCACTCTGTACACAGTAAAGTAGCTTACAAAAAATCTTCTAATTTCAAAAATTATATATAGTCTTATATCAGACTACTATACCATTTGCAAATTCGACTAATAAAAATTATTGTTGGAGTTAGTTTCAGGTAAGATTTATAGAAAGGAATAAAGGACAAACTTAAATCAATCAAAAGTACTGAATGTTTTTTGCCCAAGTTGAGATAATACGTTTTGAACATTAATAGCAATGCTTACTTCCGTCAGCCATTTTTTAAAGAAAAATCCACTCATACAATCAAGTAGAAATTTTTTTAACCAGTAAATATAATTTCATGAGAAACTTCAAAATTCAACTCGCCAAAAATTTATGACTAATTAATACTATGTTCCACCTTCAGACTCATCTAAATATAAATTGAAGCTTTATAATTGTGTAAAAACAATCATTAATTAATCATCTCCTAAATGGACTATACGGTAAAAACCGGCAAAAAAATACTTCGATTTTTTATTTCTGTCCGTGGAAGGCCGCACTATGCGTCGCACATAGGTGTATTTGAGCCTTCAAACTTTTAATAAAATATTTGAAGCTTTTTTTTTAATTTCATACAGCTGCAAATAGGAGTATTCGAACCTTAAACCCCCCAAAAAATCCGATTCTGAAAGTTTGTGAAAAACTTCAATAAACCCATCATTCTTCAAGCTTGCTAAATTATTTTCATCCCTCTGAATCTTTCAGGACGTCATATAATTCTCTTCTGGTGAACTTCTTGAATGGTTTCAATAGAATCTAGGAGAAAATACCGAGAAAAAAAATTATTACGTTGAAAGGACTTTATTCTTGTACTCATCATATTAGAAGTAATATAAAACAATATGGCGGAAGAGGGTGGAAGATTGTTTGTGTAATATAGTTAATATTGGCCTAAATTTTATATTTATAATCAAAATTTAATCCGAAAACCCAATACACAAACAAAAACACCTTAATCCGATAACATTAAATAAACAAAAGAATTATCCAGAAATTCTTCATTTCCTTTCTAAAATCTTCGAAAAGATCCTTCTCAAACGAATCCTACCCATATTAGAATCTCAAAATCTTCCTTCCCATCAATTCGGATTTTGTTCTCAACATTCCACTGTTCAACAAGGACTGCGAGTTATTGACCATACTTCCTCTGCCATAGAATGTAAACAGTATTGTTCGGGTGCATTTCTGTACATAGCACAAGCTTTTGGCCGGGTATGGGACGCTGGATTGCTCTTCAAGCTTAAAATTCATTTAACATCAGTTTTTATACATAATCCTCCGATCCTATCTCTCTAATCGCCCTTTCCGAGGTCGCTGTGGTACCAAATTTTCCAATCATTATCCTTCCTCGAGGCAGCGTCTTGGAACCCGTCCTCTACATTTTATTTATCGCTGATATTCATATTCACCCCGATACTTTCCTGGAAACTGTTACGGTTGTTATTTGAATGATAGGAAATAATCTGACTACACCTGATAACTTTAAGAAATGGTGGGGAATGCGCACCGACACCCGGCGCACACTTTGAAGATAAGGTCAGTTGGCCCTCCGGAAGAGGTGGAGAGAGTTACGTCCCCAGAGCTGCCAGCCGTACTAGATCGCAGGACTGACGTCTTACTTCTTGTTTTCGTTTCCAAATTTAAAAAAAAGGGGGGTATTTAAGTAACGCAGGTTTTCGTTATTTCCAAAAAATAACATGGCGCCCTCAAAAGATTTTTATTTCATCTATTTTTTTCGTTTTTTTCCTAAACCATCCCTTCTCCACTGAGCGGAGGCATTTTTCTAGAAACTTAGGAGTTGCATAGTGTGGGGCCCAACGTTTTAATTTAATTTTTGGGGTTAGATCTTTTTTTTAGCATCAAGAAAATTTATTTATTTATAGAAAAGATGTGGGTTTTTTTTTTTAAATACTAATTTCGCTGGGAAATTCAAGCGGCTTATGTTTGGGGTTATCAGATAGAAAAAACACAATAATAATATGGATGTTTATCAACTGAAAAAATACGAAGTGGAGTATGAACTCAGAATTAGGGGAATATCGGATCTGAGGAAAATCGGCATTTTGAGAAAAAAACCTTCGAACATTCTCGAGTCTCGAACGAGAAGGGAAAATGTCACCACCGACCGGGTCTCATATCGCAATGATTTATCGGTCTGTTTAGAAAAATAGGAGCAAGGTAGGATTGAACCTCTAGAGTCATGGCCGACCGATGCTATTTTACAACATTTAATTAATAGAGTATCTCGTCTTACTTTTGAAGATGAAGAAAAATTAAAAGTCAAGTCAAAAATTTTTAACGATTGTTTAAAGTTTTATGACACTATGAAGACCCAGTTAGACGTGTCAAATGGAGAAAATTCAACGGTGGGCCGGGGTTCAGAAAGTAAAATTTCATAAGAGTCAATTATTATTAAAAAATGTCAGGTACCAGTTAAGGATTGGGCAGTAAAATTTCACGGATATGGACACGGCTTGAGTTTCATTTTTGGAGAAGGTTTCAGAATTAATAGCCCCTAGATATAAATCGACCAAAAACTTTTTGAATCAGCACACGATTTTTTTCGGGGACCAGCTTTGATTATAGTGAGAGCACTAAAAAAAGATGTCTCTACGTGGGAAGAGCTAATGGATGAGCTAAAAGCAGAATTCCGCCGCGATATTACGATGACTACGATATTATATTACGATGAAATAAGGAGGAGCCAGGGAGCCGACGAGTCAATAGGGAAATACGCCGCTGTCATGAATGACTACCTTTATCGTCTGAGCAAGTTTCCATCGGAGCAAGAAATGCTACGGAGTATAAAGAAGACCATGTTTCCTTATTACCAAGACCGCCTTGCGCTGTAAGACATAGAATCAGTCAAGGAATTAGTCACTCACGGTCGTCGACAAGAGGAGGCAAAATGGAAAATAGATAATCTTAATAAGCTACCACCAGTAAGGAAAGGTCTTTTAGAAGTGGACTTATCCTAAAAACCGAATCAATAATCGATACAACCAAATTATCGATAACAAAGAACCCAATTAAATGAAGCGAAACAGCCAGACTCCTATCCAGAGTGGTCCATAAACAACGGTCCAGAAAAACTTAAAGGATACCAATAAGAATATTAGGAAAGTGTACAACCTTGGACGCAGACCAATCGAATATGAAATAGGACAAACAGCTTTGTGTAAGACCCACCATCAATCGAACGCTGCAGCTTACTTCTCGAGGAAGTTAGCACCAATGAATAAAAGTGCAGAATCAAAAAGAAAATATCACCCATTATAGTGGAGTTAGAAGATATTGATTCGGGTGTAAGTGCAGGGTTATGGTATGTGCAGGATTTGAAGCTGGATCCACAATATTAGCCAAATAAATTGGTACAAATTGCGAAATTTCTTCAATAGGTGCATTTAGTTCTATTTCAAGTTGGATGAACTTACGTTATTGGTTTTGCGGGCTCTTGATCCTTTCATTTTTCTCTTTTTTGTGAGAAAGGAGAGAGGTGTTAGGCTTATAATTTGAACGATAGGAAATAATCTGATTGCACCTGATAACTTTAAGTAGTGGTGGTGGATGCGCACCGATACCTGGCGCACACTTTGAAGATGAGGTCAGTTGGCCCTCCGGAAGAGTTACGGAGGTTCTGATATTTCTTCTTTTTTTTTTGTAGCAATAAGGAAGAGGTTATTTTTTTTTTTATTATAGTTAGTTTTAAATTTAAGATATGTATATGTATGATTATGTTTTTTGGTTGTCTCATTAGAGAAAAATTATTTTGGATTTCTTAGACTGTTTAGTTAGTTAACCTCTTCAATTTATGTTGTTTCCTGTAAAAATTTTTTTTTGTTATCACTTGTAAAGGTGCAGTCAGAGGACCAGGCTAATACAGGTACGAAGATTGAAACCTGACCGCCAGCTATTGTTTTCCTTTCCAAACTATTTAAAAAAAAAAAGGAGGTATCTAAGTAACGTAGGTTTTCGTTATTTCCAAACAATAACGTGGTGCCCACAAAAGATTTTTATTTTATTTTATTTTTCCTATCCCATCTCGTCTATGGGATATTCAGATAGGCATTTTTCTAGAAACTTTTGAGTTACACAACCTTTGCTGATGACACCGCCATCCTTTGATCCAACTCAGATCCTGAAGTAGCATCCATAAACCTGCAAAAATACCTTTCCCTAATCAAACACTGGTATAATAATTGGCGTATCTTGGTGAATGAATCTAAATGCAAACACGTCACGCTCACCCTCCGACGCAGATCCTGTCCACCAGTTCATTTTAACTCCATACCACTTCCTTTCTCAGACACAGCCCGGCATCTTGGTTTCCTCCTAGACAGAAGCTTAACGTGGAACCCACATACTAGACTTCAAAGACAAGAACTAAACCGTCGTTTTGGCCAATTATATAGACTGCTTAATAGAAAATCCAAGCTCTCAGTTGACAACAAACTAATAATTTACAAGACTTATGGCCTCGAACTGTGATGGACAGCTAAACTTTCGAACATCAAACGCATCCCAATCCTTTCAGTCTATAATCCTTCGAACAATAGTTAATGCTCCATACTATGTAGCCAACAATACCCTACATCACGACATTAATATCCAATTTGTTTTAGGCCTTATTCCATATAAATTATCCAAATTTCAGCCTAACTCATCATTCTGATCCTTCAGCACAATCCCTATCTAGCACCAACCATCCCTACAATCTTCCTCGAAGGTTGAAGCAGCAGTAGCCCCGAGACCTTCTGTAAATATGTATGTTGGAGTTCTGGCAATAGTCAGATTCTCCATTCAAGCTCTGTGTATCTGTGATTATAGCGCCCTCGCTCGGTCTCTACTGGATTCAATGCCAGTGACGCAATTGAGAGAGAAGTACTGGGATATCCGGGAGTCGCGCTTCTCCATCCATAAGTGGTGGTACTAATAAGCATGGCTCGGGGTTCCCCTGGCTGATTGCAAATAGTGTATAATATAAGAATGCCTGCGTTTAAGATGCTTATGTTTATTTTATTATATTTAAATTTATTTTTTTTCTTTCTTTCTTCCTATTTATTATTTTGCTATTATTTTATTCGTTTAAATTTCTGTAAATATGGTGTGAATGATATCTTTAATCATTATTACTATTGTCCTTTATTGAGACAGCAAGTAATATTACTCAATAAACTAAAAATAAAAAATAAAATAAATTCTTCATAAACATGGTCTATGAACGAGCAATGAAAATAGTAGATTAATAATATAAAATGATAATTTTAAAATAAAGTAGATAAATTAACACAATATTTAGTATAGGGAACAACTTCCACGAAAAAAACAATGATAACTATGAAACTTGGCATTTTGTCTGCGTGTGGGTTCCGATTGACTTTACAAGAAGTGGCTAGAGTGGGGAGAAATTATTCGATTTCAATTAGATGAGCCAGTTATCAAGTTTGATGAATGATCGCTTTAATGGAGTTTTTCACAAACTCTCTGAATCGGACTTTTGTATGTGTCGGTTTGAATCCAGCCGGGACAGGTTGAAATTTATTTCATGGGGGACAAGTTATGAATTTCGAACTTGGCTAGAATAGGCTAGTAACCTTTAAGATAAACCGTTCTTCCTTCCCTTATTGAAGTACATAAGGATGTAAAACCGTAAATAAACAACATTAAGAAATAATGAATCTTCTGAATTTCGAACAAGAGAAAATAATTATCGGCCACATTTTTTACAAGGTACAAGAATCCTAATATTATTAACCTTCGCCAACCCCTCTGAGTACTCAAATATTCAGAGTTCTTGAGAAAATACTCCACACTCCATCACTATTTACTATTAATTAAATAGTAATATTATATAGTAATATTCAATTGATAATAGTTAGTCATTAATTATGATTCGAAAGTCATTAGTCTCACCTAAGTATGAGTTTAGTCATTAGTCATTTGCTAATATTAAATTTTGTCATTATTCATTATTCATTGATAAGTACAGTTTCTCAACAGTGCACTGTAGGTAGTGTGCATACATTTTTAATTTACGAAGCGCTTGTATAGGTATTATGAGCAAAACGTTAGCAATTTTACAATAGAAACCATTAATATTAAACGAAATTCAAGGACAAAATTAAAATAGATCTCTAATTACCAAAATCAATATATTTTATTTTCATTAAATACTTGCGATTTTTTTTAAACCCAGAGCGCTCGTTTTGGAACGGTTGGTGATCGATTCTTCACGGGTCAGTTAATATTATTTTTGGAGTGGTCAGGAGGAAAAAGAATCTTAACACTCCCGTACTTACATGTTCTCATAGCTTCCTTGTGTTAGCACTAATCATAGTTTTCTCCCTCTTATGGTCTTATACTCTTTTGGTAAGTCACTATGTCATACAGGTCTGTGTCGTAGCACATTCTACCTGGTACTGGTAGTTTCCTCGTCACCGTGGATGGAATGTGTGTTTATCTATAGAGATAAGGGCTGAGGATAGACTGGATCATAATTATTGCAAAGGCCTGTCCCTCATACCCCATCTGGCATGACAGTTTCTAAGATGAATGCGATCATTCATTGTCTACGAGTTGGATAAAATCGATGTGGTTCTGTGAAGGACAGATACCTTGGCAGTGCCCGGCCCTATCCGGTAAGCAAAAGATGAGTAGTATCGGAGCTCCGTCCTAAGGTGGGTGCCAAAATTATCTTTTTATCGAAAAAAATGCTACAACTTATTGTATATTTATAATATTGTTTATATAAACATGTTTATATGATGTGGTACTTATATAACTTATAAAAAAGATTTATGGACGTCTAGCAGAATGTTGCATCGGGGCACCGAGATCTCTAGGACTGATATTGCTCCTTGGAGTACCAAGGAGCTAGCCTTAGCAACGCATATAACAATCCCAATGTCGATTTGTATTGGATCGGTAGGACGCAGCTGAATTTCATACTTGGGATTGTCTTCCATGAACACGTCTTCACTTTCATCAGAATTATTTTGAGAGGTTGTCTACACCTGCTCAGAGACACATCCTGTGCCTTTTTTGTTGGCTCGTTTGGATTTCTAGTCCTCTTAATGATGTAGTCAACATTTTTCTCTATAATGTATGGGCTTGAGATATCTGACTATCCACTCAGTCCGCTTAAAAAACCGTTACCATCTGGTTTCTTGTTCCCGTTACCTAGGATGAAGGAGGTAGAGACTCCGAGCAAGGCAGTGGATGGAACAGACTTCAAGGGCGCATAAGATGTTAAATACTATTAAGTACTTAATCCATGTACGTATTGTCGCACTTTTGACAATATATGCCAATGCACGGTTCTAGAAAAATAGAGTCTAATGTCAGAATGAAACAGAAACTCATTTTTATCTATAGTTACCCCGTTATAAGTAGTCGAAGGACCCTGAGACCAAATTCTGTGGCTAAGTTTCTCAAAGCGGATATGGCAACGGAACATCTGCTAACCTGCTGAATACTGAGGTGAAGAAAGATAGCTACAGGACCGGACTTCTCTTGAAAAGGAATCTCGGAAGTCTGACTGAGATAAACTGTTTTTTTAATTGTAAAATAATACAATCTGCTTCACTTAAGAGTAGTAGGTATTAGTGCTATATGTAACCATTCACACCATACATACTTAGAGAGTAAAAACAATAAAATAATAATGATAAATATAAATAAAGTAATACATCACAAATTTAAAAATATTAAATAGATTCAGTAGCACCAAATTAATTTATTATTAAGATAAAGAAAATTAAAGCAACGTAAAATAAAATAAATCACACTCATACCTATGTACAATATTAAAAATGAGCTAAGGGAACTCCAAAAAAAGCTTTCCCTCCCAAATGTGGATGGTAAAGTAAGTCTCCAGGAGATCCCAGCGCTCCTCTCCCGACCCCGTCTGTTATTGAAAGCCAGTGAAGACTAAATGGGGGTTCTAAAACCGTAGATGCTCATGTCTTGAGTGGAGAAGCTAGCATTGCCGAAAAATACTTAAAAAAGGTTTCTTGGCCACTCCCATTTCAACCTTTGACGAGGATTACAGTGATGGTTGGAGCTGTATTGGGATTGTGTCAAAGGATTTGGATGATGAATAAGATTCTAATGAAATTTGGAGAATTTGGAAGGAATAAGGTCTAGAGCATATGGGATATAGAACTAAAGTAGTGTTTGTAACATAATAGGAGAATTTACTATTGCTCGAAGGACTTCAGACTGAAAGGATTGAATATGTTTGATGCTCAAAAATTTAGTTGTTCCCCACTGTTTAAGCGCGGTGGTACAAATAGGTTTCAGAATGGTCTTTTAAATTAACAGTTTGTTGTCAATTTTTGTGCAGCTGTTATTTTATTTTGATGCTCAAGTTATTATTTAGATACTACTTAATATTTATTTAAAATATAGTCATCTTCTTATTCGTTATTCAATCTGTTCAATTAAAAAATCGAATTATAATTATTCGGACCAACTTTTCATTCGATTTTCATCTCTATATTTTGTGAACAGATAAATGGATTTTCGCTGTTCTAACAATTTCCCGACTATTTTGAGTTGGATTAAAAGGAAAAGCGAGTATAAAAAATTTCAGAATTTTCATTCGCTTTTCTTATCATAACTCGTGAAAGGATTTCCGCTGTTAGAACTATTTTCCAACTATTTAAAGGAAGATTAAAGGGGAAAACAAATGTGAAAATTTTCCGAATTTTCATTCGCTTTTCCTCTTATGTCTCGTGAACGATGAATGGGTTTTCGTTGTTCAAACGATTTTCCGACTATTTAGAGGAAGACATAATAGGAAAAGCGAATGAAAAATCGGAAATTTTTTTAGTGGAGTTTTTCTAATTTTTGTGAGGAACTAAATATATTAAACATATCAGGGTGTTTATTTTTATTCATTTATTTTTTAAAAATTAAATGAGATAATTAATTTAAATAACGAATAATAGATAATAGATGGTTCAGATTATCTGTTGAATAATGAATAAATCAATTATAAACAACTAACGAATAACTGATAAAAATATATTGTTTATTCGTTAGTTAGATAAAAAACCAATGGAATAACGCCCCACACTGCCATACAAACATTAATTGATTATATTTTAATTCCGCAAAACTACCTGGAAGACAAGTGAAGAGACACGTGGTTGGTTCCTGATTAAAATATTTCAGATGTTGTAGGATTTTGCTTTTGTAAGTTGGATTCCAAACCTGTGAAAATTATTCAAAGAGGCACTGGTAAATTAAATAAGTAATTTCTTTAAAATTAGGCTATCTCCAATTCTTGATATCATTCCTCATAATTTTAAAACTAAATTAATTTAACATTAAAATTACTTCTAAACCTCGTTTATAGCCCATCGTACAAATGATGGAATTTACCATACTGATCATGGTAACTATTAAAAAAAAATGAACTCCGATCCTTTTTCTTTTGCGTTAGAGATAATAATAATTGGATGACATAGAATTCAGCCCAATATCTTGGTCAGGAGATGTTCCGTTTAAGGATTCTGAATGGGATGATAGAATGGCGGTAACATCAGCAAATTTTGCCAGGAAGTTATCGGAATTTGTAGGAATCTTACAGCCTGGGAAATAAACAGATAATTTAAATTAGCGAACGGGTACCCGATCGATTTCGAAAAGCGTCGATAGAGTGCGGTAATTTTGCCCTTGAGGTAGCAATTTGGCGATCATTAGGAGAGAGGAACCGACGGAAATAACCGTTGACCACTGTCAGTCCACCACCTGTGGTCATGGGTTTTGGCGCTACTAATACGTCCATAGCGTCAAGTTGAGAGTGCAGATATTGGTTGGATCTTTGAATTTTGATTTTTTCACCTATAAACATTTGAAATGACAGTCTTAGAATATATTAGTTTCTGTCAGAGTTTTACTTTTGGTGAAAGGTTTCTATTCTCTATTTTATCTCTGTTATTTTATATCAGATATCTAGAGCGTATAGTATCTTTTTACTTTTTTCTCATTTTTTTTTTTTTTAAATCCGAACAGCATGATCCAGAGACGTCATTTCAAGACTGGGCTAACTACAAGGGCTTCAGATGTTTCTCATTATATTGTTACCCTGCATCTGAATTCGTTACTGCATGCCTCGGTCAATATTCTCCTACTAAAGGCTACTAATCATTCATTCATTAATCTTTAAACATTATGGGTATACGATGAAATCGCGTGCCGAATAAAATTAAATGGCACACTATGCTTCATTTTTTTATTTATTTTTTTATTCCCTAATAGGCAGTTTTAGCTGATACGCCTAACTAAGGAAATTTCCGAACAAGGCTCAGATTAAGAAGGTCGTTTTCCACAATATTTGTTTATCGCACGAATATTCTGTCCAATCTTTGACACGATTTTGAGTAAAGATTTTAAGTAAATGCAGATAAAGTTTCTAGCGGGTTAATATCTTCCAGCTAAAAAAGATATGGGATGATATAGTTGGAAGAGCAGTGTGCACACAACAGAGCCCTATCATAAATCTCGTTAATGTAACTTGGTCAAATGAAACCTAGGCGGGGAATAGTTAATGAGGTGGTCCTATCTGTCTTCGCTGTGACATACATCCTGCAGTACCGAAAATGACCCATGTCGAAACTGTAATAATCGGAAAATAATAATAAAAGGCAATAATTCGCTATTTTATATGATAACGACAATTTTCATAAAGGTATGAGGCGTATTGAAGCCTTGATGAATCCACTTTATGAATCAACTTTATAAAGCCTTCAAATTCCTAAATATTTCAAAAGAAGAGGTTCAACACCTAGGCAGGATGAAAAAAGGATAAAATTACTACAGATAATATATTTTGGATACTTATATATCTATGAAGGAGGTATTTTGCATAGTGATTTTCTTTCATGTTTTGCCATAATTTTCTTTCACGTTTATAGCATTATTGTTTCAGAAGTCAATTATGATTAAATGAAAAATCCTAATTTACTTTTTCTCATGTTTTATAATACTATTTTTTTAAACAAAATGGTTTATGTTTTTGATTATGTTTGTTCAGCAATGTCAATTTTTGGTTCCGGTTCAGATTAATGATAAAAAATATATTTAATTTGTGTTGTTTTGTTTATATCAAACAGATGCTCTTTAGATTGTGGCAGTTATTCCATTTGTGCACATAAGCACGTGATCCTCCTAGCTTTATAAAAGAAAAATACGATTATTTGATAGTAGTAAAATATTTATTTGAGATTGAGTAAATGAACAAAAATGGTACGCCTTCATTCTGGCAGACGCAACCCGCACAGCTTCAGCAGTGATCCTCTAGATTGTGCTTGAAGATGCAGATGTGCTTTCATGTTGGAGGGGTACTGTCTGCTTTAATAGCGTCGTGTGCACAAAAAATTCGGACACCAACCAGCTCAGCGCTCGGGGACAAGGATTTCGTACCTCAGCTAATGCCGCGTACGAAAATTAATTTCATTTCCGATTTATGCATTAGTTATTTACTCACACTGTATCAATTACCTTGTTAAAAAGAATTAAATTACTCTTTATTTCCCAAAGAAAAATATAGCTGTAACGCCTTCGAGTTGAAAACTGCCTGCTTATCACTTGCTTAGCCGGAGTAGTAAAATCACAAAAACTTAAGGCGTCCCTACTTTTCATGGGTATTTTACGTCATACTTTTGAGTTGGATACTAAGAATATTTTTTATGAACCTCTATCGTGTTGCCACTATCCAGGAAAGGCCACTTCTGATAGTACCCTCAAACCAGGAAGTAGTCGAAAATAAAACTCTCTGCTCTGCCTGGTCCTTCTTTAGGAAGCTTACGGATATTCAGAATAGCGCCTCACGCTGAGTGGTAGAAGAGGAATGATAATGATGATGATGAGAAAGAAAGTGCTGTATTTCAAAATATGTTACCCAAATAAATCAGGCACATAGCATACTCATCAATACTACCTACATAGCATATGCTTATCATTATAATACATATTATAATATATTATTATATTATTATAATATGTTATAATACATACATAGCATACTTATCATTTCACCGAGAGACATAATATACACACATAGACTGCGGAGTATAACGGCAGTAAGGCTTTGATACCTCTATAAAGTTGTAACTTTTGGCAAGATTTTGGTGAACTACATTTGCCAAGTTATTATGCCTTTCCTGCCAATATCGTGCAGCCCGGTGTTATATGCTGGATGGACTCTTTCGCCACTTTACAAAGTCGGCATTTTTCATTTATGGATTGTTTTAATATGTGTTTGCGGTGTGAGTTAGTTGCCACTACTTGGTCCTGTATAGCAAGCAGAAAACCCTCTGTTTCTGGGAACAGTTTTCCTTTTTTAAGTAGGGATTGATAAATTATTTTCCACTTCTATAAATTTGTTTTATTGAAAACTAGTTTCGAATGTTATACATTCAACCTCAGTTCAAGGTTTAAATGGATTATATCAAACAGATAAGTTTGTACTGGTTTCTTCTCGCATTGTACTATTGTTCCTTTTTTAAGTCATTCAACCGAGGCAGAAAGATTATTTCCTGTTGAAATCAGGGCATGGCAAAACCTACTGTGTTCCTGCTTACTGCTCCAGTCACTCATCAGTTCCTCACTGGTTATCGCATTTTTTGGATCAGCTGCAAGATTTAATGCAGTCAGATTTTTATCCATTGTCGTAATGGTTGCCAATGCTCGGGAATCGCTATTGACAATATAATTCCTCAACTGCATCTCCTGATATCGACAGCTTTTGAAAAGGCTTATGAGTCCTCTTTCACCTTGTTTTCTTGGGAGATATAGCCTAGAAACTGAGGATTTTGGATGCCTTTACCTGGTCACACTCATCATAACTCTAACTCTACGATCCAGCGCTTGCAAGTTAGTGTCCGTCCATTTTAACACTAGGCTAATGCAGAAATAGCCCACGTGTTTATTCCATTTATAATATTACCCAATGAAAGATATGTTTTCAGTAGAATTTTACACTCTTTTCAAACTTCTTCACAAACATTTCAGGAGTGGAATCCTCCTACCAGCTCTAATAAATTTCTCAGGTCTTTCTCATTTCTTACATATAACTTCATATGATCCATAGGCCTGAGTAACTTGCACTCCAACTTTTAGACTTATACACATCAACAGGCAAAAAACTGACGCCATTGTATTCTCTTACAAGAAAACACTCACTAAACAACCTAAAATAAACGGTCAAACAATACAGAACAAAAGACACCTCACATACCTCGGTATGAAACTCGAAACACATTTATCATTCACAGCTCACATAAAACACAGAACACACATAGCAAGAGCCACAACACACCAACTCAAACACCTACTCTACTCACCAGGGCTGTCACTTAGTCTCAAAATCCTAATATACAAGGCCATACTCAGACCCAGACTACTACACGGTGCACCCCTCCTTCATCACCTATACCCCACAGCCCTGAAGTCCCTCCAAACATTTCAAAACAGCGTGCTACAGAAGATCACAAAACGAACGTCACTCGAAAGACGAAACATGAAACTCATCCATAACGAACTACAATTAGATACTATACAACAGCACATCACAAGGCGACACGTCAAATTCTTTGACAATTTCCCCGCTTCCTTCAACCCACTCTTCCGAGCCATCACTCCACCCCTCCTTCCTGCCAGATGGCAGGGTCGTAAGGGCCCAATCAACCCTATCAACATCATCCAACAACCCACTTAAATAGTCTTCTCCCCCTCCCTTTCTCTCACCTACCTCAACTCCCACAATCTCCCCTCCCATCCTCTCCTATCCACCACTTATTTTTATTATTATTATTATTATTAATGTTTTATGTTTTTGCACCATTACGAGTCACGAGGAGGCCCCTCACCTCCGATTCATTAGAGAAATCCTAATAGGATTCAAATGTCAAATTCTTTGACAATTTCCCCGCTTCCTTCAACCCACTCTTCCGAGCCATCACTCCACCCCTCCTTCCTGCCAGATGGCAGGGTCGTAAGGGCCCAATCAACCCTATCAACATCATCCAACAACCCACTTAAATAGTCTTCTCCCCCTCCCTTTCTCTCACCTACCTCAACTCCCACAATCTCCCCTCCCAACCTCTCCTATCCACCACTTATTTTTATTATTATTATTATTATTAATGTTTTATGTTTTTGCACCATTACGAGTCACGAGGAGGCCCCTCACCTCCGATTCATTAGAGAAATCCTAATAGGAAAAGATGATCCCAGGTATGTATATAGATGATCCACCTTCAAATACTCACAGGTAGAATAAGGTAATGTATGTATTCTGAGTCATAGTTTTTACTTGCATGATGTTATAATGTTACTAATTTTATGTTTTTCTTTTGTTTGAGGGATCCTGAAAAAAAAAAAAAAAAAAAAAAAACTCCAACTTCTAGAAAATATCCTATGCCCGAATCAGCTAATAGTTGACTCACAGGATTCAATGCTAGCAAAACCATAAAGGGCTAAATGAATCACCTTGAAATATCCCTCTCCTTATTGCTATTGCTGGTCCACCGGGTTTATTCCCTGGTATTGAAATAAATACCTTCCGCCTCTCCATTAACCTCTTTATCAGATCGGTGATCTTATGGTTGATCTTGTAAATTTCAAGAATTTCGATCAGCCAATTATGTGACACAGAATATAAAGCTTTGTGGAAGTCAATTCAAGCAACATTGAGATTCCTTTTACTTTTAGGAACCTGTGCACCTATGAAAGAATCGATTATCAAGAGCTCCTTATAGCCTTTGGAATTAGTTTTACACCCCAGTTGTTGATCTGCCATGATCTTGTTTTTGGTCATATGATCTTTCATTTTTTTGGCGATAATTGATGTCAGGATTTTATAGACATTGTTCAAATACGAAATTGGTTTACATTCCTTTGGTCCAATTTGTTAATATCATTTTGGGATCATGTGAGTGATTCCTAGGCAGAAATCATCTGGAGGCATTTGGACATTATTGAGTATTTTGCAGTAGCATGTAGCAAGGGCCTTATGCATACTGCTGAAATTCTTGATCCAATAATTGCAGATCTTATCAGAGCCTGGTGTTTTCCAATTGTTTATCCTTTTTACCATGACAGCTGCATCTTCTTCAGTAAAATCGGAAATATTCATAGCGGGTATACTCTCAGCTTTTCTTCTGATGTTCACAAGCCAAAATGCTCTTTCATTGTAAGTTTTTGGTTGCTCCCATATATCTGTCCAAAAGGTTCTTATATCTTCCCGGTTAATTTTGTTATTGCATGGAGCACTGTCTTTTGAAAGAAATGTTTTGTAGAGCGCTTTATCATTTGATCGGAATAATGCATTTTGTTTCCTTTCCATTCCGCTTCGATATACCTTCTTTTCCGACACTACTCTTCCTCCAATATAAATCTAGTGTCTCACTTCATCCAAATCCGGGTCATCACCGATAAATTGAGCTATTTCATCGTTGACTAATTTAACAGTATTTTTTGTATTTATTCAATCCGTAACTCTTGGAAGTATCGGTCAATATTTCAACGGAAAGCCTTCAAATTTAGAGTTTTCAGCCAATAGCAGATCACGAATTTCATTCAGATCTTCCAGGGTTATATTATTTTTCGCTCTCTCGTTGCATTCTGTTAAGCTTCAACATCATTCTTCACTGTGCCATTTATATGCATAGGCTCCTGGTTTTGGCTTTTTAAGATTTCTCCCTTTATAACATTTAGCTCAACATCAGATAAGAACTTTCGTGCCAGAATCAGAAAGCTCGAATCAGATATTCATGGTGATTCTGAAGTAGCCGGTCTTACGGTTCCATACGGCATCGGGGCACAGCTTGCACTGCCTGACGATGTCAAAGGCTGGTGGTCCATTTCCACCAGAGCAGCCCTAACTCCCGAGGCAATTCTTCTATTGCGTAGCTCCATATTAGAGGGTAGTTTGAATTTTATACCTGCTGCCAGGTCATCCTAGGGAAGGTAACCGTAGGGTGTGTACCGGTAATGACATTGGTGTCAGTATACCTACATGGGATAGTGTAGTATCTTGTGTGCAAGACTGTGGGTGTTGTACTGTACTCAGGAACCCGGGGGATCGCAAGACCCCTGAAACTGCACCCATCAGTTACATCTTGCGTTATAATTATGGTAGATAAGAATTGGGCGAACACGACTCGGTAATTGACAGTCACCTACACAAAACAAGACATTTTGACCCAGAGACGATATAGAAATATCCAATAAATAATTATAATTTCATGAAAGAAATCAAACAATTTGAATTATGAAGTGAGGATGGAACTAATGCCTTCCGTTTAATTTCTGTTTTTTCGAGGAAATATTTAACATTATGAATTCATTGGAGTTGATTACCAAAAGAAATTGGAGTTTAATGACATCCAGCTTCTGTCTCTTAATAAAAAATAAATATAATCTAATAAAAACAAATAAAATCTAGTCTGTGATTTCTATGTTTACCAATGAACACACCTCAGCAAGGCGAAAAGAAACTGGGAAAAATATCTCATAGACGAGACCTGATGCTAATCTTCGTAGAAAGTGTGATCAACATTGTGGTCTAACTACCTGATTTCTCCTCTATCAACTACTCATTTTAGAATCCTAGGGGGCTATGAAACACCTCTTAACAATGGTTCTCATCCTGGTGAAGTCCACAAATGTTCTGTCCAACAGAAAGTTAGTGTGCAAAAGCAAGATGGACTCGTTAAAATTGATTGAACTGATTGTTGATTAATTGATAAACAAACTTCGATGAGCAAACAGGTACTGATAGGGGTGCCTCCTAGACGAACTTGTGGTATTTTGGGGAAAAAGTGTGGACATAATTGTGCTATAACTACCAGGATTGTGCTTATATGAGTTAATTTTAGAATTATCTATAATCCGATCATGCCAAACATTCTAATATTGGCAGTCACCTTCACAGAACATTTTGACCCGGAGACGATTTAGAAATATCTAATAGTTATCATTTCATGAAAGAAATCAAACAATTTGAATTATGAAGTGAGTATGGAGAAGGGTTAATATGAATATTTCTAAATTACCAGTATATTTCTGGAAGATCCCTGAATAAAGTTTTGAGTCTCTTAAACAGCAGTAAATATCTGATCAGTCAACGTTTCGGACATCATTAGGACTAAAAAAAAACAACAACATAATATCACACAAATGCGGATCAAATACATCACATTTTACATCAAAACTCTCAAATAATATCAACTACAGACAATACATCACCACAAAACAGTTTTATAAACAAATATTTGCTAATAAAATATTTTTTTATTTCTAAAATCATTATAATTGACTAAAATCAATAAAGTAACAGGAAAAATCAATTATAAAAACAAAAACAAAATATCAAAAATTGGTTAAAATATAAAGCTATGTTAACAATTAGAGATTGAAGTCTAAGCAGTAAAAGATCTACTCAAAAGATATTATCAATGAATTGAAAGAAAATGATGGATTCGATCAAACATTAAGTATGATATTATTGCCAAACTGTATTTTGCCATTAGAAGTTGATGAGAAATAACTAAAATCAATAAATACCGCTAAAATTACTAAAAACCACTAAAATTATAGGACTTCAAGTTATAAAAAATGTAAATATTTGGAGTTGATCAAGGAGTACCCAGACGAGATACCTCTACGTGCTGAGTAAAACGAAGGGTTGGGACCGTAGGAGAAGAATTCCAGGTGAGAAGAGGAGAGTTTTTGAAATTTTTCCAAGTGATTCTCGATGATTGTATGAGGTCGGAGGAGTTCGGTTATTCTCGAATCGGAAGTACCCTAAGATCGAGGTGGGGTCCGAGGAAAAACGAGGGTCCAAAAGCTGTTATAGGATTAAGGGACTCTACTATTTATTTATATGTTAGAGATAAACAGTTCAAAGTCCATAAGATGTCATAGGATTAAGAGGCCCTACCCTTTGTTTATGTTTTCAAAGTTCATGTTTACATTTCACCCAGAGAAACAAAATGGAGGTCCGGTACACTCATGCTCTACCTAACCCTTCATCGCATAGGTTAAGATTATACAACCGTCGGGAAGTTAACAGACTATAAAGTGGGTACCTGACCCTTGAACGAAAGCTTAAGTCTCTCAAACGGTAGGCCAAAAATTGGTGGCCGGGCACATGCTCTATAAGGTGGTTACTTGAACATTCAATGGGTGGAGAGAGTAAACCTTGTGGGCGGAGCAAAGGTCAGGAAGTGCCGCGGGTCACGTGACTAAAACATGTTGACGGAGCTAGACCAGGAGTTGCAATGGATCACGAGACTTAAACATGTGGACGGAGCTTAGACCAGAGAGTGAAGTGGGCCACGTGACTGGGCCACGTGACTGGACCACGTGGCTAAAACCATGTGGGTGGAGCATAGGCCAGAAGGTGCAAGTGGTCACGTGACTGGACCATGTGGCTAAAAACATGTGGGCGGAGCATATATCAGAAGATGACGTGGATCACGTGACTGGATCGCGTGACAAAAGGGGCATGGCCCGATGGTTAAGATTAGGTGGAAGTGAGACCACGTGGTGGTTAAGGTAGGGTCGAGGTGAAACCAAGTGGCAGTTAAGGTTAGGTCGAGGTGAAAATTCAAATTCAAATTTCCCGCCATGGGTCACGTGACCAAATTCTGGCTTCTGATTGGATGCTCACAAATGGTGGCCCAGCTCGCCCAATTCTTATCTACTTATTATTATTATAACTGCATTATATTATCTTATTTATTTATTTTGTGTGTGTATGTCTTTATTAATTTGTGTTTTTCTATTGCATTCTCATTTATTTTATATTTCTCTTTTCCAATCAATCCTTCGTATTTCATAACATAATACAATTTTATAAATCATCAAGATTAAAAACGAGTCAACAGTAATTTTGTTTTTCTATTTCACACACGCTTTTAGCGTACCGTAACTGGAGGCTATTCTGGCCCTAGAGAATCATTCGGATCCAAATCGAAAAAAAGGTTTTAAATCACACCTAGGTATCTTGTAATGAAATATAGTTATAATTCACATGCTCTCCAATAGGTCGCAGCGGTAGCTAGGTTCTGAGCTAGGAGGATGGAAGAGTAATGGAGATGACATATCGGGAAAAATGTGAGGTCAAGTGGTGGGGGTTGACCGGCATGGGTGGCCATATTGCAGTACCCCACCTTTGAAGGGCTGTGGGTTTGGCTTTTGTAGTTTTGTCTCAACTTTTAATCATTATGGTTACTTATGTCTACGGGTGTTCAAATAGATCAGATCGGAACAAACGAAAGCCTGGAGCACTAATTGTGGGAAGGGAGGTTTAATATGGGATTTCTAATGCAATTTTGCCTACCATTGTAAATTTATTGTATTTTTGTAAATATATAATGTAAGTAACGTGTAAATAAATGTAATTAAAAGTTTGAAATTAAATTTTTGTTGTTTATTGAATTTATTTATTTTTAATTATTAGTACCCGTAAAGAATCATAAATCATAACCATAATGTATGATACGGCTTTTGGTTTAAATTTTTTTAATTTAGTAGGGTAAAAATCGTAATCAATAATATTCTAACAGAAAGTATTACATACAAATTAATAATGTTGATACCGTGAGTTAATAAAATATCACAGTGACGAAATATTAATAAATTCCATCATAATATCGGGGTAACGAAATAGTAATAAATTGATATCAGAGGGACCAAATAGTTAATAAAATATCAGAGTGACGAAATAGTAATAAATTCCATTATAATACCACAGTGAGGAAACAGAAAATAAAATATTAGAGAGAAGAAATAGTAATCAATTCCTGTTTTTACTTTAAATTAACCGAAAATTGTTGATTTTACTCAAATGTAGGAAGGTATGTGGGGTCGCAGTAGGCGTGGCCGCTGTCCAAGCTCATCCCGTCAATCTACACAATGGATTTTGGTATGTTTGTCATCTCCATTACTCTTCCATCCTCCTAGGTCCTGAGGCACTCCACGTATTATATTATTTCGGTTTGTGTCCATTTAACCCCCTAGGGTCCAAGTAGTCCCAACTTACACAACTATAAAAGAACTGATACTATAAATTAGAAAAAATAAACCTATTACATTGTTCAATAAAATTAAATTTATATTAGGCTGATGTAAAAAAAAAAAAAACATTTTTTCAAAATAATTATTTAAAAATGGTGTACTTACCTATCTTTATTCATTTATGGTGTACTAAATTTATATAATATTTTTTCTGCAATTTTCTAAAAAGATTGATTAAGGTCCTACGTTTTGTATGCATGATTATGTATTAGTTTAGTATCGCATAATAAAGTTTTTCTCTCTACATTTTTTTTTTCAAACGTTAAGTTACAGCCCCTCTCTTAATGTCCTCCTTAGAATATAGAAGCAAGCTTTAAAAAAAAAAGAAAGAAAAACGCTGAAAGGTAAGGATGGTAAAAGCTTAACGGTTAGGTTAGTATTCAGATAAAGACGGTGCGCTGTTTATTCTCCAAGCTGATAATGAAGCGGGGCCCTTGTTTACATTCAGCTGTTCCATATGCATCTAGCCCCGCTCAGCTCGACTGATACATAACTACCCACCTCCAATAGCCCAGTTCACCAAACTGCCTACTCTGTATTAATTGCATTCCCTTCCAAAAAGCTATAACTCCAACGCATTGAAAAATGTTTCCGTTCGACTAACAAATCAGAGGAAATAATTTCGGATGAACACATAATTTGGAAATTAGTCTACCATTCATGACTACAATACTATAAAGAGGTGCAGAAGTTATTTTAAAAATCAATTTTCTTAAAATATGGAAAGATGCTCAAAATATTCACTAATAATTATCAGGTGAAAACCTTTCTGATTGTGAGAATTTCATAAAATCAAGTATTACAAGAATAGATTAAGTCTGAAATAAGATGCTATGTTTATAGTATGATCCACTTTTCTAGGTTTACTGCTATCTAAAAATTTCTGTTTATCAAAATATATTCCCTATCCAATGAGGCCGTGACGGCGGAGCACGTTGGGATGAGGGTCCCAGAGTGTCAAGTTCAGACCGCTGTAAGTTCAATTCCCACCTATAATAGTTATTTCGTAACGGCTCCGAGAAATGAGTCTTTGCATTACCACTCTGGTAAGTACGGGGAGGCAACCTTTAGGTAACCGTAAGAGGTTGGCAAATAGGACCAAAAGACCCACTTGCCGGACTAGTTCCCTCCCCCACCATTACCACTACCAGTTCCCTCTCCATACCATGATATTCAATGCCAAGGGCCCAAAATGTTTTCGAAATTTCAAAAAGTAAAATGACTGATTTTAACCTGTTTTTTTTTGTTTGTTTTTTGTAAATCTATTTAAAAAAATATTCAATTGAATCACTAACCACATGGAAAAATATGGGATATCTTGTCAGCTCTGTAAGACCTATGAATATATATGCTATAGCGACATTCTATCATGCAGTACCATTAATTCATAATAAACTATATATAAATAAATATATATTATTATCTTGTTACTGATGGTTATATCTTTAAATTATAGTGGATATCAGATTTCTGAAAATTATTAAACGAAACCATCCAACTTCTTCATGCTTTTTTTTTCATTTTATAACAACGTTTCGGGCCCAATTTTGTCCATCTTCAGGCATTTATTCATTCTATCTCAAATTATTTTTGTGCTGCCCACTTTTTTAGATTGCATAAAAACTATTATACTACATTGTTTTATTAGTCAATTTCTTAAATTATCAAATTATTTACTTGTTCATATTCGAATTCAATATTTACCCTTTCTATAAATAGCTGTCTGACAAAGGATATTTGAATTTGGGCTGTAGAACGAAGCTAATCACCAAGTCGCAGATGATTTAAGGTCTTCAACACTCACCACTGTTGGCAAACATTAACATCTGTGAGTACTGTTTATTATTCACCTATTACAATGGTGCAGTGCTCAATTTGTAATGGTGTTATTTCGAGGAATGACAAATGCAATGTTAGTTGCAGCAATTGCTGCGAAATTTTTCACGGCAGATGCAATTTCAATGATAAGGAGATAGAGGCGCAGAAGACACAACAAAAAATGTGAGTTTGTAAAAAGTGCGACCAAGTAAAAGATAGGACCTATGAGAGAAAAAACACCTAGTCCGGCCAGGAATTCTCAACAGCTGGCCATAGAACCATCTACGGGTGATACACTCCCGACGGTAAACCGGCTCAGCGCTCACGTCAATGATGACATCAAAAGCTTAAAATCTTCGCTCGAAAAATACGGGGAGCTAAGTTTCGATCTAAATGAGAGCCTTTCGAAAATAGAAAGCCAGTCGAAATAAATGGAGGATCTGACTTCCGAAAATAAAGTATTAAATTCAAGGGTAGATGAGCTGAAAGTCAGACTCAATAAGGCTGAACAGGGCCTACTATCCAGGTCGGTGGAGATAAGGGGCATCCCGATCTGCTCGGGGGAGACTCCTGCGACTCTGGTTGCCAGCCGGCCTCGGTGTCAAGATTATTATTGATGACCTCGACTTATTATCCAGGACTCGGTAGAGCGGTGAAGACCCAAAAAGATGGCCCCCGACCGCCTCCTGTCATTGCCCGTTTCATCAGGCTGTACGAGACGAACTAGTGTAGCGGAGAAAAGTTAAAAGAGACTTCAACACCCGGGATATTTGCTGGCAGAAGAACGATTCCCACCGGATATATCTCGGGGAAGAAATGACTCCCACCAATAGGCATTTGTATTGGCTCGCTCGTCAGAAGAGAGCGGCAGAAAAATTAAAGTATGTCTGGTTTGCGGCCGGAAGAGTGCGCTGCCGGACTTTTAAATGACGGCCACCCCTTGATTTACATCGACCAGGCTCAAGATCTGGACACCTTTGGCTGATGTTTTGGCATCCGTCTACCCACTGGTCGGATTTGGATACTCTCAATGGAACCCAACCCTAAAGTACAATGCTGTGTTTCGTGGCTGATTTATTTTTTCTTTATTTTGCATTATTTCTTTACTTTAACTAATGTCATTATTTTATCTTCTCATGTTCTTCTTTTATATAGCTCTTTTTTTTAGTTATTTGTTCATTATTTGCTTCTTTTTAGGTTTCATTCTTTAAATTGTCAAAGTTATTACCATCTTCCCACCAAATACTGTATACTGTCTTATCTCTCATTCATGTGTAGTGTCCTGACCTCCTGTCACGTCAATTCCCAATCCTTACCAGCTCATTATGATGAAATCCTCCAGTATTTTACTCGTAGCTTTTACCATACCATTGCAGTCTCCGAAACATGGCTGAAGCCCTACATCCCTTCCTCTTATGTTTCCCTACCTAATTATTCCTTTATCCGCCATGACCGGATGGGCCTTTATGTTCATAATAACCTGAAATCCCGAATCCTAGATATCTCATTCCCATCCGATCATCATCATATTGAATTCCTTGTCGTTGAAATTTCCTCCAATGCGCATACTCTCCTATATGCTGTGGTGTATCGCCCTCCTCTGGTTCCTTTCGACTCATCCTTTGAATTATTCCTTTACAATTATGTTCCTTTCTACAACAATATGATAATTTCTGGTGATCTTAATACTAATATCCTTTCTGATTCCAACGACAAACACTACCTCGAAAATCTATTCTTCTCCCTCCATCTCTTCATCATCCCATTTTCTCATACTCATCACACTTGCCGGTCCGATACCTGGTTAGACCTGCATGTCATCAATTCAGCACGTAATCTCCTTTCCTCTTCTCAACTTCCTGTTCCGTTGCTGTCCTCTCGTGACTTAATCCAAATATCCTACAATATCGAAACTCCTGCGATCCTCCCTAAAACCATAACTTTAAGTAACCTAGACGCCCTCACTCATGAAAATATTTTACCTGACCTTGAAACGCTGCAGTGGAATGAAATATATTCCTGTTCTTCCATTGGTTCCATGGTTGATACCCTCACCTCTAATCTCATCCACATCCTTGATACCCATGCCCCACTCAAAACCTCTACTTTCCGTCGGCCACCTGCTCCTTGGATGTGTCAACAAATTAAAGATATGCAAAGAAGGCGTGAGGCAGCCCGTAGACGCTTTAGAAGCACAAGGCTAGCAGACGACTACCAAGCGTTTAGGGTACTTCGCAATTTGACACAGGAAACTGTTAGGAGAGCGAAATCCAACCACTATCATGAATCCCTCTCCTCTGCCCCCGATGCTAGATCAAAATGGCAACTCCTTCGTAAACTCTCCCTTTGTAAATCCTCTCCCTCACCAATCTTCCCAGTTTCACCCGATGAATTAAATTCATACTTTTTATCAGCCTCCTCTAACACTTCTCCAACTCCTCCTTCCTGCTTTTCCTTAGTTCCATCATTCAACTCCGATAATTTTTATTTTTCCTACATCTCCCCTACCGACCTTATTTCCTCCATAATGAAATCTCACACTAATTCCACAGGGTCTGATGGAATACACGTTAAATTGTTAACATCTTATTATCCTACCAGTTCTTCTTTTCATTTACAATTTCTCCCCCCAATATTCAGTATTTCCTACCTCGTGGAAAAAAATCCTTAGTCCATCCTATTAACAAAATCTCCAACCCTATTTCTCCTAAAGACTATCGCCCAAAACTTTTCCAAACCCCTAGAAAGAATAGTCCAATCACAAATATCAAATTTCCTTGAAAAGTCCAAACTTCTAGATCCTCTCTAATCTGGTTTCCGTCCCAGTTTCTCCACACAATCCGCTTTTGTCAAAATCACCAGTGATATACATACCGCTTTGGACTAAAAAAATTAACTGTATTAATACTCCTAGACTTCTATAAAGCTTTTGATTCCCTGGACCACTCTATCCATTTTGCCAAATTAAAATCACTGTCCTTTTCGAACAGTTCTATTCAGTTGTTTCAATCTTTCATTTCCGATCGGACTCAAGCAGTTACCATTCCTAACCAACCCCTATCTTCCTTTCATAGCTTGACCTCAGGAGTAGCCCAGGGCTCGAGTATTTCTCCACTCCTTTTCAATTCCTACATCAATGATCTTCCTAATTCAATCCACCACTGTTCCCACCAGCTATACGCCGACGACTTCCAAGGCTATTTATCCTTTCCTCCCTCTGAGCTATTCATAGCGTTTGACAGTATTCAGGAAGACCTAGATAGAATCAATGCCTGGGTAAACCCGAATATATTAAGCTTAAACGCTATGAAAACTCAGGTCATTCTCATCGGTTCCAATTCTCTCCTTAGATTAAATGCCATCCTCCCTACTTTAATCCTAAATGATCACGTCATCTTCTTCCACAACCTACATGTAAACTCCTCGTATCCTCCCTAATCTTCCCCCACTTTGATTATGGCTGTGTGGAATACGGGGTTCTCTCGAAGGACAGATTGAAGCGGATCATGAACTTTTTAAGATTTGTCTTCGGTAGACGGGCTCATGTGTCCCACCGTTACGGCCAGTTAAAGTGGCTGAAATAACTTTGCTAATCAGCCCACTATTTTTGTATTTTTCATTTTCTCTTTCTTTTTTTGTTCACATTAATTATTATTTTCAATAGTTTATTTGAAACATTATTAATGTTTACAATAGTTTCAATAAAATAATAAACAAACAATTTAAATTCTTGTCTTGAATAGAATAATTAATGTGAACAAATAAAGAAAGAGAAAATGAAAAATACAAAAATAGTGGGCTGATTAGCAAAGTTAAAGCTAGTGCATTAAAAACTATTATTCACTTCTGATCTAGATTTTAATCTAAAATTTAAATTTCGTAATTAGCAAATGAATAAACTCAAAAAAGAGACAAAAATTAGTGTAAGTATCGAATTGGAAGATAACAAGACAAAGCCTTGGGTCTCTCAAATACAGGTTAATGACTTACCAGCCAAGGTTTCGTCAATTCAGGCATCATCAGATTAGAAAAAGATCAAATCATATACATGCATGAAACCGCCCATCTCACATCAATAGTTGAGAAAATACTAACCAAATAGAGATAGTAAATCATATATTGCTTATTTCGTATTTTTATATATTTGTTCTTTAATTGTTATTATTTAAAAAGTTAATTAAATAAACAGTTCTGTCTATGATGACAATATTAACCGTCAGAAATTGTTCGCCTTTAAAAAAATAATAACTATCCAGCTATTCCGACCAAAACATTTCTATGGAAGGGGGCGCGTACAACGGATGAAATTCGTAAAATTTCCTTCTTTTGATACTATTTTTGCATTATTAAATCCGGACTTCTACTTTCTCAATAAAAACTGAACTCTTTCTTAAGGCCAATCGTTGATCCCACAAACTAAGGGAAACTGCAGGAACGGTTCTCTGACGCTTTGAAGATGACGTCATACTGAATTGTTTCTAATTGTACATAGTTTTTCTATAACCTATCCTTTTGAGATAAGGTTCTAATGATTTTCCGAATGAACAGATTGTCTATTATTAGTAACATGCCTTAGCATAACATTACAACTTGTGGCGATTCTCCATAAAAAATAATTATCTAACAGAACAATTGGAACTGAGCTTATTAATCTTCAAAAAATTGAACGACAATATTAAAAAGAAGTTCGTTAAAAAAGTAAATAGATTACAAAAAAAAATATTTCTCTTAATGGTACGGTAGCTGACATTAATGGCGTTAAAGTTAATTCCTTAACACGTTTCTTGGCAATGTGATTTGTAGGAAAAAATAATTCTTTCTATATTCATAACACCTTAATATATTCTAATTGAAAACATTTTTGGAAAATTTGTATTTTCCAGAAAAATGGGAAATGGTATCTCCACGGATACTTTGCAAAAATAAGGTTGCACCCGAGTTTCCGTCAAACAACACAAATTAAAAAAAAATTATTAAATCAGCTATACAAAAAAATTATTACAGTAATTCTTTATGTTACTAAATATACGCTAAATTCCTGAAATTATACACCTTCTAACTTCAAAATATCATTATTAAATATTCATAATTTGACGTTTCTGACCATCAGTCCATCCTCAGGAAATTCTACAAAACAAATTTATAAAATAATTGTTATCCAAATTTATTAATAAATAAATGGTAGACCACAATTCATAAACAAAAGACAATAATATGAATCAGATAATAATATGAAGCTGCAAAAACATAAAACACATTAAAATATAATTATGAATAAAGATAACAAACAAAACGGGAACAACAGGGTGATAACAGATTTTTTTTTCCAAATAATTAATAATGAAAATGAGCAAAAAAAGGATGAAACTGATAAAAACATAACAAAAATACCAAAAAACTTTCAAAAATTAAAATATATACCTACATTGACTAATAAAATTAAAAAAACATTCAAGAAATACGACCACGATTAGATTAGACAGTTATTAGATATTATTGATGGTTGAAACATCAGTACAAGGTAATTAAACAGTATATGTTGTGATCATAAACAAAAAATAATATGGACACTGCCACACATATATATAAAAATGACGTTAAAAAGTATAATTTTAAAAATTGGACAAATAAATTCTGAAGTTTATAAATATATAAGGCATTAACGATAGACGATATCAAATAAGGTAAAGACTGAGTAATTATACATGTGATTGAAAACGATAATGGAAAATTTAAAAAAAAAATTAACAGGATATTTGGCTGATTTTAAAAAATAAATATCATTATATATGGATAAATAATTTCTATTAAAAGTTTGATAGTGGAATATATTATACATTTGTTTTATACAATTTCCTGAGGATGGACTTAACGTCCGAAATGTAGAATTATAAATATGTAATAAAGATTCTTTGAAGTTTGAAGCTGCATAATTTCCAGAAGTTAACATACATCTGGTACTATATTTACCTTCCTTCGAATAATTTAGCATTAATATATTTAAAAAAAATATTTCAATAATAATTAATAAATATCCCCAAATATATGTATCAATATTTATATGATTAAATAATTATATATATATATATATATATATATATATATATATATATATATATATATATATATATATAAAATAAATAAATATTATATATATTTATAATAAATAAATTTACCCCTTGGTTTAAGGAGGATGGATAGAATTATTTTCCCCCTACTGCGGATTTTTTAGTGCTGATGAATAAGAAAAAACAAATGTATTGAAATGGATAAACAATTAGAGGAAATAAAAATGATAAATGCTCCTCAACCTCAACGTGAAATTGAAACAGAAAAAAATTGAGGGGAAAAAATCACAAACTTATCTTGGGAAAGTAGCTGAGGAGATACACTTATATTCTTCTTAAACGTTGGAATAAAATTTATTAATTGAAAAAAAAAAACTGGTGTAATAGTAACCTTATATGTTAAGAGAACAATTTTCTTTTTCAAACTCAAAAACATATATCTAAACTAAAGAAAAAAAGTTAAACCTTAGCGCCTTTGGCTATGTCATCGTTGCTATTTCACTAAACAAATATTAAACTGTTGTTAAATCAAACTAAACCTGGCCCACTGTTCAATGTTGCTCTTTGATATTGGAATAACGATAACAAACAAATTATAAAATCGAAAATCACACAACCGATATTAAAGAAAATTGAAAGTGATGGTATCACAAGGGATACTATGCCAAGAAAAGGGTTAATATCAAGCTAAAACTTTTCGAGAGCTTCATTATACTGTTGGCATGTAATGAACGTACTCTGATTATATATATATATATATATATATATATATATATATATATATATATATATATATATATATATATATATATATATATACTGCGATTATGTGTATATACTGTGGTCATGTGTATATACAGTACAGTAATTACGTTAAGATACTGTAATCATAAACAAAACAATTTATTTCATTTAATAATTTATTAACTTTATAAAGTTTTTTTATTAACTTTTTAAATAATAATCATTATTGAACAAAAATATAAATATATGAAATAAGCAATATATGTGTAGACAAGCATTATACTGTATAGGGTGATGTGGGACAAGTGCGCAATAAATTTTACTTATAATTTAATTGAACAATACTTAGTACGCACATGCCCCTGCCTTAAGGCGTAAGCGCATGTATCTGAAAGATTGACTGTTCAAGACTCATTATTCAAGCAGGAGCGGTTTCGGGACAAGTGATAAATAGTTCGGTTTCCGAAGGATTATTATACTGTCGTAATCATTGAAAGAGTTAAAGCTTGTCTGAGATTCACATTCCACAATCTTCATTGAGCTATGACAGTGGGATGTGGAATAAAATTGAACAAATGTATTGAAAAAAAAAATTTTTGTTTTCATTCGCTAGTCCGTAGTTGCCTCGACAAGGCATGAGTTGTTTTGCTGGGTGACAAGCTCATAAAAAATAGAAAACTGTCAAGGAGAAATTTATATCACTCAATAGCTTCTGTAGATCCCGAAAAAAAAAAAAAAAAAAAAAAATCCTACTGTCAGAGAACACCGAAACAGCTACCATACTATTAAGACAAATGATTTTTATTTATTTTGTTTTATTTATTTATTTTTAACGAACTTTTTGTATTGCCTTTCAACTATTTAAATATTAATAAACTCAATTCCAATTGTTCTGTAAGATAATTATTTTTTATGTTGTAATGTTGAGCATAGGTCGCAATATCAATAGACCATCTGTTTACTCGGTAAATCATTAGAGCCCTGTCTTATCTCAGTTTATAATTCGCAAGTGATAAGAAACTGTAATTCTCTTTTTTACCAAGTGGTCTAATTTACTTCTTCCTAATGTGGCTATGTAGGACCTAATCTGAGACTATCAGTCTCTAACGATCTCTCCTTCTTTATCACCTTCACTCCACATCCTAGGTGTTAAACGCTTTATCAACTTCCTCCCCTTAGTGCATTCTTAGTTTCCCTTCTCCAATATAATAAATAAATAAAAATAAATTTATTTTTCATTTAATTTCATCTCAAAAACGAAGATTTGGAGGAACGTTTAGGGAGGGCTTGTTGTCAGTATAGGGGGAAGTTTGCTTACACATAAGCCAAGGTATCTAGCTTTAACAGCGACTATATTAATTAGCCGATTGACAGCAGTAATTACTAATTAGCTTGGTTACTACATTATTGTTGTTATTCAATAAACGTGAATCCTGATCTGTGACCATTATATGGATCTTGATAGTTCAGTTTCAGATAAATGTATCTTTTTCTTTTTTAATATTGCTAAAAAAAGTAAGTGTTAATAAAATTGCACTAAATCGAGTATAAATTATAGTTCGAAATTCTCTCTACTGGTATAATTATTATCAAAATAAATGAAATAATAATGAATAATGGAGAGAATTATTACTGCTCATAGTCAATAAACTAAAGATAAAAATATATAAATAATTGAATAATAAGAAAAAAAATTCAATTTCGATATAACTATCTTTTCTCACATATGTCAGCATTGTTCCAGTGATTTGAGTGACCCAATAAGTGTTCGATGAACAAAAATAAAAGTCCAACCTAAAGCGTAATGGTTAAAGACAATCCAAAACGACTGGCAATTAAAATGTGGCTGACTGAACCTATTATGTTACCAATTTAGACAATAAGAGTCATTACACTATTTTAATTTGGTTGACATATGGGGTTTCTCAAATCGATAAATTTTACGAAAATAAAGAAAATAATTATAACCAATCAAAATGTAAAAAAGTTTTTATTTATAATAAAATTGTTTTTAAAAAATTTAATAGGAAAACAAAGCAAACTATTTATTAATTTTTTTTATTAAATCATATAAAAGGAAATCGAAGTAAACTAATTGTGATTAAATTGTTTATAATATCTAAGGAAAAGTTGGTCGGTTGGGGATGTTCAATGAAAAAAAAACACACTAAGAAGTGAAAACTTTTTTTTATTGTGCTAACGTTTCGGTATCAGTTGTGGGCCTTCATTTCTCTCAAAATATATGAGCATTTGGAAAATCTAGTGCCAGCAATTCCCTCCCCTCAAGGTTCTATATGTCACCGTTCAAGAATCTCTAAACACTCACCAATGGTCTAGCATGTAAATTTATACCATTAATATTAATATTTTTAAATCAAAAGGCGGAATATCTGACATTTACATACAAATTAGAATTTAACTTTTCCATGGGAGAAGGATGGAGGAGGGAAAGCCGAGAGGATTATAGCGCAAGATTTTTGGTAATGAAAGTCCAGCTTGGTAAACACTTGTTTGGATGACCTAAGAAGACCTGACGCCACTACATCAGCCTGAATTTCGAGTAGCCATTCGATCAAACCAACACGGAGCGAAACCTCGAAAAAAAATTAAGGCCCGGAACGAAACCTCAAATCTCTCAAATAACAGTGAATAACTCACCAGTCAATGTTCCGCCAGCTCAGAAACATTCAGGACTGAAAAGGATGAGACCAAATAAATTTGCAGACCAGAGACACCACATCTCAAATCAAAAAACCAAAAACAGACAAATCAAATAGAGATAGTACATCACTCTGAAACAGTTCAACATATACTTCATATATGTGTATGTGTATATATATATATATATATATATATATATATATATATATATATATATATATATACAAATAAATCCATAAAAAAAATAAATAAAGAACATATTTCTAAGGGGATTCGTGCATTTATTTTTAGGCAAAGGGATCATTAAAAATATACATTTTTAATATATTGTTTATATACATAAACAATGAACTCCACCCTGTTGGTGATTTTTTTCCTTGATATAAAATACTATAAATAAACGCATATAACTAAAGAAATTATTAATGTTTGAAATCCAGACCATTAGCCAAGTATTGGTAACCTGAATTTTACGGCAATAATACGAAAAAATATAAATATATAAAATAAAAACTTATTTTGCTATTATTTAATGTATCCATCCATTTATTTTCATTTTTAATGTACATATATTATTTTAATTATTTTAATCTTTTTTTTTCATTAATTATTTTTACTTATCATTACTCAGTACATATGGCATGAATTGGATTCTCAAAACCAGCCCTAATGCCTATTGCCCTTGCCCTTGAGTGTGGCAGCATGTATTATTTTTCAATTAAAACTTTTTAGCAGTAAATATACATCCGAAATATTAAATACAGTTACTCAAATAATTTGCGATATTATTATTATTAACAGATAAAACGGCCGGACCAATCAAGCATCAAATTTAGACCAGCCACCTTCCAATTTCAAACCAATCTAAGGCAATAATTTCCTGTCTGCTAACGAAATCCCTCTTCATTAGTGTCAGAATATTTCAGTTGGATTTTCTTCCAACAGCTATGTTATTTAACACGATTTGGATCTCTAGTATTACTATTTTACGGAAACATTATCGTTATATAAGTCCTTTGGACTTTTAATTTGTAGCACTTAAAAGGAAATTATACAAATACAGGACGGATCTAGGGAGGGAGGTGGGCAAAGGGGCACTTTCTCCGGGTGACAGAATTTAAAGGGCTGTAAATTTCGAACGAAACTTTATCTTTAGCTTAAGTAAACAATATTTGATTCTGCTTTTTGATTGTTTCGACCTTAATTCAACCCATTAAATGAGTAAATGTCATGAGATTATGATATATATTTACAAATATATTGCCTAAAATACTGTGGTTGACTTTTATTGTGGAAGGGAGGTTGAAAGAAGGGGCGGCACAGTTAAGCTTGCCCCCTCCCCCTCATCCCCTAGCAAATATCCTAGTTCCAACCCTGTATATATATATATATATATATATATATATATATATATATATATATATATATATATATATATATATATATATATATATATATATATCCTGTGAATTATTTCATTATTTATAGCATTTTTATATCCTTCAATCATGAAATCGTGTTTAGTTGTGAGTAATTGTTTTGACGTTGTTTTAACTCTGGATTGTTTCATTATATTTTATATTTTAATTTTCTTTTTTATTCCTTTTTTTTTCATTTTTTATCAGTACTATTATTGTTATTTTATTTTTTATCAGAAGAATGCTCTTCTTTTTTTCTCCTTACTTTGTGTTATAATTGAGATTATTGTAAATATCCATTGACCGCTATTAATGTAGTTTTTGGCCAGACATTTTTTTCTGTTTTCTTTTTTATTTGCACATACTTGTTATTCTTAAGGGACCTAGTCCCAGAATAAAGTTTATTTTTCTATGTCAAACATTTACAAATACTGATTACAATAGTTAAACTAGCATAATGAATACTAAGTGGGTACTGATCCAATGAATGACTGCACCTCGTCTTGGGGACGAGAGTATATATAGTGTTTTATCTTATGCTGACTCATTTCCTTACATTTATTGTTAGAGGCTATCTTAATTTATATATACTTCATTAAAACCAAAGCTAACTTCAAATGGAATTGAAGAGAAGTTAAGGAATATAAAGAAGAACACAAATTAAATCGTGAAATTAAATACCCTGTGCAACACAAATTAAATCGGGGATACCTCTCATTTTATAGCTAGGCTCTCTGTCCTGATCCAATCTCGTAAAATATATTTGAACTAAAACCTTTTGACTAACATTGAATTGATAGAATTATTAAATGGCTAACATTGGACTGTGCAAATGAGCAAATGAATTCGATATTCGAGCAGATGAAAAGCTCGGAAAATTAGAGAAAGTTAATGTTTTAATAAATGTTATGTTAAAAAATTTATGTTAGAAAAAATACCGTTTTTTAGTAAACTAAATATATCGGATTCAGAAGAATATTTCCATTATAATGGAAATATCATCCGGTTTTTAATGAAATAGAGCGTGAGACGCCTTGTTTAGACGAGCCTAAGAAAATTTCCGCCACGTGACCGTTTGAATTTCGCATTAAGAATCATTCTTAACTGTTTCGCCGTAGTAAAATAGCTATATATAACATTTCTAAGTCAATTTTCACCTTTTCCAATTCAATTGTAACCTTTTCCATTCCAATTGTAACTTTTTCCATTTCAATTGTAACCCAGCGGGACATGAATTAATTCCATTTTATTTATTATTGAAATAAATAATAATATATAATAATAATAATTCCATTTATTATAATTATTGAAAAATAATTATTTTAATTACAATAATGACTTTTGAAATAATTTTGGTATAATCTTCCGACTTTTTTTCGTTTATTAGATAATTGATATTAAGTGCTAATTTCAAATAGTTTAAATTTTTTAAATAAAATTGTTGTTTATTAATTTTTATATATTTATGATTTTTTATTTATTTGGAGGGATAAAGAGGGTGGTTTCATTGCTTTGGTGATCTTCCTTAGGTTTCGAAGTTGCTTATGTCATATTTACTACCGAAATTTTATTCGACCATGAGCATTTCTACTAAATTATTAGTTTTCAAAATTCTTCGGCATAGGTATCGTTTTCTAGGTTTTCGAGGGTGCTATTTCCGAATTTACTATCGGATGTTCGATCGCGCATGCGCATATTCCTTCTTGTTACTGTTGAAGTTTTCTATGTTAAAGGAGTCGTTAATAGGTTTTCGGGAGTTCTGATTCCATTTTTTTAAATTTGATTTTTAATCGCGCATACACATTTTTCATTTCTATCACTGTTGAAGTTTTCTTTGGTACATAAATCCTTTATTAGGTATTCGAGGGTTCTGATTCCATTTTTTTAACTGGATTTATGATCAAACATGCGCATTTTTCATTTCGTTACTGTTGTAGATTTCTGTGATATATGGATCGTATATTAGGTTTTCGAAGGTTTTGATTCCGTTTTTTGAAATGAATTTTTTATCGAGCATGCGCATTTTGCTTTTCCGTTACTGCTGAAGTTTTCTAGGATATAGAAATCATTTGTTAGGTTTTCGAGGGTTCTGGTTTAATTTTTTGAAATGGTCTTTTGAAGAGCTTTTCGATTTACTGATATTCTCAATGAAAAACTGTAATACACGTATAGTAAAATGGATTAAGAAACTGCAAGAGTTTGAATTGACGCAGACAGATGCTCTGTCAAGAAATATAAATGAAATACATTACATGTAAAAAGAAAATATGGAAATTGAAGAATTATTACAAAATCAAAACAACCTCATGAAAATTAACCACAATATGAAGCAATCATGAAAGAATTAAAAATTCCATCTCCCGCAGAAAATGAAGAAAACCAATTAGATCTAGAAACAATTCATTCACAAGAATCCAGTAACGAACAAACCTGGATATGTGAACGAGATAAATGTATTAATGTAGAAAAACACCAGATTATTGTTAAGAGAGTAATAAAGAAGATATGAAGTTCAGCAAACCATTCGGTCACAAGAGAAGGTATGAGCTCAACATTGACAGGACAAATGACATGCAAACACTGTTCTTACAGATTGTAGAACCTAATAAGACTTATGTTATTTTCTGTTCTTCAAGCATTAAAACATTAGAGAAAACTTATGATATTTTAGAAAGATTCAAAACATAATCGAAAGTGAATTCCCATCTGTAAGAATAAAACGTTGTTTTATTTTTATCAATGATGTAGAAAAATTAGACAAAAAATTAGACAAAAAAAAAGTATAGACAAAAATCGAGAAGATCCATCTGAATTAACGGACCAGGAATTTATCAATTATTAAAAGCACTCAATCAAAGATTAAAAGTAGAGGTTAATTCAGAAAAGTAAATGTTTTAGTCCAAGGCATTAAACAAATAACGACACATGTGGATAATATTAGGAGGCCTAACAAACATAAAAAGAAGAAACATTTTGTTTCAGATGAAGATCCTCTACATGTTAACAATTCTGATACTTCAACTTCAGAAGATTCTGGCGATAAAGGTAGTAGATCTTACTAACTCACCAGGAATTCTCCATTATTCTGTAAATAATATTAGAGTTATTAATCAATATTATGAAACTTATCATTTTTATAATTTAAGTGTATTAGAAATATAAATAATGAATATTGAAGATCACTCAACTAACCTTAAATCACATAAAATCTATCATTTACTAAACGATTTAACAAATGAAGTTTGGGAATAATTTCAATTAATTCAACATATAGACATTAAAAAACGGCATGTACGTGGATTAATAAATGATTTAGGTATTATTATTAGCTGGATAACCGAAATATTAATGCAAACGATAAGGAATATTATGACAAAATCATCTCAAATTTAGATAAAAATAATTATAAAATTTAACATGACATTGAAACCTCTGTAAATATTAACAAACTCTCGCAGGGAGAAGCAGAGGGTGAAACCCATGGAGGTGAACGCCCAGAGAATTTTACGGAGACATAGGGAGACCCCAGTGTCGACAGAGACTTCAGAGACAGATGAAGAAGGACCGGCGAGCAGTGAAGGCGAAGGAGACAGGAGTAATCGCAGGAGTGGACGACTACGAGTAAAGACGGAGGAAGCAGCTGGCGGAGGACTGAGGGGAGTGTCGGCAGAGATGCGACCGCACAATAGTGAACTGCAGTGTGAGAGGAGGATGCGGCGGTTTGCCTATTATCCAGGTGGAGTGAGGAGTCAGGTGCCTTGTGGATACTGGGAGCTCCGGCACAATCCTGAGTAGGAAGGTGGTGGAGAAGTTGGCGGTTCGAAAAGGGGCACTCCAGGTACAGGTATGTTCATGTAAATTAATAACTCTGGGTGGCCCTTGTATAGTAGAGGGGGAGGTAATGATAGAACTGGGGGCATGGTTTAGAACAGGGACCAAAGTAAGAGTTCACGTGGAGGAGAATATGTTGCTTGGTTATGAAGGGATAATCGGGTGTGCTTTTTTAAATCGATTAGGAACTCGTGTGCGAAATAAGGATGGTAGATGGTCCATTAAGATAGGGGGTAAGACGTACAAGTGTTACGGGAGGGTGAGAGACGCAATGGTGTGTGTAGGCGCGGTGAACCAGGCGGAGGATTGGAGGGTATGCTTCCAAGCCGGGAAGAGCATCCCACTTATATATAGGAAATGCCACCGTGTGGGAGAAAGTGCAGCGGTTATGGCGGTTAGAAAGATTGGGTGTGGACCGCACCTTCATTCGATGTACCCTGATGGTAGAGACGATCCGAGAGAGCGAACGTAAGAAAGAAATTACCGTAGCATATCATCAGGACAAAACGAATCATAGGGGAATCGCCGAAACTTTGCAAGCACTTAAGCGGCGGTACTTCTGGTGGAACATGAAGAAGACTGTCAGGGAGGTCGTGGGGGCATGCGACGTTTGTCTATCCACTAAATATAACAGGCATCCTCCCAAAGGAGTACAAGAGGAGACGCCCACTGCAGAATCACCTTTGTCGGACCTGCAAATCGATACATTCTTCTGGAGGGGCTATAAGTGGGTCACGTTAATAGATTGCTTCAGTAAGGTAGCTGCGGCCCATCTCATAAATGAGAAATCGGCGGATGCAGTCCTAGGGGCCCTTCGCGCATGGTTTAAGGTCTACGGGGTACCCGATAGGATCGCCTCTGATGGTGGAATGGAGTTTGACAACGCCAAGATCAGGGCAGAAGCAAAGGAACTGAACATTGTCTGGAGAATTAATACCCCGGGAAACCCTAAGAGTAGAGGAGTCATCGAAAGATTACACAGTACTCTTAGCGACCATCTGCGTATTTATCAGTTGGATAAAGAGTTAGAGCCGGATGAGGCGATGGAAAAGGCGATCGCGGCGTATAACGAGTCCATTCACTCAGTTACTGGATTTTCTCCCTTTGAAATTATTTTCATAGAGCTACAACCGTTGAGGGCGAATTAAGAGATCAGGTGGTTACGAATCGGATATCGATCGCGAAGTTACGGGAGAAAGTGAAAGATAAGTTAGAACGGGAGAAGCGGAGTCGAGTGGCGAAAGAAAATCTTCGGGTCAAAGACGCCATGGGGAGGATCAAAATTGGTACCGTCGTGTATAGACAGCGGTGTTCCAACCGGGGAAAAAAATTGATTCGCTACGAAGGGCCATTCCGAGTGGTAGCAATTAGGGAACCTTGTAACCATTGAACACATTAAAGATCCCAGGAAACGTAGAAATGCTCATATTGAACAACTTAAGCTTCCACTCGTGTAGTTTGACCATTCGTAACGGCCTGAAGCATATTTTATTATTTTTGTTATTATGAATGTATATATAATGTGGACCTATGTTTTTTTTACTATGTTAAGTCCTGGAGACCAACAATATTTATGTTAATCCTAAAGAGCTTCCATGTAAACAAACCAAAGCTATATATGTAGGATTACTATCATCATCATCATCATCCTTATCGCGACAATCCATTACTGAATCTTGGCTGCCTCAAGAATCTTCTTCCATCTTTCCCTATCTCGTGCGTCCTTCCACCAACTCTGGATGCCCAGAGCTCTGGCATCGCCACTCACACAATCGAGCCATCTCAGTTTTGGTCTTCCGATTTTCCTCTTACCAATTGGTTCGACATTGAATGCTTTTTTCGGGACTACATTATCATCCATCCGTAAGACATGACCCGCCCATCTAAGCCTAGTTATTCTTATATATTTGACAACATCGGGCTCTTTATAGAGGTCAGAAAGTTCACTGTTGTGTCTGATTCTCCATTCGTTGTTTTCCTTAACGGGGCCATATATCTTCCTGAGAATTTTCCTCTCGAACACCAACAGTTTTCGCTCTATGGCCCTAGTCATTGTCCATGTTTCTGACGCATATGTCAGTACAGGGCGTATTAGTACCTTGTATATGTTCACCTTTGTGGATCTAGACAGCGATCTGCTTTTCATATACTGCAGGAGTCCATAGTAGCACCTATTCGCAGCAACGAGCCTCTGTGTTATTTCCTGATTAATATCGTTGTCCGCTGTTACTACTGAACCTAGATACTTGAAGCTATTTACCTTTTCGAAGTTCCAAGCGCCAATTTTGATGGTTGGGTCAGTCTGTCGGTTATCTGTCGTCATATATTTTGTTTTTTCTTCATTTATTTGAAGTCCAATTTTTCTTGCCGCTGTCTCAATGGTAGGATTACTAGAGCAATAAAGTCAGTTATTATTCTGAGTTCGTTGCGCTTATTACTAAACTCTTTCTTTTTTTTTCAACTTTTTCGCTTGATAAACTCTAAGTATATATATATATATATATATATATATATATATATATATATATATATATATAAATTTTTAAAAATATAATAATAATGAATTAAACTGAACATAATAATATAATAAGAAGCACTAAAATCACATCCATACTAATTTATAAAGAAAGTACCCTCCTCTACGTCCTTTAAGTCCTCAAATCATGCATAATCAGTCATACATATAAAATGAAGTAATTTTAAATAAGATAATATACTGTACATATTTAAATAGAGTTTTAATAATAAAAAAGAATATATGTATTAAACGGAAGTGAAACCGCAAAATGCTCATTATAACTGCCAGAGTTTATCGGTTTTATGTAACTTACATGAATAATTATAGAACTAATACATGCAACCATTTCCTAACCACCCATGGAAAGGATGTTTTTATTGGAGCAAAGCCATTCGTGGGGGTGTTGGTTGCTGACTCTTAATCTGTGATCTGCGTAATACCACAACACCACAAACGTATCCGTCAAATCTGTGACCTATCAGCGATCGATGGCAGACTCTGTGTCATGCAAGGCGTTCATGGGTAATGGGGAATCAGGGTTTCGATTCTGAAGAGGGAGCTATTGCATCCAAGGAAGACAGGTGGGACGCAAATTACCCACTCCCTGGGTTTTTACAAATTACCCCACGTACGGGGTAAATTGCTATGAGTTTCTTTTTAATTGCATTGAATTTATCGGTCTCTGGTGGAGAACTGGTAATATCACTGACTTGTTCCATAATATCGCTTTCGGGATTGGAAATGACATAATTATATTTAGTAAGATCCTGAGCTATATTGGCAATTTAAAAATTGGCTTCTATTTAAGTGAACCACAAGTCAGGCCTATAACGCCAGAAAGGTGGTATTTTAACTGGTAAACAGTGAACTTCCTGCCTAATGAGTTTCTGGTTTTTCATCGTCAGACGGCATCTTGATGTAAGAACTTTTAATATAAACAGTTGTCACTTACTTGGGGAGAAGAAAACTTGCAAACTTCGATGTAAAAAGTTCCAAGGGTATCACGTCGGTGTCACCGCTATGTGGGGTTATCACCACATAAATAACAAAAATAAGGAATTTATGATACTTAACAATAGTTTATACTTGCGCGAATCAAACAATACCTAGACAATATTTACAAAAGTTATAACATGAGGTTGACTCACTGTTACCAGATCTCAAGTAGTGAAACAGTGTTGCCGCCACAAGATATTTACTATGAGCGCTTGAAGCTCCGGTCGAGACGAGGCATTATAAAGTTCTCTGTGGTTGTCCCCAGGAGACACACTCCATCCGAGATTCTGCCAAGGCAGTACTGACTGAGTTATCTTGTACCTACATCTGAAGTTCTTATTTCGTGGTGTCCCTCCCTTACATTCTTTTTTTAGTAGGTACCCATAAGGTCTGAGTTGTTCTCCTCAGGTTGTATACAGGAGGCCAGGAGCCAGGTTCCCTCCAATTGTATCCCCAAGCTTTGGAGGCTAGTTCTCTCCAATTACACTTACCTATTCCTGTACAATGTCAGAAGGCTTGTTCCCTTCGGTTAACTACTATCTAGTCCTAGTTCTATCATCCAAGATCTTCTCTTTCCTACCTTCCTGATCATATCCTTATAAATCAACACGCAGTATAGAAGCCTTATCAAATCTACAACCTCCTGGATACAAATTCAATAAACGTTAAAACTGTTACTGTTAATTGTGAGAATAAAAGCTAGAAATAACAGTCAGTGTAATTTGTAAAAGAAGTTCCTATTTCACTTATTAGGATTTATTTTTTTTATTATTTGATACTTACTGGATATCAATAGTTCATACATCTTGATAAGCTTTGAATGGTATTTGAAAAATGAAATAAAAACAAAGAAAAATTAATTTGGGAAATTAAGTTGAAAGACTCTTTACTATAGTTGTATGTAAATCAGTAATAAAAATTGAAAAATTATAGGCAGTTCATATTTCAAACTACTAGCTAAGTTAGCATTCAAAGTGAAATATACATTGAAAAATAATAGGCTGCTAAATTTCCATTTTAAGGCGTGTTATTTTAGCAGTCGAGGTAAGCTGCTGAATGAAATAACAGTTAACAAACAACAGAATGATAACCAGCTTAGCAGCCACACTAACGCTAGGACTGATTATTTAGTAGACTGTGCTAGCAGCTATTTTAAACAGTTTAACACTTTCAAGTTTCAACTCTGGTATTTTGTTTGAATATGAAAAGAAGTAATCTTGCCATTTTAACAACTATTTTTAACCTAAATTGCAGTTAATAACTAGCAACACATCTCTAATTCTAAGTGGTACAAATTTCATTTGCTGAGGTTATCACTAACACAGTAAGCAGTTTAAGTTATTGGGAATTTACAGTGCAATCCTTTATGTCATTTTTACTGAATTATGATGTGCTTATGTCTATATCATATACTTTCAGTGTTCAGTTCTTAAAATATGTCTCTTGCAAATAAGAGCAATATACTGTAGCATAGCCCTAATCAACAATTTTGGCATGTCACAATACTGAAAACAGTAAGTTCTCAACTACAAAAAAAAATGTAACAGTTACAATTCTTGGCAATTCTGAATTACTATTTTTGACTCATGAAAAAAATCGTATCTGTATGAATATAATCAGACTTATTTTAAAACACAGTTTTGAGCTTTGGGGATCTACGAAATCAACATTTTCATGAACAAAAAATCTATAATGCAACAATCCAAAATCTTTTAAAAATCCTAAATTCTTGTTTTTTGTTCTCAAATAAAACTATTAGTAAGAATTTTAACGTGGCATTTGTTGCAGACTTGGCCTCAAACAGACATAGATATTTCCATTATAAATAAACTCCGTGCCCTCACGAACCCATTAGTTCATAACGTAGCTTCTCCATCTATTTCTGACAATCCTTGGAGTTGTCTGAAATGAAGATGGGTAGAACTTCTAGCATAGAATAGTCATAGCTGTACAAATAATGGCTCATTTCTCCACAAGTTACTTCCATGCCATAATGATCTATATCATAAAAATTTATTTTTCACAATGTAGATTTAGATGTAAATTTCAGTAAATATTATTTTAAAATTCTGAATTATTACTATGTTGAAATTCAAGCGATAGAAATTGTAGTGAAAAATTAGTTTGTTTCATTTATTTTTTTATTTGTGTTGAAGCATCACTTCAGTGTTTCGATTTGTTATAAACAAAAGAAGAAAGAAATCCAAATAATTTAACTGCTGTGTTATTATTAATCAAAATTAAAGTATAAAAAAACAAATGGTTTAATAATACTATCAATGAAAGGAACATATGGGTATTTTTCTTTATTAAGTATTCTAAATATTTGGTTGAAAATGTACAATGCATTCATGCAATTCACATATTGAAAATCTATGCATAAAAATTATCATTATGTACATACTTAAAATACCTATACAAAAATTCTATCTTCATTTAAAATACAAAAATTGATGGTTCTGCTTATTTAAAACCATACACATTTTAATTGATGAATATCTAATAATTTAAATTATAACAGAGATAATAAAATATAATCTATATTCAATCAGATAAATAAAACACAAAGTTTTAAAAACTGATATAAGTCACCTGATGGAATCATATTTAATTTTAGTATTGCTTTTTACAGATAAAAATTTAAGTATTTCACCTACGTGTCACTTAACAATTTCAAACAAGCATGTACATAATGCACAATTGGGAAATACCATAGTCAACTAAAATAAACCTATTTATTCACATTTATTGAGAATTTCTTGTTCATAAATGCTATATGCCATTTTTCTTTATTCTAAACAATGCTAAACATAAAGTTACATTTTAACATTTATCAGCATGCTAAGAAACAACACATACTCAATCTTTTATTCATTGTTACAGCATTATAATAAGTCAAGGAGGGATATTTTATCTAATCAACAATCTTATACCAATGAAACAGCTATTTAATTTATGTACAGAAATCAAATCAATGTATAGATTATCTTTAACACTCTATTCTGGTCAGTTACTCTAAAATTTTAAATTATAACTTAATTGTCACAACTTATTTTATTTATTTTTTTTGTTTTTGTTTTATTTTATTTATTTTTTTTTTTCAATTTGATGTACATGATAAAATCTAATTTATTGTACACAGAATTTACCTCCAACTAATATAAACAAGGAAGGCTATCAGTGGACAATACAGAAACATTGTGATTGCTACCAAAATTGTTGGACTACCCTGTTATGGCACATATTAGTTAATCAAATACTACGCATAGAATTAATCTAGGGATCCTATAAGTTTCATGTAGGCCGTAAAATGGTGACAGATAAGGGTGGTATCTTCATCAAAATAACACTACATTAATATAGTCATCAAAAGAATAAGTGTTAACTTAAGAATTAATATCAGTTTATCTGCTGAGGCTTGGTAACTCAAAAGAAAACAATGGTATAAGTCATGGATAAGGAAAGCTGAAATACTTTACATTTTGAAAAACTAAATCTAATATACCCTCATGGTAAAATATAAATAATCATAAGTAATATCTTTATTCAAATAAAGGGCTGTAAGCAGAAAGTATGATTGGACATTCAAAGCAACATCTTTCAATAATATGGACTCCTAGTTGTGCACCCTATATAAATTGTTTATACTTAGTAACTTATTTTACACTCTATTATTGGGAAAATGTCTATTAAGTTATATTACTGTATACCATTACTTAGAGATATATAGTTCAGAAGAACACAAATATCAGCAATTCATACGTGCAATTTATGAACCCTTGAAGAAATGATAAAGTTTTTAGATGCCTGAGCAAGTGTAAGTACATTGCACATTAAATCTCTAATTTTTATTACATAAAAAAGACGATCGAAATTGTCCTTCCGCATTCAAAAATATTTACAATATGTTAAGGGTACTTCAAATACTTCTATAAGTTCCTCTCCACATTTCACAGCACAATATTCTTTTCCTTTCTGTACAAAAGTGCTAATACACCTTGCATTTATAAAACACAGTACAAAATTATTATACCAAAAAAAAATATCAAATTGCAATCAATAGTTACAGATGTTTAGGTAGATTTAAAAGAAGGCAGTATAAATTTACCAATCATTGATCCTTAGAATAATTATAAAAATAAACTAAATAAATCAAGGATTCTGTTCAGAACAGATAAATTAAACATATACTTTTAAAAAAATGTTCTCATATCATTACATGAGATTTCTTATTTCAAATACACAAACACATGCATACAAGTTTATATAAATATTTATACAATTCAATGTATACGTACTTATATAAAAGTCATTTAAACATCCTTCTTAATTTATATTTATAAATGGAAGTTTAGCAATACAATAATATATATTTATATATATATATATTTATATATATGTATATATTCATATTTATATTTATATACAAAAAAAAATTTATAAAAATAAGCGAATTGATTGCAATGATAGTTGAATAGAACACAAGGTTGTTTTATCACAGTATTTACAGTCCTATTCAAGACAATTATATGGAAACATGAGGATGCGTCCGCCTTTTTCTTTTATGCTTAGCATCTTTTCTAAATGCAACATTTCCAGGATCATCAGCAAGCTGTGGGTAGCGCTGGATACTATGAATATCAATACCATCATAGCCATCAACCCTGCCTCGAAGTAATAGTTCTTCTCTTTCTTCCTCAGTCCATTCACCTCTTCCTGACAGACCAGAAGAAACTAAAGATTTTTCAATTTCCCAAGCACGTTCTACAGCCCGTTTATGAGCATGTTTCAAAAGACGGTGCCTTTCTTGGATTGGATCAGCACCGTACCTAATAGAAACTACAGCATCAATACTATGTAATCTTAATTCTTTTCCATCAGCTGTTTCATGAGTTGATACATTAAACATTCCTCCCAATCTTCTTAATTCATCTAAATCATCCCTTAATTTTAGTGCATTATCCTATAAAAACAAAAACAAAAATTGTCAGAGATATATTTTTTCAATCCTATTATTAAGTGATTATTAACTGTTATTAATTAATTATAATAGTAATTATTAAGTGGGGCTTTCAGTTACATTCCTAAATTCTGGGTGATACATAATTTCAGTGTTTTAATTTCTATAATTCCTATATGTTTAAAAGAGACATTTTTCTACAAATAAAAATTTCTTCACATATTCTAAATGTAAAGTGAAAAATATCTACATACCTTTACAAAATAAAACATATCTTGATCATGGAGTGTAAAGTGTAAATCAAGAAAATGTGAGTTATTAAAAACTGAAGTAACAACATCTTGTACTACACTATTTACACCTCCAACTACAGATATCAAAGCTCTTCCATTTACACGTGATATGAGAAGCCCTTCTCCAAACACTGATCTTCTATATGCTACACGAGGCAGTAAATTCCTTGTTCGTGCTTCAGTTTTTAATAATGGTTGTGGTACAAAGCCAAGACTAACAAACTTGTCAGATATCTAACCAAGCACATAAAATCAACAAAATTATTAATATATTTAAAATTTAAATAATAAAATGCAAGAAAAAAGATCCGAAAAATCACCTTATCTATGATGCACTGTAAGCCTGACATCACACCAAAGTCTGGTGCTAACTGAGGAGAAGTTACTTTAGCAGCAGGTCGATAGACCATCTTTTTAAGGTAAACGGATCCTAATATATTATTGATGTCATAGCCATACAGTTTCAACCAGCTACCCAAATCTGCAAATTAGCATTAGTTGATATTTTATTTTTATATCACATTTCTAAATGAATTTCATTATGTCATGCATTGTATTACTCTTGCAACATATTTTCACTTGGAAGAAGAGAGCCACAAAAGGAAAAGTGGATTTTTACAGGAGAAACTTTTTAAGTTTGCTTATTTTAGTTTATTTCTGTCCACCAACTCACTGATAAAACATCAAAAACTTACCTTTTTTCGTTTTAAAACAAAGTTAGACTCCATTTTTTGATCATTTGATCAAGAATCGTGAATCAAATTGTAGCAGTTTTTCATAAAAAACAAAACAAAAATTAAAAACAGTGCAAGCTTCTTTAGAGTTTATATATAATAACATTTTGGAAAAATAAAATTTAATAAACAATAAATTGAATTTGAAAAGAATCAACTCAATTTATTGGATGTGTTAAAGTACAAAATAATATTTTTAACATAAATAAAAATCTTTTGAATTATTCATACAGAAGCAAAATATTAATACTTTTTGGCTATCTAACTGGCATAAGAAACTAAATGTCTGACATTTATTCTAAAGAAATATACGCCACTAGAAGCTAAAATATGTCACTTTTCATGCAAAAATGAAAATGTTTGTATTGTGGCACTCGCCTTCCAAGAGAAAGATATTACAAATACACTACATAAAAGAAAACTTTTCTAACCTGTCATGTAATCAATAGATTGTCTGCTAAGTGGATTAATAGGATCATTATTTTGGAACCTATAAATAAATATATCTGTTGGAGCCGTCAGCTGATTTGCTAATCGTTCCCAATCAGGTGTGATCCATTGTCCAACAAAGGGATCATACCATCTTTTACGTAAGTATAATAGACCTGTATGAGGGTCTGGAATTCCACCTTGATAATCAACAACAAGTAAAAAGTCAGGGTTGGAATCCCTTATGGTTTTGCCAAAAGGAGTTCTTTGAATTTCTTTTATAATATTTCCATTTGTATCAAATAGAACAAGTGGAGAACCATTCTGATCTGATGCAACATAAAATCTAAAAATAAAATTTAGTATAAAAAAAAAATAACAAAAATTTTTAAAATCAATATTTTATCAAATTAAACTTGCTACCTCTGTTCTGTAGTTTCCAGAGCTATTAATATTCCCCTATCATCATACAAATATCTAAATGTACCACCACTTCGAGGATAATGAAGATGGGTAACTAAATGTGGCCTAGTAGGATCAGCATACAAAAGTTGAGTAGTGTTTCCTCTTGCATCTTGAATTCCAATCAATCTTCCACGATCATCATACCTATACCATGCTGTAAAACTTTCTTTTTCTGTTGCACTGCTTAACTGGCCAAGTTCATTGTAACGTAATTTGGTTTCACCACGACGGACCACAAAACCTCGTGCATCATAGCCATTAAGTTCAACATCTCCAACCTAAGAAATAAATTTGATGAATTACATAATAAAATCAGGGTCTAAAATTTACCCTCATTATAAATACATATGTATTGGTTACAAATACTTAGCTAAGCAAGAAACATAAATCTTTAAACCATGAATTCATTATTAATTAAAATATTTACAATCACTGATAGCATAGTGCAACAAATCCTAAAGGAAAGGAACACATAAATATCTTCATAAAACAGCTATTTTCTTATATGTTCTTGCAAGGAGAGTACCAAACATAGGAATCACAGATTCTGATCACTTTTATATATGCAATAGGGTAGGGTCCCCTCAATGCTTATGTAAAGTGGTAAGACACAATTTGTTTGGTACAACTTTACAAGAGGGGCGCGTTATCACTGGTATTCCCGATCTTACCCGAAGGTTGCCGGACTAGCATACTCTATCACCATTTGTGCTAACTAACTGCTTTGCATTCAATTGTAACATTCGTATTTATTGCAATTATTACTGCCTTAATTACATATTATTTAAAATTGTTAGTGCTGTCAACTTCCGGTGATCTGGGGAAGTTGTAACAATAATTTAAAGGAGTAATAATTTAAATTACGGTAAGGGCCAGACCTCAACGGAAAAGGAACTTTTGGGGTTTGTGTATCTCTTGAGCAAGCGGAAGTCGTCAGCTGTGATCTATTTAAATCAGTAATAATTGAAATTACGGTAAGACCCTGACCTCAACTGAAAAGGATCCGTTGCTGTTTTGGCCACTGGCCATTGCAATAATTCAACAGTGGGTTTGGTCTCACGGTAACGTGCCCAAATACAGTGCTAAAGGTCTTCAGTTCGAATCCCTGAAATTGTGAATTTTAAAAAAAATTCTATTATAATTTTTTTATATCTCTGATATTTGTAAATTATTAAATAATGGATTCATTAAGTTTTTTGTTTTAATGTAATTTAATACAGATGAAAATTTTTCAAGTAAGCTTTTTTCTATGGTTATTATTTACTTGTTTTTTAACAACAAAATATTCAATATTCAAAATTTGACAGTGATATTGAAATGAACCAAATAAAATAGTTACAATTACCATAGTTTTAATAAATATAATAACAAAGTAATTAGTATCATCAAATATTATTAATTAATTAAAAATTAAAATATTATGCACTTAAAATATTTACAGTCATTTAAAAATTATTATCGTTGTCTTTATTATTGAAAGTATATCACATTGGTGTTTTTTTTAATTAACTATTTTTGAATTGAACTTTTAAACTCATTATAATTATCTGATTTTATATATTATCTGCTTTGGAACGAACTACCTGAGAGACCTTCATAAGAATGTTTACCTTCTATGCTCATATTCAGCAAAGGTCTAGTGCTGCTGATAGTCTGCCTGATCACAAAAATTCATTCCCTAATATCGTCGGGCTTACGGTAAACCAGCGAAGAATCTGCAAAAACTCAACTTTTCAGGAGGGCCAAAAAACAGTTTCTTACCTTTAGTGTAATTCAGCGTCTGCTTTTGTGATTTTTCAAAGATATAATTTTATATGATTTTTTGGTGAGGAATCCATTGGCATTAGTCATAATGATATAAGGTTTTTCTATCTTCCGGAAGTACAGATTCATTAGTTTATAATGAAGGGTTTTTTTCAGAAAGATGACAATTTAGTGTCGCAAAGTAACGAATCTGCCATTTTCGATAGTTTACCACAACATAAGGTTTAATTTTGTGAATTTGTCAAATCTAATGAAATGAATATTTGCCGACTGCGTTTTTTCATTCTCAATTTTGACTAGGTCCATCGAAATAAATCTACTCCTGTTATTTTAAATGTTTTATTTAATTTTTAAAATGTTTTTATCATGAAAATTATTTCTTTCAAGACAAAGGGGGAAACGCACTTAAAATACAATAAAAACTAGAATTTAAAATATCAAAGATCATTTTAAGTATAAAAAAAAAACATAATATTTCAAAAAATTTGTTTTAATAACATAACAGAATAAGAACAAACATTTTTTTTCCACGGTTATTAAAAAAATTAAGTAATTGATTCTTCGTTCTCGCTTTCGTCTTCGTTTGACTCCGGAAGTTTATCTTGGACAGTCTTATCTGAAATTAAGTCAAAATAGAATTGGTGATAAGCCTTAGGGATCAATATATCAGTGCGCAGTTTCAGAAGATCTTGTTTTTTATTTTCGGAAATAAGAAACCTTTTTTCATGGGGTTTTGGAGGGTTTCTTCTTCCTGTAATTTCCCTCTTTTCTTTCTGCAAATTAACGTATTTTATTTGAATCTTTCGCGTATTGCAGCCATACGGTATTCTGGAATTTAATTTGTTGAAGATATTTCTCTTCATTTTTATTCTCAGAGGTTGACGTATTATTATCTCCATCTCCATTTTTACCAATATATTTTCTTGGTTTACTTTTTTGGCCTTTTTTTTTCGAACTTTGATCATTCACGAAGCATTTTCCCTGAGGGTTGAAGTCGATAAAATCATAATCCGTAAGAGGTAACACTGTAAACCGGCTAGGATTGCTTCTTGCCATGCTAATCAGTTGATTCCATTCAGATGGTATATATACAGGACCACCTTTAGATTTGTGCTTGATTTTTGAATGGATTGAGTCACATGCCATATGACAGTGTCCTGTATCAAAAAACACGTGATCAATATGTTTAAGCGTGGGATGAACTTTTAGAAGGTGCAACACATACAGCAAAAATTGTAATTTTTTTTTTTGTCCTCTACAGCTGTCTGACATCATTCGAACACAGGAGACATTGATTTCTGACATAGCGTACTTAAAAATACACATAGCAATTTTCACACTGCCCCTCTTTCTCTCGGCTCCATTCCAAGTATAGCAGCTAACTTCTTGGTTTCCCATGTAAAAAAAATTGCCTTGCTGCACCTTTAGGTGTTGAAGGTATCGCTTGCAAGTCAAAGTTAAATGCGAGCACACCATTGTCACTCTTAGCATCTATAATCCCTTTTTTGTCTAGCAAATTCTTTGTTTTTTAAGTGCTGGCTGTATTTGTTTTGTTTTGCTTCCATCTGTCTTTTGGAAAACTTGCTGAATGTGACACATTTCTTACACAAATTTTTCTGGGGTTTATGGAATTTTAATTTATAACTACAAAGCATTTGTCGGTATTTGCCAATTTTTACTGGCTTCTTACCCAAAGTTAATAGGTGTTCTTGGTATAAGCGATACATTATGTTAATATTTAATTATGCATCTAAATGTTAAAAAACTGTTTACCTGGCTTTTATCTATTTTTCCTACAACTAAACCCCATTATTAGTGAATATTGCTTAGTTGAAAATTTAAATGAACCGGTTTATGCAATAACCTAGTACGTAACATAAAAGCAAAACAAATTTATTTTAAAACTTTTATCAAGCGTTTGTTACTCGTAATTTCTGATTATTTCTTTATTGCAAATTAACAGATCTATCCCTCGTTTCTTTGGACTCATCCATGTTAGTTTACAATTTTATTAGACAGTGCACTAAAGAATATACCATATTCAATAGTTTTCCAGGAATCACATCATACAATTCGTCCACTTTTTGTTATGACAAATTAACAAATGTGGCAGATTGATAACTTTACCAAATGCCAATTGATAAAATCTTCCAGATCAATAGTAGCAAGCTAACGAATATACCAGATTCACTACTCTACCATGATCACATTCATAAAAAAGGTATATTCCCAAAAATGAAATTTTTTATTTAACTAGAAAGGAATAAAGATTGAATCGTGAAAATTTGACAGGTTGTAAACACATAAAATGCAGCCTATGTGCCAAATATCTCAAAAACTGGATTTTTTTTAGATTTGTCGTACACCTGACGATATTGTATTAATTGAGGTTACTGAAATTTAAAAAGATGATCCAGTATGCTTGGTTCACCTCCAGGCTGTTTAATGAAAGAGGAATATTCAGGAATGATAATGAATTATGTTTCTCATTAATCAATTTGAAAAAAAAAATTAATGCATCAATAATAGTTTTATAAAAGGTATGTGACAAGGATATGAATATTTCAAATGTTTCTATGATAATTATCATTCGAATGAATGTATAATTGTGAGTTAATCTGATGATGAGAGTGAGTGAGTAAAAGTTATCATGATTATATTTGATGATACAAATCACTTTGTTATTATATTTATTTCAACTACTTTTTTTAGAGTAGTTGTTACTATTTTATTCTATTTTATTTCAATATCACTGTCAACTTTTGAACATTGAATATTTTATTGTTAAAAAACAAGTAAGTAACAAACAAATAATAACCATAGAACAAATCTTAATTATCAAAATTTTCATCTGCATTAAATTAAATTAAAACAAAAATGTAATGAATCCATTATTTAATCATTTATAAATATCAGAAATATAAAAAAAAAAATAATTGAATAAAAAAAAAAAATTTACAATTTCGGAGATTCGAACTGAATATCTTTAGCACTATAATCAGATAAACTACCGCAAGGGTCCACAGCCACCGTTAAATTATTGTAACGGCCAAGTCTTATCATTTTACATAAGCATTAAGGGGACCCGACCCTATAACATATATAAAACTGATCAAAATCTAGGATTTCCATGTTCCATCCGTATTCTCCATGTTATATTATAAAGTTGTATTTAACAGGGGAAGTCTGGATCCAAAATAGGAAATAGAAAAAGTTAGCTGGAACATTCTAATTATATCAAAATAATAGCATTGTAGTTTATATGAATCATTATTAATGTTATATAAAATTACATCAGTAACATTATTTTATCAGACAAGAAGGAAGAAAAACTTTATAAGCCAGTTTGGATTATAAACCTCACTTAAAGTATTGAAAGTTGGAGATCATTGGATAAATTTTCAACTGAATCACTACTATTTTAGGCTTCAGAAACATCTACGGAGCTCATTTTTATTCGGGTGAACAAAAATTATGTTATATAAGACCCTGATTTGACCAGTGTTTACATAGGCCTCCATAACATGGAACATATCGAAGACCAAACAAAAAGGAATAGATGCAATCAATTGACCAAGAATGCTACTACATAGAATTTTCGGGGCAATTAATTTAAATGGTCAATGGAATAGACGTACCAACAGGGAAATATATGAAATCTTGGGGGAACCCTACATAATTATCTGGATGAAAATTAACAGATTGAGATAGGCCGTCCATGTGGGTAATACAAAAAAACTTTTGATCATAAAAGATGGAAGCAACTTAGCAATTTTAAATTTCTGTTTAGGGATTTATATAGTGCATTGACCATTTTGGAAGAATCGAGTCTCATTGATATTACAAAAGACTTAATAAGTTACAAAAAGAAATGATTTCACGAAGATTGGTTGCTTATATTATAAATTCATTTGAATAAATAATATATTTACTTTCAATAATGTAAAAAATTGTTAGCTGATAAATTATTTGAGGCAATCATATATGAGTAAGGTAGCTTAATATAATAATTTTTAAAAAAAATGAAGTTTTGTAATCATTAAGTAGTTATTGTACAAAACATACACATGTCTTACACCATCAACATTCCATTTTAATTGAATCCAATTTGTTCAAAATTAACTCTAATGAATTAAAAAACAAAATTAATTCTATAACACTTTACAATTTAAAAAGAAAATAATAATACATACTTGAACAACACGGTCACCAATATCATAGCCTAAACTTAATTTTTGTCCTTCTTCCATAATACTAATTATATTGCCATTTTCATCATAAACAAATTTCCAATCACTTCCTCCAGTTACTTCAAGTAAATGACCATCAGCACTATAGGTGATATGTTTGGTTGATGAAGTACGACTAATGGTGATTTTAATTGATTTTATTCTGCCCCTTACATCATATTCCAGCTCCATTCTATGGATAATAAATAATATATGCTTAGCAATGATATTTCAACTATTTATTAGAGAAAATTATGATGGATTAATAACAAAAAAATTCAAGGAACTAACAATATTAAGTATAAATTTTAATGGAATGACTTAAATCTAGAAAATATTGCAGTGTTCTAATCTTCAGTTAATTATAATTATCTAACAAATAATAAAAAAAAAATCATTTTAACATATAACATTAAATTTAAGTCTAGATTATCTGAACATGATGAGACAGAGGATCATTTGGTTAATCAAAAATTCAGAAAACCCGGGAACATTCTATTTCCACGACAAAACGAGTATTCAGCACTTATTTACCGCGTATTAATCAATCTTAAAATGAAGGTTTTGAAACCATAAAATAACGTATTTTATAATTGTTGTCGTGAAGTAAACTGAGGAACAAATAAAACTTTAAATACCGAATAAATTTGACCAAAAACATAGACCGAACCTTCGTGTACTAACAACTACAAACAATCGCTAGACACTGTCACTGAGCACCGAACCAGCAGAGAGAACCACGCAATTGACTGGGTATTTGGTTAATCTGGAGATTCGCTTTATCAGATTTCGAATAATCGGAGCTTTAGTCTATAATAATATTTTTGTATTACAACCATTTCTCCATAACTATTTTATGTTAACAATTTTATAAATCCTTTTTTATATTAATAATTTATATTTATATATAAATCTTAATTGATATTAATATTAATTTATAAATATTTACTTATATTATTAATTTATATTTTATACATGTTTTGTTTTTTAAATTTAAAACAAACAAGGTGTAGAGGGGAAGGACCCTTAGAAGTTAAAATCACACGACGCACGTGCTACGGCCAATGTACACAGGATCTCAGCGCCATGGGTGCCCAGGAGAGGGGGACATGGCACAAGTTGTGCCACCAAAATGTTTTGAGGGTCACATTTTTACAGGGTTATGATTATTGGAGGGAATCATATTTTTGTGGGGTTTCAATTTGGGAGGACTTTCAAACCACAGAAAAAAGAATAAAACAAATGGAAGAGACCGCACCAAGATAAATAAACGACAATTTTTGTAATTCTACTTTCACTTGCACCGTTTTCCCGAAGAAATTTAAACAATTTCATGTCATGTGGCTGATTGAAGTTTAAAATCTTTGAGTCACACTTACGAGTATATGATAGTGGTAAAGTTTTGAAATTCAGATGACAATCCAATGGTACGAATGGCAACTCTGTCTAGTAAGCGCTAAAAAGTAATAGAACTTTTTTTTTAGAAAATTGTATAAGCTACAAATTATATTGGTTTATTTTTTTTTTTTGGGGGGGGGGGAAGAATTTAGAGTTTTTGAAGGGAGAGGCATGTGCCATCGCTCTTGGGGGGATGGGTACCCCTTGCGGCTGGGCAGCATATACTATAGCTCCATCAACCAATGTGGTAAAAATTAAAAAATTTTAGACATTTATAAATATTTTAACTAAAAAATTCAAACCTGTAGACATCAATTGCTTTTATGTTGACTAATACTGTTTTTATCCTGGCATGTGTGTCGTATTCAGTTATTGTAAAGAACTGCTTTCCAACATCTTGCACTACTGATCTATTAAAGCTGTTACGATAAATTCGAAGATCGCTTACTCCTTCCAAAACACCAAGATTTTGTGAATACTTAACTTTCAACTGTGGTAATTCTTTTCCATCAATATTCACTTCAACACCTGACACACGGGCATTTCCATCATACTCATACCTTAAAGAAAAAGAATTATTAATTTAATTATGAGCAAGTAAAAAAATTAGGAGGAAAAATATATGTATTTGAAGAAAAAAAAAATATATATATATAAAGTTTATTTATTATCTATCAAAGGATATAAAATGAAATTTAAATCTATTGCTTACTAATACTTTAAACTACTAAAGCAAAACAATAAGTAAGTTATTTTGAGAGTATAAGCTTCACCAACCGATAGTTTGTGTTATGCAATCCACTTTTACTTCCAAATTTCAACTTTTCATCTTTTAGTAGTCCAATATGATGTCGGAACTCATGTTTCAGCTCAAAACTTGGTTCAATTATGTCAATATTTTTTACTAAATTAGCATTTTCTTGATATGTATAATGGATAGAAGAAAGTCCTAAAAACAAAATTAAAATGTAACAATTAAAGCTATTAAGTAACTTTTAATTATTAAAGTAAATAAAAGAAGTTTTAAAAACTTTTCATCATCATTAACAGAAAGAAAATAAAACTTGTAGCCACTTATCAATAATGTCAAACACTTCTTCATCAGTAATTAGTCATTTATTTCATTGCCATGAGATGAACAAATTAAGACATATTCTACAGAAAAAAACACTTATATTTCATATTTAGGTCCATTTGAAAAATTTTATTTTAAAATTTGACACGGAGTGCAAATATAAAATAACAATTATTCAAATGAGCCTAATATATTTAAACAAATTGTTCGGCTCTTTAATAGAATAGGTACACCAGTTACTTTTCAGTAACTACAATGATCATTACCAAATATCATACGATAAAATATATATATGTAAAGTTAATTGAAACATATATGGGCCCACATTGACTCCACTGTTTAAGTGTATGCACCAGACACAGGATCCACAATTTTATATTTTTGAACCACGTAACTGAGAATTTTCCATAGACTTTCCTACAATTTCTTTTTGAACACCTTCATTTGTCAATTATATCACCAAATACCATTGTGTGTCCTTTGATACTAAATACTATCGGGCACTTCTTTCATCTCTTAATTTTTCATATAGCTCGAACAATTTCTTTTTTCCGACTTGGGGTTTTATTTATATATTAACATATGATCACTGAATCTCATATTAATAATTACTAACAATCAATGTATCAATCAATCTCTCCAAAATGATGCTCTCTAATTGCGAAATTTCAGTTTAGGATTAACATCTGGATCAGAAGTGAATAATAGTTTTTTAATGTACAAACTTTGCTAATCAATCATTATTTTTGTATTTTTCATTTTCTCTGTTTTGTTTTGTTTTTTTTTTACTTTTTTCTTGTTTTTTTTTTCTCTTTTTTTTTGTTTTGCTCAAATTAATTATATTTTTTGATAAAAAAAACTTATTTATTTGCTTATTTATTTTACTGAAGATATTGTAAAAATTAATTGGTCTGTATTCTATAGTCTTATGGCTAGATAATGTTACTGTTTTATTTGTTCCTTCATGTTATTCTTAAGGGATCTAGTCCCAGAATAAAGTTCTTTTATCTATCTATCTATTTACTTAACTGTAACTGGTGTACCTATTCTATAAAAGACCCAGTCATTCTAATCTATTTCAAGTAGAATTTTAGATAATCCAATTATCATTTATTAATAGTTATACTGAATAAAATTGATAAATTTAACACAATTATAAACAATAATATCAAATTATTACTAACAGTAGCAGAAAAAGGCTGCATTATTCACTGATTCATATACACGTTCCATCTGACAGAAAAAAATAATTATTTATTACAAACCTGCTAGAACAGTGTCAAGTTTTCCTGACTGATCATAAACATAGGCAACACGACCTGACTGATGAGGATATAATTTTGCCAAAATTTGGCCCTCATCATTATATCGTAATTCAAATGGATGCCTATTCATGGGAGAATAATACTGATACTTAAAGAAACCCAAAGATGTCTGAAGTGAAAAAGCATGAATATGTCCCCTAGGGGTTGTTAATGATTGCAGAGCTCCAGCTTCATCATACTGAAGTAAATAATCACTTCCTCGTGGTGTAGTAACTTTCAATGGCTGTAAAAAAGTTATTAAAAAAAATTAAACGTGATTTATAGATATTAAAGCTTCATGAAACAGTTAAATATTTTTCAGAATACTAGTGGATTTAAAAATATAGTTTTCCTAAAGATAGATCAAGGTATACTACTAATTTAGATCAGTGATCTACAATTTGGAGAGTTATTTATTCCATTCAGTCAAGCTGAACAGACTTTACAATAAAATATCTTCACTGAAACAAGCAAATGGATTTTAAACACAGCTAAACTATTCACTTTAAATATATTTATTTAATAAATGTTTTTCATGTAACTAAGCTTCGACAAGGTTGGTTGCTTAAATAAATTTATGTATTGTACTTTCAACTTTAGAATTTAGGATATAAGTTTGTGAGAAAAGAATTTTACGCAAGACATCGTTCATTTGAAGTTTGCCTATTTCGGTATATTGCTGTCCCCCAACTCAAACATCAATAACTTACCTTTTTTGTTTAAATCTTCATTTTTTGATCATTTTATTATGAATCATGAATCAAATGAAGCAGCAGATGGCACTGTTTCATAAAAACAGTGTAAGCTCCTTTAGAGTTTATGAATAATAAAGACACATTTTTTAAAACAAAAATTTGATAAACAATAAATTGAATTTGAAAAAAATCAACTCAAAATATTTTGTTGGATGTGTTAAAGTACAAAATAATATTTTTAACATAAATAATAATAATTTGAATTATTCATACAGAAGCAAAGTAATGATACATTTTGGCCACCTAAGGATAATATTATTTAAACGTTAAAAGTATTTTATTATTAGCTTTATCAAGACAGTCTTTATAAAGTTGCTCTTTAATCACAGTTTGAAGGAAGTCATTATGTTTGACTAGTAACTTATAATAGCAAAACTAACAATAATTTTTTATTGTGGTAAATATTGAAACTAAAAATATGAAATTTATTCTCAAACAAATATACGTCACTGGAAGCTTTTCAAGCAAAAACAAAAATGTTTGTATTGTGGCACTCTTCTTCCAAGAGAAAGATATGTAGAGTTTGCATAATCTTCAAGAAATTTGAAAAACACTATAATATAGTGATAAATTGTGCATAAACATTTAAAAATGCCAAATAAATTTAATCACCCAAGTAAAAAGTATGATGATTAAAGTGGACAGAAAAAAATTGTATCCAAGTGAAAGACTATGATGTACAGTGGCCAACATTCCCTTTTACCACTCCATTGGCCAACATTCTCTTTAACATACCCCATTACCACTTCCCCCCCCAAGTCAATGACGCACCACCCCTTAGCCGAGGACATACCCTCTCCTCCAAACTTACCGCTACTATTCTTTAATGTGAATCCCTTATTATTCTATTAATTTACATATTACATTATTTTCATTTTTATTTTATAACACAATGTATGGAAAAATAGAGAAATGTTTTGTTGTAGTCATAAATTTGGTTTACCCCAGTTTTTTGTATCGCTGAACATGTATCTGAGCTTTGCTGACAGATATTTTGACCGGAACCTTGTTTTTGTTGCAAAAGACTTCAATTTTTTTCTTTTTTTGGAGGGGAGGCTAATATCTCGGAAACTCTTATTTTTTCGAGAAGACCACCTTCTAAAAAATTAACATAGACAAAATTTCTACTTACATATCCATAAAAAATGCCTTTACGATCAACTGTTAAGCCGCTGGAGCATGCTAAAGAAGCAAGAAAATATGACAAAAAGCGATTTATGGTTCTTTACGACCGATTTCCGTAAAAACTATCCAAATTACCCAAATTTTAACTATACATGCTATTAAACTCATGAAATACACATTAAATACATGAAAAGTACATATTACCTATGTACACTATGCTTGTAGTGCACAGTAAAACTCTTTATTTCTTTAATTTTCATTTAAATTGATATAGCAATGTTTATTATTACTCACTGAGTGAAGAGTCTAAATATGACTAAACTGATTCCTTACTTTATTTTCTTACTTTTAAAAATCAATAGTTACAAAACTCTCTTCATCTGCAAAACAACTTGCCTATATCACAATGTGAAAAAATGGAAGTAAAGAGTTTTTCCGTTCGCACCTTCACTTATATTTATAGGTTTTTGTTTGTAAAAAGTTAAAATGTTAGTTAAAGTAGTCAGTTGACATTCCCTGGCCCGTCCTTCATCATACTTGGGTGCTGCTCAGAGTCATCTGCTGTATATATATATATATATATATATATATATATATATATATATATATATATATATATATATATATATGTATATATATATAAAACAAAAGGAATAAATAAGGATGGAATTATTGGGTTATTTATCAATACTGGTAGTCAGGAATTAGATTTGGAGCAGATATATATATATATATATATATATATATATATATATATATATATATATATATATATATATATATATATGTATATATATATATATAACAGAAGGAATAAATAAGGATGGAATTAGTGGGTTATTTATCAATACTGGTAGTCAGGAATTAGATTTGGAGCAGATAATATTATAGGTAAACAAGTTAAGGAAGAACTTTAGTATGTATGCGCCTAACAATAACCTTTTGTTATTGAAATTAGGATCAACTTATGAATTATGCACGCAATTGAAAGAATGTTAAATATATCAAAATGTTAACAAAAATATTCAAGATCGTTTATTTCACAATTTTTGAATTTATTTTCATCCCAACCTTGCCTTTACAGCTATAAATGATTCGGTAGCAATCCTATAGTACTCATGTCAATTTTCTGATCATTTGTACATGATTTCTTATCAGTCATGCAGGGTGGCCTCCATCTCCTGACGGTCTTCCCGTTAATGGTCCTCTTATATTTCTATAACCTGTATTGTAGTGAGGTACTCCCACTGTCAATCATCAATCAATCAATCCACACCCTTTAACATCAACATGTTAACAAAAATATTCAAGATCATTTATTTGACAATGTACTTTTTTTAAATTTATTTTCATCCCAACCTTGCCTTTACAGCTATAAGGGATTCAGTAGCAATCCTATAGCACTCATGTCAATTTTCTGATCATTTATACATGATTTCTTATCAGTCATGCAGGGTGGCCTCCATCTCCTGACGGTTCTCTTATATTTCTATTACCTGTATTGTAGTGAGGTACACCCACTGTCGCCTCCAGGCATACATGAATTCCTAGAACCACGGGAAATTGTCTTCATTCACCAACCAAGGAAATTCTTCCTTAGTGAGGATGTAGATTCCTGCAGTTTTCATCATCTTAGTGCTTAATGCTTGAAATGTGATCCAAGTCATGATCATATGCCCAGCTATCTCTGGAACACCACATGGGGGGAGTAGGGGATGAATATATATTTGACAACGTATCTGTCTGAAGTTATGTAGAGCAAAAAGGTTTTCCCATCCTTCAGCGTAACCTCCTGATATATGTTACAATCACAAGGGTTTTCCTCCTCCAAGGGTTCTTGACCAGGAGTATCAGACTTAAGGCCAGAGAAGTCAAAACACAGTTCCGCCTGAAGGTCCATGTTGATGATATCGTATTCGTCTCGGTCCACCAGCACATTTCTGCAAGAATCAAGGCCAACCTATCTGCAACCACAGTTTCTTGAGCAGGTTTTGGTGCACCAGGTTCAGCAATGCAGGAAAATCAGTGGTGATTGGTTCAAGATCATTTCTGGTTTCCTTCCAACCACATCCTTCCGCAAGTTTCTCCACCGCTATAATCAGTTGACATCCGCATGATGGTATAGAAGGATCAATCTAATTAGGGATTGATAAATTATTTGCCACTTCTATAAATTTGTTTTATTAAAAACTAGTTTCGAATGTTATACATTCATCCTCAGTTCTAAAAGCACACAAAAAATTCAAAAATAAGCAATTCAAAATATAGTTTGGTATTATTATACATATTAAATTATATAAATCAGTATTATAAAATATTTATGAATTATGAATTTAACTAAGACAAGAAATCAAATACATGTTGGTACTCACCATTGTTTAAATGGATTATATCAAACAGAAAAGTTTGTACTGATTCCTTCTCGCATTGTACTAACAATGAACGAGAAATAGGCAGGATGTTTTTAGGTAAACGGTTTAAGGGTCAGGGTTTTCCCAGTAATGCCAGTGAGTAATTGTTTTTTTCTGTTATAGATGGGAATAAATTTAAGAATGGACTGTTGGAGATATTTATTTGGTCATTTAAGCAAAAATCTGGATTGGATTTGAAGGATTTTATTATTTCAAGTGCTTCATATATATTTAATTTGAGACTGTTTTCAACGTGATGTATTAATTTAACTCCTGAGTCTTTGATGAATTCATGATTATTTTCATTTAAATGAATTGCAAAGTTGGAATTATCTGCCTTATTATTATATGCACATATATGTTCCTTTAATCTCTGATTTAGCGATCTTCCAGTTTTTCCCGTTATTTGGCTGCACAATCATTACAATTTAGTTCGTATACTCCGCTTTTTTGGAAAGGGTCTATTTTGTCTTTAGGAGAAGAGAAATATGAGGATAGGGTTTTTTTCTATTTTAAATGCAGGGTTTAATCCTAGTTTTTTCAATTCATTTCCGACTTTGGTGGATATAGGGCCGTAATATGGAATCAAAACATAATGTTTCAGGATGGGCCTATCTTCGGGGATTGTTGAATAGATATCATTAATTGTCTTTTTTTGTAATTTTTTTTTAAAATATGATTGATAGTGGTTTTATTATACCCGTTATTTTTTGCTATGGAATATATTATTTCAATTTCTTTATTATAGTTATTTTTATTTAATGGTATGTTCAAAAGACGGTAAATCATGATATTAAAGGCTGCGAGTTTATGTGCTATCGGTCTCCTAGCACCTATTTCTCGTTCATTGTTAGTACAATGTGAGAAGGAACCAGTACAAACTTTTCTGTTTGATATAATCCATTTAAACCTTGGTGAGTACCAACATGTATTTGATTTCTTGTCTTAATTAAATTCATAATTCATAAATGTTTTATAATACTGATTTATATAATTTAATATGTATAATAATATCAACTATATTTTGAATTGCTTATTTTTGAATTTTTAGTGTGTTTTTAGAACTGAGGATGAATGTATAACATTCGAAACTAGTTTTCAATAAAACAAATTTATAGAAGTGGCAAATAATTTATCAATCCCTAAGTCCACCACTATACATTGCTGAACCTGGTGGTACATTCGAAAACTGCTGAGTGGTTACAGCTGTTGAGGATGATAGTTCTGCTACTTCGGGCGAGGCTCTGAACGCTGACCTCTTGTACGATATGAATTTAAATTGGTTTAAAGAGGGTGCAGTCCTCTCATTTTAATCACATACAAGGGGGTAATCAGTAATTTCTTCAGAGGAAGGGCAGGCCCTAGAGAAATACCCTATAGCTGATATGTCTGAAATATAGGTAATTTATGTGATTTCGGCTTTATTCAAAACAACGTTTGAGTATTGAACACAAATTTAAGTGTGTTGAGGGGATTTCACTAATTATAATATCACCGATTTCAAGAATTCTTTTTTAAGTCGGACAAGAATATGTGTTTTTTAGATTTTTGGAGCATAATTTAACTCTTTATAATTTCAACCGTTTTAAGAAAACTTAAAAAAAAAAATCGGACAAAAATGTTAAGTTTATGGAGCAGAATTCTGCTGCTTTTTCCAAGAAAATTGATGAAAAACAGACAAAGGTTTAGATTTCCTAAAGATTTCTAGAGCAGAATATTTAGCTTTAATGTTGCTCGTTTCAAGAGAATTTTTAATAATTGGATGAAGATTTGGATGCTTCGAGGATTTATTGAGCATAATACAGCTCATTATACTTTTCATAATCTGGGGTGAATAGTCAAGCTTTTGAACCTTTCAGGAGCAGAGTTTAGCTAGTTATAATATATCCCTTTCCAAGAAAATTATGAAAAAAACTGAAGAGAATTCGGCGACAGCACCAGCTGTATGGAGCAGAATTCAGCTTGTCAGGTGTCATGCTACGTTTTTCATTATAGTGATTTCAGCAAATGTTTTCCATTGATGTAGAAGTTCAAGTGAGAGCTGCTTGGTTTCCTGACAATATCAGTTGACATCCGCATGATGGTATAGAAGGATCTTGACCCAAATAATTCTCAACTAGCTCAACATATCATATACTGGTATCGGCATGTAGATGACATTATATGCCTATGGTCTGGTACAACAAGACAAATAAATAATTTTTTAAAGGAAATAAACGAAATTCACCCTTCGATTAAATTCAAAGTAGAACTGGAAAGAAAAAAAAACCATAAACTTTTTAGATTTAGAAATCTCAGTAAAAACAATTATCATGCATTTGGAATTTACCGGAAAGCCACCCACACGAATATCATCATAAACAATGAAGCTAGAAGACCAATACCACATAAACTCGCAGCCTTTAATAGCATGGTTTACTGTCTTTTGAACGTACCATTAAATGAAAAGAACTATAATAAAGAAATTGAAATAATATATTCTATAGCAAAAAATGACGGGTACAATAAAACCACTATCAATCATATTTTAAAAAAAACAAATACAAAAAAAGACAATTAATGATATCTATTCAACAATCCCCGAAGATAGGCCCATCCCGAAACATTATGTTTTGATTCCATATTATGGCCCTATATCCACCAAAGTCGGAAATGAATTTAAAAAACTAGGATTAAACCCTGCATTTAAAATAGAAAAAACCCTATTCTCATATTTCTCTTCCCCTAAAGACTAAATAGACCCTTTCCAAAAAAGCAGAGTATACAAACTAAATTGTAATGATTGTGCAGCCAAATACACGGGAAAAACTGGAAGATCGCTAAATCAGAGATTAAAGGAACATATATGTGCATATAATAATAAGGCAGATAATTCCAACTTTGCAATTCATTTAAATGAAAATAATCATGAATTCATCAAAGACTCAGGAGTTAAATTAATACATCACGTTGAAAACAGTCTCAAATTAAATATATATGAAGCACTTGAAATAATAAAATCCTTTAAATCCAATCCAGATTTTTGCTTAAATCACCAAAATACTGATTAATATTACATCTAATTTAATATGTATAATAATACCAAACTATATTTTGAATTGCTTAATTTTTGGAATTTTTGTGTGTTTTTAAAACTGAAGATGAATGTATAACATTCGAAACTAGTTTTCAATAAAACAAATTTATAGAAGTGGCAAATAATTAATCAATCCCTGACAATATCGTTTCTGCCAAGATAAATATTTTACTTGACGCATAATATTTCTGTTCATTGAAATTGTTGATTTCTTAATAATGTCATTGGTCTGCTTTAACTGAAGCTAAGGCTTCCATTATAACTCAAAGTTAGTAGGGGCTATCAAAAGGCATCACAAGATACTAAAACTCTACCAATATTGATAAATTGAAAACCATTAGATTGAACAATTTTAAAAATTAAGTTCAAGTTTTGAAGTAAAAATAGTCTTCCCACCCCTTATTTCAAATTAATTTTCTTTTCATCTCTTTCTCACACTTTAATAATTATCCTTTTGATCTTTTAGGAGATCAAACAGAAGCAAGACCCTCTGCATATGTCCATGCCCATATAATGAAACCAGGAAACATTCCCTTGCTTGTTCTATGCTCTGGTAAGTAACCTATGATTTTAGGAAAAAAACTCAAGACTTCAGCAAGATCAGGGTTTTAGGAAAGTATTTTCACAAACATCCATTTATATTGTTCAAAGAGGACAAAATTGCCTCAAAGCCACATATAGCATGTCAGAACATAATTTGCTTTTAAAAAGTTTGGCTGTTAACAGTATGTATTGGAGAGTATGATAAACGTCGCTTTCTGGTTGTTTTTTTTTTTTTTTACTGGTATCCAACAATGAAGAGGTAAAGAAGATAAATTTGTGGTACTTCTGCTTGTACAGATACTAAAATATTAATGTGCATTTTATGTATTTGTATACGTATTCCATGAAGTTTAATATCATGTATGATCATAAGTAGCATAACCATGGATAGTTTTTATAGAAATCGGAGGTGAAGAGCCTTAAATCACGTTTTTGCAACTTTTTTGAGGGAATTTGGCCTAATTTTCACCGGGCTATTTATTTTGTTTATTAACACATAGGTCAGTCAATGAGGGAGTTGTAGGCGAATATGATTGGCCAGCCAAAATTGACTTCAGAGTTTTGCTTGGACTAGTTAAGAGATAAACACACTAAATGTCCTAGGACCAAGGAGCAGAGGCAAAGAGAACAGGGGGAAAGGCCATGTTTTGCGGTTTTTTGTTTCTATCTCGAAAACGGTCGGTCCTAGCTTAAAACATTTTAAATAAAAAATTGAAGAGCATTAAAATTTTTTTTTTCCGGGTGTGTTATAGTTTATGAAATATATGCTCTTCAAAGTAATAGATGTATAGAAATAAAATAATAGCACTATAGTATATTGGACTATAATTTTCCTTTTGTCTCCTTTGCCATTTGTTATATTTCTTACCTTCTCCCTCCCCTCCTCTCTTTGTCTCTGATCTCAGGACTTTTATTATGTTTACCTCTTAACTACTTCAAACAAAACCCAGAAGTCTATTTTGGCCGTCTCGACATTTCCATCTACACCCCTCTTTGGGCATTCATTGACAACAAACATTACTCCTTTTCTGTCCTTGTTTGTCTGGACCACCACTTATATAATTTTTGTTTCAGTGGATTTTTTTCCTATTTCTTCTTCAAACAACTGCCCCCTCTCCTGGAAAACCCCAAAAAGCCACTTTTTGCCCTCCCTCCCCCCCCAAGAATTTTTATGACACAGCTTGCGTCGTACCCTCCCCCCTGTGGGCACCTTTGGAGGCTGGAGAAACATGCCATCACTTGTAAGCTCTAATTGGATTGAGATTGGATAAAATTATGAAATAGAGAAGAATTTCTTGAATCTATGAAGACAACTTTAATGTAAAGAATAATTAATTCTAAGAAATTAAAATATGGAATACATACTAAGTTACTAAACATATCCTTGAAAGCATATAAAGTAGATGTTCCATCTGCATATCGAATTTGAGATAACCTTCCAGCACGATCAAAGATATAACTTTCATTCAGATCTCCCCATCGCCAAGTGCTAAGGCGGCTGAATCTGTCATATTCCAGCTCAACACCAGCAAAAATACCATTTCTAAAAAATATATTTTTTAGCAACTTCAAATAGGTTAACTTGTCCCATCAATCATCAATACTTAAAATTGTTACCTTGGGCCCCATTTGACTGGCCTAGCAGTTCTATCATAAGTAACATTGATCAATTCCAATCTATCATCAAAAAAGACTGCTACAGTTGTTGTGGCTCTGTCATATTCTAAGGTTAAAACATTCTCTCCATTCACTCTAAGTCTTCTCCCAACTTGAACAACAGCTTTCCCTAAAAATATAAAAGATAATTAATTGTTAATAAAGTAAAGGTCTTATTTATAGTGAAATACAAAAAACACACAAAAAACCTTACGTACTTCACAGTCGACCATTTGTTGAAGTTATAAGCTGACACCATAAAGAAGTCGACAGCTGTGATCCAATTAAAGCAGTAATAGTAGTGTAGGTTATAACTCAAACAATGGTCGATTGTTAAATATGTTAGTACCATAGACTAATACTGAGCTTTAAATAAAACTACATTACAGCTCAAAACAACAATCGAGAATTGTAAAAACATTTTAATTTTGAATGAATGACATTAACAAGCTTTCATAAGATTTCAGTGCCTTCTTTGAACAAAGTATAAATCCCATAAGTCATATTTACTCATATACAAAAATTTAGAAATAGCATAATAGGGAAAACTCACCAGGCATCCGTGACTTAGTACCAGGGGGTCTTCTGATAAAATATCTCCATTCAAATCTATTAGCTACGTCACTTCCAACTTTAATTATTTGCTTGGCAGGAACAGGGTAACTTTCTCCTAAGACAGGATCTATTTCACTCAATAGTGGATAAGCCACAGTTTCAGTAGCAACTAACTGCCACCATGGTAAAACAGTTGAAACACTACCATCATTGAAAACCTCAGTTCTTTCTTGAGCTTCACCTAAAAAAAAAAGTTCTCATAGTAATTCTTCATTAATTAAATTAAAAATAACATATATCATCACCATCACTACCTAATTTGGTAACAACAGAAGCACCCCTGATCACCATTGTCGTTGGCTGCTGGTCATCATGTGAGACTTGTACCATAGCCCCTTTTTGATTAAGATCAAAAGAAAGCTTTATAACTTTTCCAGTTGGTGTGACAGCTGTAGTAAGTCTTCCAAATTCATCATATGAATACACATAAGAGCGGCCAGCTGAATCAAGTTTACTGCGTAAGAGACCAGTAGGCCCATGGTAATCCAAAGAAACATTGTAATTATCTGGTGTATTCAATTCACTGAGTAGTCGTATTCGTGACATTCTTAAGCGACACTTTTGTCCTTTGGTATTTTCAATAGAATTAACCTTTGAAAACAAAAAAGTAAAATGAGTAATTGAGATTAAATCATAAAATTGGACATTGTTACTAAAGTTAATACAATGTGATTATGAAATCTGAAATAATCTATATAAGTTAAATGAATTAAATATTTCCTCATAGCAGTACCATTCAAAATGTTTTACTGAAAATTGCTGCCATCTGTTTTTATACACATGAAATAAATAATATAGATTTGTTAAATATTCATTTCCACTAAGTTTAAAGAACTGGTTCTTACACAAACTAAATGTATTAAATTTATTTTTATTTAAATAGTGATTTTATTTTAGCTATAAATAGTTATTTTATTTTAGCTATAAATAGTTATTTTACGAATTATTTATTCAATTATTCGAGAATTTATGAAATAAATAAGATTAGATATATTTTGACAAAATACTTTAGTACTTAAGAAATACTAATATGTACTTAAATGTGAAATTATTTTAAGTATTTTCAATAACAGATAATATATGAATTAAAAATGGATGATCATTCAGCAACAATAAATATATAACATTAAAATATCCAGTCCAATGAATATAATCTATGATATAATTATAAAAGTAATTTAAGCCTACTTCAGATCAATAAGACAACTCAAAATATTACATTTACCTTATATAATATGTTTTTCTAATTAATAACACAGTACAACACTTCTGGGACTCATTTTTTTTTAAAATTAATGTTAAAATAGAAACCACTTCAACAAGTATTAAAACAAAACAATAATAAGCACCGGCACTTGGGAAATACTGGGGAGGGGAAGGTGAAGGTTATTGTAACAAAATAACATATGATAAAACGCCATACATATAAGAGTGGCACAGTTATCAGTAGTATTATATAACACATACAAATCATACTGGACCGGAAAATTGGGATGTAAACATGTAAAACAGTAAATAAGTTATTTTTAAGTAAATTACTTTGAAATATTGGGGTAGCGTAAAATGCCTCCCCCTCCCCCAAGTGCCAGCACCTATGCAAACAATAATCTATAACTCATCACATTGATATTAAAAACACCATTTTATAAATAATATAATAATCTACCCAAAAAAGAATAAAGATAAAGTATAATTTTCAGATAGAATTTGTGGATTTTAAAGGGCAAAAATATAACTCTATATTTGATTTTGTTTAGTGTAGAGTTAAATTAAAATAATTTAAAATTAAATCAATACAAATAATTTCTTAGTTAAACCTTTTGCAAATATCCAATTTCATTTTGGAACAAGTAATAAAAAGAAAATCTATAAATTTAAGTATAAAATCGCATGCTTACATAATAAAAGAGACATTCAAATGTTATTCAACAAAGTTCAGTAATAATACCTGGCTTGTGTAGTCTCTAAGAAGGAAAACTTTATTTCCAGCTGTATCAGTGACAGTACTTAATTTACCATTACTGGTATTGACATTGTAAGTGAAAATGTAGCTTGTCTCTCCGGTCAAAATATTTTTTGTTGCAATATGTTGTCCAAATCTATTAAACACGTACAACTCCTGAGTTTCAGGAGAGTAAACTTCATATTCCCGTGAGGGATTAGCTTCAGGAATACTAGCCACCACTGAACGAATCCTGTCATTCAATTTTAGTATTTGAAAAATTTTTGTTAAAAAATATAAATATATATATATATATATATATATTAATTTTATTAATATTCTTAACCACTAAATTGACAATACCTGTAGTTAGCTTGGTCAGCAATATGAAGAATGCTATCAGGTGTAACTACAACAGAAGATATTGTATTAAATTTTGATGTTGATGCTAAAAAGTGATCCTGCTCAAAACAGTCACAACCACGGTCTAGGCAATTACACCTTGACTCAGCACCAGCATAATGAGTTATTCTTCCATCAGTCCCTTGAAAAAGAAATACATATATATTATATAAAATTAGAGAAAAAGTTAATAAGAAACTAAAGCTAAACAATTTTATAAACAATAGATTGGATTAAACTATACTTTGTAATAACTATACACTTTTTATTTAATAGCTATAATTTAAAGTTATAATAGCTATGAATATTTTTATTTTTTTTCGTCTGTTTATATTGTAGGGAAAGGGAAATGTTGGAAATATGAAAATAAAATATACTAGCTTTGATATGAATTATAATCGTTTTTAAAACCTAAAAAAGCTGAAAAGTAATACTGAAAGCTTATCTCCACAGGAAATTTAATTTATGTCCCAGCCTTTAATGGCCTGTATGGTAGGGGCAATCACACAGTAAAACACATCCTTAAGTGATAAAGGTTATTGAACAAATAAAGAAAAGAAGTGTGGCGAGAGAATAACCTGCCATATAAAAGTTATATAGTAAACTAAACAATTTAAAGATAGAACCACCAAATTTATATTATTATTGCATAACACAGTAATTTAGAAGGAAGAAGGTAAGAAGAAATAGAAGAAAAAAATAAAGGAAAATTCCTTAATACCTATTTTAAAATTATTTTATAATATTATTTTATTGATAATTCATAGCCTGGTAATTCATATATCGCAATAATTGGTATGGATTCTTTGGTCTCCCCCCCCCCTCTAATTCATATAAAAACAATGCAAATAGGTCCTCTCAATAATTCGTAATTATTTTCATCTTCCAAGTAATGTAAAGTCTTATAATTCGAATTTCCAAATAAATATCTGATTTACTCGTAATCATTTTAAGAGAAGGATAGGAGATTGAATGAGGAGGGAATTGTTTCTATGAATTTCAATTGGTTTACTGTTTAATATTCTAATATTAATATTAATATTAATATTCTACTGTTTAATATTGCTAAAAAGATGAGTGGCTGACTCTGTGCTAAATCCCCAAACAAAAGTAACAGTTGTTCAGACCTTGTGGCACCCCCCACCTCTCAACTTAACAACCTAAATAATTATAATTGCCAATTTCAAATAATGTTTGACATACAAGAATATAAAAGATAAAATAATTAAAAAAACATTGGAGAACCATTTATTACTAATCAAATCATAATAAAATATTTTTCAATTCAAAGACAATATATCAAAATCAATATATAGCCATGCAGTATGTATATAAATGTTTATGGTATCGTTTTCTTACCAACTAATCTCACTCTATTTATTCTCTGAGAATCACTTTCAGCTATATACAAATCTCCTGAAGAAGAAAATGCAATGCTTTGTGGCATTACAAGTGTTGCTTGTGTAGCTAATTCATTGTCTAAACCACGAGCCTGGCAGTGCAATGGCCTTCCAGCAACAACTTTGACCCTGTAGTCGGCAGTCAATTTTAAAACCATGTGATCATCTACAATATGTAGGGAATTGTCTAATGGGTTAATTGCTAAATCAGTAGGCCATCTTAAATGCACCTAAAATATAAATATAGTTTAAATTACTAGTTTATTAAATTAACTAAGAAAGTATATGAAATAAGAATCACTAATGAAAGTTTTTTTTTGTACACATAATTGATGATAATTCTGCCAATCAACTATAAGCAGCCTAGTAGTGTTCATTGTTGAAAATATTCATAAATTCACTTATAACAAACTTTAAGCCGATTATGCGTATTGTTGAAAATGTGACACTAAATATACAAAAATTTGGCTATTAAAGCAATGACAAAAAAATTTCTAAACAATATTTTCCATTATAAACTGTATAATGGTATGGCTTCTGCCAACAGTATATAATGGTAAAAACACGTAAAGTAGCATCAGGATGATGCTCAAAGGCAGATGAGGTTTGAACATAACAAGATGGATTAAATTCTACAGAATATTTATAAGTGATATTGGTCTGTTTTAACATGGAATTAAAAATGTACAATAGACCTTTTTGCCAAAAGTGCTTATATCCTAGGGTAAAAGAAGGAATATTTTTTAAGGAAAAAAATCATTTTATAAGGAAATGTTTAATTGCATCAGGTGGCAGATCCAACTCTGCTTATTTCATTTTTAAGGTATTTTGGCTCTGTGTGGTAAAATATACATGGTGTTATATTGAGGTTATGGCATTATTTGGTGAAGACAGATAAAATATCTATAAATATCAGATAATAAAATATAACATTGCTAATATATTAGTGAACATGACTTCCTTTACTTGATTTATTTTTCATTCACAAACATATCAATTCATTTATAACATTTTGGGGTCTTATCCCCCATCATCAGAATATCATATTTTTCTGCAATATATTTTGATATATTATTGATTGATATTATATTACTTAATTATATTGTTTTCTCTATTACAAAGTTAACATAAATTATAGTAAAATATAATTACCTATAACTCCTATTTGTCTAATGTATAGTGAACATTATAATTAAATATATCAATCTATGACAATATTGTAAGATAGAAATGTATTTTGATGTAATTTATGTTAACTTTGTAATAGATAAAACAATATAATTAAGTAATATAATATGAATCAATAATAAATCATAATGCATTGCAGAAAAACATGATATTCTGATAATGGGGATAAGACCCCGAAATGTTATAAATTGATATGTTTGTGAGTGAAAAATAAATTAAGTAAAGCAGTCATGTTCATACATATTATTCATATATATGTTAGTTCATTGACATATATATGTCATAAATATATATTAGTTCATATATATGATCATTAATAAATATAGAAATTCCTGAAGACTTTCCTCTAAATTAAAAATTAAAAATAACATTACTACATAGGGTGATGTGGGACAAGTCCGCACTAAATTCTGGAAAATTCGAATTTACAGGACTGTAAAATTTATATTTTTGAAGCTAGGTTTTTCTTCATTTTTAAAAATGTTCCTTAGATGATTATGTTTAAATATTACATACAAGCCTAAATTTCAACCATGTCCATTTTGATGAGATTAATAATTTAATTGAATAGTACTTAGTACTTACTTGGCCCTGCCTTAAGGGGTACAGGTGTACGATGTATCTGGAAGACTTATTATTCAAGTAGGAGCGATTTTGGGGCAAGTGCAAAACAGTTTGGTAGATTATTTTTCTAATGTAATCACCGAAAAAATTTAAAGCATGTCTGAGATTCACATGTTACAATCTTCACTAAAAAAATAATTTTTGTTTTTATTTGCTAATTCGTAGTTGCCTCTACAAAACACGATAGTAAGGATAAGTGTACATCACGCACACTTATCACACAACAGAGGTCCCTACTATCCTGTTTTGCTGGGTGACTGTGTACAAGCACTTAAAAAATAGAAAACTGTCTAGGAGAAGTGTAAATCACAAAGTATTTTAAACAACAGCTTCTGTAGATTTTTCTTATGGCAAAAAAAAAAAAGGCCTACTGGTTGATAAATACCGATACAGATGCACTGCCAAAGTTGAAATACACAACTTTATCAAAAACACAAAAAAAAAATAAACAACTAATATGTTTACAATTCGTTATACTTCATCTTAGTGAACTTTCGTGGCTGATTTCTGATATATCAGTGTTTAGGCTTCATGCTTCATAAAGGACAGCTCTTACCAGTTGAAGGTTTGGTTTTAACAAGACAATTACACACCCCGAAAATGCACTTATCCACATCACCCTACGTAAATAAGTAAAGGTAAAAAATATATATGTTAAAATAAAATACGTAAATAATATAAAGGTATATAATAATATACCTTAATATAATATAATAATAATATAATAATGGTATATATAATATAATAATGGTATATAATAATATATAACGTGTATATATATATATATATATATATATATATATATATATATATATATAAATGGCAATATACGTAAATAAGTAAAGGTAAAAAATATATATGGTATACTTTTATTGATTAAAACTAATTAAAACCAAGAGAATAAAAAATCATGATGCCAAATTGTTTTGTTAGCTCAACAGAACTTATAGATAGGTTTTGTTAACAAGTCTGCTCTACCTCTGCATATTTTGGGTCATTTACGTGGCTTCTTTGTTAATTCTATTCATCCATCTGGTTTTAGGATTCTCATATGATCTCTTTCCAACTACTGAGACATGCATTGCTTTGTAGAGGTGTTCTGATGTATTGCTTCAAGTGACATGCCCCGCCCATCTTAACCTACTCATTGCTTTGCCATGAGAAATTAATCTATGGCCAATTTTGATAAGGTCCTCCTTAATCCTTCTGCTCTGTTTGTTAAGACTTACTACTAAGGACTTTCTTTTTAAATCTTACAATTCTGTTTTTAATTTTCAATCTTACAATTCTTACAATAGTAGTTATGAGACCAGGGCCATATTTTATAATAAAGTACAAGTGGGAAAAGTACAAGTGGAAAGGTTCGTGTTCAGAGGTTATAAGTTACTTATCGTCATTACATAATAATCATTTTATTAATTTTTTTTAATTCACTGTTTTTTAATATAACTATTTTAAATGCTACCATGTTTAAAAATTATGACAATGTTTTAACAATATATAACAACTAGTACTTTACTTTATAGACACACCCTGTTTCATAATAAAGTACAAGTACAAGTTGGCCTATGGCTTACACTGTAAAATGTTAAAACACAATAACATTTAAAATGAAAGTTTGCAAATTTTTATAATCAATTAATTATTGCAGAGAAATTTATTAAAATTATTATTATCATGGATACAGTATGAATCCTACAACTACTAAGAGTTGTCAGCATCTTCTTTAAGATAGTCAACTTCCCAACACTGAATTCCTCTGCTAATTTATTTCCAGATTCATCTCAATCAAGGCAATTAATTAGATAATTTCTCCTCTAAAGTAAATATGACACGCTTTATTTTCAAAGCACATACTTTAAAGTCAGTAAAACAGTTGAAGAGAAATTAAACTTTTTCATTTTCTACAGGATGAATATCCATAAAATTATATATTCTATAGTTCAGCATCCAGGATGGTAATTAGTAATTAACCAGTCAATTTCAATTTAAAAATGACCCCCACACCAAAGAACCTTGCAACATTAATAAGAATTGTGATATGATTTATCCAAGAAATATCTATCAGCAAATTCTTAATAAGAATCTGTAACCTAATAAATGTCCAGATATAGATGATAGCAATGCAAATTAATAATCAACATTTATATTAACAGAGAAAACTTAATGTAATTAAAAATTAACAAAGATACTTTGAGTACTTGAATAAAATACTGAAACATCATCTCTGCTAAGTAGAAGTGGTGATATGAATGCATGAGGAAACATTTTTTAAAATTTCGAGAAGTTGAAGTATTTGGGAGATTCAATACCTAAAACTTGGTTGATAACTACTGTTCAGAAATTGAAACTAAGAAATGCATACTTGTTTTTTATCTTTAATCTTTATGGATGTTCAGTTGCTATTTATAAGGTAAGAACAACACTTAAAGGTTTCTATTGAACTATTATACTAGTTCATGAATAGAATTAACAAAGAAGCCATGTAAATGACCCAAAATATACAGAGGTGAGCAGACTTGTTAACAAAACATATCTATAAGTTCTGTTGAGCTAACAAAACAATTTGGCATCATGATTTTTTATTCTCTTGGTTTTAATTAGTTAAAATCAATAAAAGTATACCATATATATTTTTTACCTTTACTTATTTACATATTTTGCCATTTATATATGTTTACTTTAGATATTATTATATACCATTATTATATTATTATATTATATATACCATCATTATATTGTTATTATTATATTATATTAAGGTATATTATTATATACCTTTATATTATTTACGTATTTTATTTTAACATATATATTTTTTACCTTTACTTATTTACGTAGGGTGATGTGGATAAGTGCATTTTCGGGGTGTGTAATTGTCTTGTTAAAACCAAACCTTCAACTGGTAAGAACTGTCCTTTATGAAGCATGAAGCCTAAACACTGATATATCAGAAATCAGTCACGAAAGTTCACTAAGATGAAGTATAATGAATTGTAAACATATTATTTGTTTATTTTTTTTTTGTGTTTTTGATAAGGTTGTGTATTTCAACTTTGGCAGTGCAGCTGTATCGGTATTTATCAACCAGTAGGCCTTTTTTTTCCATAAGAAAGACCTACAGAAGCTGTTGTTCAAAATACTTTGTGATTTACACTTCGACAGTTTTCTATTTTTTAAGTGCTTGTACACAGTCACCCAGCAAAACAGGATAGTAGGGACCTCTGTTGTGTGATAAGTGTGCGTGATGTACACTTATCCTTAATATCATGTTTTGTCGAGGCAACTACGAATTAGCAAATAAAAACAAAAATTATTTTTGTTAGTGAAGATTGTAATGTGATCTTGTGTCAGTTGACCTTGTGAATTTACCCAAACAGTGCATAAAAAAATAACATTTTCATGCCTTCGAATATAGTTCAGAATGTCACACGTGGAAGTGCAAAAACTGAGAAAAGATTTTGATCATTTGTATGAATTTGTATCAGCATTTGTATGAATAGAATTAAACAACTAGTTTCAAAATATTGTGAAGCAATAACAAAGGATAAAAGATCAAATTGGTAGAAAAAATATAATTGAAGCATGAAGTAAGCTTTTGGTCTGTCGGTAGTTTATTTTTCATCATCTCGTACTAAAAAAGTGGTGAAATGAATGTCTTTTAAGAGTTTTTTTTTTTTTCATGCTGAATAAAATAAAACCATTCTCAATTTATTGCATTCTATTTTGAGCAAAAAAATATATCTCAGAAATAAGAGTTATTTGTGACCTAAATCAAAAAGTGATAGTTATTTTTTAACTGAAAATGAATATTTAGTTAATGATGCTTGACATTTAATTCAAGCAAATATTAGTCATAAATTAACGATTAATTTTTAACGAAATACATAAATGTTTACAATTAATTTTAACTTTTATTTAAAAATCATGGGATATTTTTATTTTTTTTAACAAAAAATTATTGTTATATTTTGATTTGGCCAAAAAATTAATTCTCAAATTCAACCCTTACACCAAACTTCTAAGTTCGGTAAGCTTCATTATTATTATTGTCATTAATAATGATTAAGCCCTTCTTCTGACAGTTATAGATGTTAAATATGATTCTAGAAGACATGAATTAGCAAGCTTTAATAGTTTTAACTACAGCAATCAATTAAATGCCAGTTCTAATCAAAACAACAGTATTTGCTTGATGAATGGGAATTGATCATAAATAAAGTAAATCAAAATAATAATAATCTCAGGAAGAAAATCAGTGTATTTGTGCTTTATGGTATTTACAATTATTCATAGAAAAGTATTGTACAATTAACTTTTATAAAAAGCACAATTTTATAAAACTGAAATGTTTTTCCACCTAAATTTTACGTACCTCTTCTACTGACAAAGTTCCTTCACAAGGAATAGGCTTCCAATGGCTTTTATGGACATGATTTCCAATTACAGTAGTAACGATACCATCCCTGTCTACCATTCTAATGTTAGTGCCATCAGCAAAATACAAAACATTATCAGCTGAGACAGCAACTCCTAAGGATAAAAAAAATGTAATATATGAAACATAAATTTCCATATTTTTATTAATAAATTGTTATTCTCAGGGAAAAATATTTTTCCATGCATGAAATACATACAGTTTCTAAAAATTTTAGAAGTGAAACTGCATTTTTTTTTTTTTTTTATGATATAGTAGTGTGTACTTGCACACATATATTGATTAATACATTGATTGATTATTGCAGATATATTGTATTATATATTTATTAGCATTACAATAGACTCTAATCTGAACTAATTAAAACCAAGGGGGTTCGGATAACCGAAAAATTTAGATTACCAAACTTTCCTTAATATCAATCACTTAATATCAGTGATAGAGGACTTGCCAACATCATACTCCACTGCTAACTTTGTTCTGGGTTCACCACTCTCAAGGCGGTTTATTGTTGTTAGTTTCTCCTCAAAAGTTGATTTCAGATGTTTTGTTATCAAAGTGCATATTTGAAATTAATAAAACAGTTTAACACAAATTAAACATAGGATGTTAGTACTTATACATTTTTTTATAATGGATGGACCTTAGGGGAAAAGTTAGTTTAGAGGTAGGTTACTAAGAAGTTAAGTAAATCAAAAGCTAATAAAATGATTTTTGGAAAACAATCCTTTCTGTATTTTCTATTATTTAATGACTCATAGTTAATTACAATTTGTATAGCATAAACTACTCATTGTATTAACAATCTTTGCACTGAAGATTAATTTAATAAAAGCTTTATTCATATTTATCGATAAAGAAATTGAGAAAATAAATACACTTACAAATTTTTATTTTAAATAAACAGAGTTGATATTTTTAACTAGATTTTTTAAGCATAACAGCATGTTAGGTATTTATAATACAGATGGTTTTATAAAATGACTGTTTTACTTCAAATCAAATCTTAATGGTTTTTCTTTTTTGTGAGGTTTGGATTACAGAATGGTTCAAATTAGCGAGAGTCCAATGCACAATAAAAAAAAAAATTATTTATCAATATTCTTCCATATATGAAGGGTTTTCTCAGCCAAGCTCCTCTTTGCCTCCATTCATACCTGCCTACCCTTCCTCTTCCATCAATCCATGGCTGACCATACCACCAGCCACTTTCTAACTTTCTATTATATACGATTTCTTTCTCCCTTTTACCTTTGTCCTCCCATTTCATCATCGCTTTTAGAATTCTTTCTTCATCCATCTGTTTTATATGCCCTTACCATCTTAATCTTCTTTCTTTGATCACTCCAAAGTACTTCTTTTATTCCTTGATTTTGAATTTACAGTGAATTTACTCTTCTTTCTCATTGAACTTATCTTTAGATTAACAATAGTGTATAATTATTCTTTCAAAGCATTAGAACTAGTTAGCAGTTATATTCCCTTTTTTTTTAGCAACTTTAGATCCTTCTTATTAAATTTGTTGGCATAGTTCTTCATAATATACTAGTTCTAACTCCTATACTAGGCCATTTTTAAAATTCTTCATTTTGATAAACAAAAATGAAGAGAAAAGAAAATTTACAACCAACCTAAGACATACAGCAAGCTAACTTAGTATACATTATCTGTAACATAATTTCTAATAACTTTGGAAATCATCACAAGTAACAATAAATACAGCTGATTATTTTTAGATATCTGAAAAGTATTCGATTAATTGAACTAAATATATGTACAATGCAGCTGACATTGAAAATGTGTCGATTATATGTAACAAACCTTGAAATATAGCCACGTAATGAACTTAATTTGTGTGTGTCAGATGTGCACCTCACTTTATTTAATTCTCGTCCCATAATTTTTCCAAAATAAAGTATTCTTTTTTTGAAAACTTGCATATGAACTTTAGGAAACGTTTCATACATACATGCGAGTATGTAATATTTTGAATAGTGCTAAAATAATTTTTCAGTTTAATACATAATGTCAATTGTTGAAATCACAACCCCTCTTTTGCTACTGTATTTATATACACAATTGTTCTCTGATTCCACTGTATAAAACAGTATACTTATCTGTTCTCAATATTTCAACTATTCATTAAAAAATGATTTATTTAAAATTATTTTCAACATCCTAATAATTATAGTCAATAAATTATAAAATATTATAAGAAATAGAAAAAATGTATATATATATATATATATATATATATATATATATATATATATATATATATATATATATATATATATATATATATATATTTCAAGTTAACTTATAAATACCTTTTGGATAAGCTAATTTAGCATCCCTCGCAAGACCTACATCCCCACAATGAGCTTCGTCACCAGGTAGGCATCTTTCTCCAGAGCCTACAACTGTTTCCCAATTATGCTCAGGATCAGAAAAATCATCAGGATTTCGTGCTCTTAATATTTGATGTGATTCAGGATCAGAAATGTATAATGACCCATCTAATGGGCTTACAGCAATATGGTAACGATATGCAACTCTGGTTACACTGAAAATGATTTAATAACAAACAAATAATCAATAAAAATATATAGTTAAATAATAATATGACAAAAGATACAAAAAACAAAGCAAATAAATAAAATTATCAATGTAATCATACATGTTATTCATAGATAATAATACATTTTACTTTTGATTTCAAAATATTATCAGATAATTTATGAAAGAAGATGAGCTTGCAATTTTTTTAGGGTATGCAATTTATTAGGTTTTATTTATAATAGCTCAAAGTTTATAAAACATTTAGGAATAAATTAAATTTTTTATGAGCTTTCACTTAATTGTTTATAGTAAAAACACTTACTTCAATCTGACTACAGTTCTCACTGTGCCATCAATCATTATTCTCCTGACAAGATTAAAGTCTCCTACGTAAATAGAACCATCTGAAGCTGCAGCTAAGGCCACTGGTGCTAAAAGTCTTTGTTTAGTTCCTGCAGTCCCATCACAATCTGAACAGTCAAGAGGCCTTTGATGTCCATCACCCAATGTTGTTTTAACAACCCTAGGTTTATGCTTTAAATATATGTTAGTGCCATCTCCCTTTTGCAGAATTCCTATAATAAAATTACAATATTTAGCATATGTTAGATGGGAATCGATCAAGGTGAATTAAGCATAAATATCATCATGTTTTTGTTTTTTTTTGACAAATTTTTTAGGTCATCATCAGGACTAAAAGTGATTCAGAGGGGAGAAGAAGCTCTGTATAGAGACAATATGTAAGATACTGGTTAGAGATTTCAAAAAATACCTTACTCCTAACAGTTATGAAGCTCTCTGGCAGCCTGATAGTTTTAAAAAAAAAAACACCTTTTATCATATTATATCAAATTAAATTCTTCCAATTCTTGGACAGAATTTCATCCTTTCTTCAAATTGAAAACCATATAGTTTTATTTTATGTATCTTGTACCATATAAGTCCAACAATTTTTGTAATTACTTATAACAAATATAATACATAAAGTCTGAACAATGCAATTATTCTTAGGGGGCTTTTGCCCCAGAATTCATTAATTTTGCATTCATATAATATGAAAAATAATTTTATACTACTAATAATTAATATGCAGTAAACTTCTTCTAATCCGGGATCCTATGGTCCCGGCATACTGGGCAATCCAGCACAACTTTTGAAAACAAAATAAAAATTTATATTGATTGCTAAAAATCAATGATGCCTGCTCTCAGTTTAGTTCTCTCATTAAGCTGGGTTAAGCAGAGTGCACCATAGTGATTGAGTAAGGACTCAATGAGTGCACGGATGCGCTTGCCGCAATGAATGGATTAAGATGGCTTCTACCAACAAGATCAATCTCATGGGCTTAGACCAACCATCTTGCTCAACTTTAAATCACATATTTTGTCAACTATAGTACACTTTTTTGATTCTTAATCAGGTATTTTACATTATTATGTATTTTTTAAAAATTAAAACTGTTGTGCCTTCCCCCATTAAGCTGCACCTGTTCTCAGCAATACACTCTGTTCAACTCAGTTTTTAACTTCACGCTTATTATTATTATTATTATAACGCACTTCACGATAATTATTATAAGGTAGTAAGAGAAATTTGTGTGATCCTAGAACACCAGATTTTTTTTTAAATTTTTTATTACCAGAAAAAGAAGCAAAAACAAAATTATATTGATGTTATATAAGAAATAAGTTGTACCCATTTCTTAATAATTCACTATCCTTTTGTTAATTAGTAATAAGAAATCATTAATATTCTTCAAATGAATAAAAAGCAGGGCTCCAAAATAACAGATATAAAATAACTTTTATTTTGAAAAAGTTCTTATTCTAAATTCAACTTTTTCTTAGAAACTTTTTTGAAGCAGTTCAAAAGAACGTTGATGTCAACCCTTTCGCTACTACGACCTCATATATCAGTCCAGTGGTTGCAATGCCCGATGTGCTACGAGCTCATATACAAGTTCGGTGGTTGCAGCGCCCGGTGTGCTACGACCTCATGTACTAGTCCGGCTTGTTTAGTGCCTGGCTGTTACTAGCTTCTATATTAGTTCTTTAACTATTGCCATCTGTAGACTATTTAAAGAAGTAGCAATGTCCTTCAAAAAGGATAGAGGGCATAGGAATTGATTTTTAGCTTCCTTCTTCTCCGCCAACCCTTATATCTGCTCCGTCCCTTTTTCTTATGGCCAAGTACGGTTTCTCTTTGCCAGAAATTTACCCTGCATATCTCTTCAGTATATTTTCTGGTTCGCTAATGAATAGTCAAGTGCGTAAATATGTCAAAAAAAATTTATTCTGAAGAAGAATTATTAGAACTTTTGGTGGGTGCGAGTGAAAGTGAAGGGGAGCCTTCTTCGAATTACGACGAAGAATATGAAGATAGATCCCAAAATGTTTCTACTGGTCAAATGCCTGGAACTTGTGAGGTTTCAAGATAATTATCTTCTGAGCACTCATCAGAGGAAGATGAAGATGAACCTACACAAAAAATAACAAAAGCGGGTGAGCATAATTGGACTAATAAGAGAATTATTCATAAAATTCACCCTTTTGACAAAAATCAGTCGAAGCCTAAAGTTACTTTTGATGGCCATAGCTTTTTTAGAATTTTTTGTATATTTTTAAATAATAAAATAATGAGTTAAATTGTCGGCCAAACAAATAAATAAATATTATGAAACACTATCAATAGAAAAACCGATTTCTAGACTAAAACAGTGGGTTTCTACCATCATAAATAAATTATATATATTCATTGCCACTACATTTCTGATGGTTAGGAATAAAATGTTAAAAATAAACATTTTTCATAATGTAATGTAATGGTTGGGAATCAAATCTTTTGTATTATGTGATGCCGAAGCAGGGTTTATTTTAGATTTTATAATTTATAGAGGATCAGGAACAGATATAATTAATTATGGTCTTGGCATGTCTGGTGACGTGGCAGCCCTCATTGAGCCATATCTACAAAAGGGGCACACCCTTTTTATTGATAACTGGTATAGTAGCCCAGATCTGTTCACTTGGCTATATGCAAGAGCAATGAATGAGTGTGGTACCGTTAGGAAAAGTAGGAAAAATATGCCACGAATGAAGGAATCACTAGGTGTGAAATATCTTTTAGGACGCCTTCTGGCATATTATTAGCCTTAAAATGGTGTGGTAGGAGAGAAGTGTTGTTGCTTTCCACAATACATAAACCTGAAATGGTAGATGTTAGAAAAAATTGAAAAGGCGAAAAAAAAATTAAGCCCAAAGTAGCGGTTGATTACTAAAAAAATATGGGGCTATAGACAAGAGTGACATGATGCTCTCTACTATAGGGCCTATAAGGAAATCGGCGAAATGGTATAAAAAAAACTATTTTTTCACCTAGTGGCATTGTACAATAGTTTTTGTTTGTATGAGTTAAAAGTAAAAAAAAAAATCCATTTTCTAATTCCAGTTGAAATTGATAAGAGAAATTGTCAAAAAATTCGGGTGGCGGATGGGGGATCCCTCTTAGGAGAGGTGGTCTGAATATACTGAATAAAGGCCCGTGGACCAACAGATACCCAGTGCTGGAGGGTATAACCCGGCCACCTTTTCTCCTGAGGGGATATAAATATTCGGGGGACCAGTTGCCTCGAGAAAACAGGGCCTCCTCTGCTGGGCTAATTACCCATAGTGGAGTGAATTCGATTCAAAGCAACTTAACTTGCCTCGGACCTGGACGGACTCATCGGCTACGACACGGAAAGGACATCAGATTTGGAATGCGGAATATTAAGACATTGACTGGCAAAGAAACTGACATAGTAGAGGAAATGGATTCTATAAAGTAGATCTTCTAGGCATCAGTGAAGTAAGGAGGAAGGGTCACGGAGAAATAAATTTAGATAAACAGCATATTCTCATATACTCCGAAGGATCAGGAGACTATTTACTGATGTCAAAGTGATTAGGGGAGCATAAATTGACTCAGACCACCATTCTTGTCTAGAAGATTCTGTTGATAGGAGATACCCAAATCTTCCACCCAAGAAAGGAACGTCCTAGAAGCTACAAGAAAATTGATATTGTAAAGCTCCAATTACCGGAAAAAAGAATGGAATATTCAGAGTTATTGGATTTAAAACTTAGGGACACCAATATGGAAGGAAATGTGGATGAAGTATGGACAAGAATGAAGAAAGCCATACTGGAAGCTGCTACGACTACATGTGGAATTGTTATTTCATCGAAAAGGAAAAGAACCAAGTGGTGGAATGAAAGGGTGAAGGCATCAGTCGCAAGGAAGAAGGAGGCTTGGAAGAAGTACCACAGACATAAGACCCCTGAAAATTGGGAACTTTATGTCCGAAGAAGAAATGAGTCAAAGCTGGTAAGAATTCGGTCAAAGCCTACAAAATGACTACAAAGAAAACGTCAAAGCTTTTTGGAAAAGGGTGAAAGCATTGAAAGAAAAGAAAAGCAAACCAATAAGAAATGTTAAAGATGAAAGAGGCAGATTGGTCACTAAAGATAAAGATATTTTGGAGAGATGGAGACGCCATTACTCAGAGATTTTTTCTGGAAATGCTGAGGAGATAATAACCAGAGGAAATGTTCAGGAGGAACACAATGAGGTGATCTGGGAAGAAGAGATAGAAGCTGCAATGGAAAAGTTAAGACTTGGTATGGCAGCTGGCAGAGACGGTATAGCTCCCGAATTGATCAAATTTGGTGGAACAGAACTGTTAAAAGCATTACAGTATCTTTTCCAGAAAATATATTCCGAAAAAGCTATCCCTAAAGAATGGGAATATAATATAATTATCCCTGTTCATAAAAAAGGAAGTGCAAGCGAATGTGGGAACTATAGACCTATCTGCCTATCTCAGGTTGTATAAAAGATATACACTTCAATATTAGAAAAGAAACAGAGGATGTTTGTAGAGAAGGATTTGGAAGATGAGCAATGTACATTCCGACCACAATGCCAAACCCAAGATCTCATTTACTCTCTGAGAACTATCATAGACAAGTCTTGGGATCGAGATAAGAGTGTCTTCTTGGCATTCCTAGACCTAAAGGCTGCCTTTGACTCTGTTCCTAGACAAGAATTATAAATGCCCTCTCCGCCAAGAATATCCCACAAGGATTAATAGATACTATCAAGTCCACATACCATAACTCCAAAGGTATAATTAGAATTAACGGAAGAGAATCGGATATATTTGGCATGAAGAAAGGTGTGAAGAAAGGAGATAGCTTAAGTCCTCTCTTATTCATTATATACATGGATGAAATTTTGAAGATGTGCAAACGAAGGACAGCTCGCACTGGCGCAAGTGATGGTGTTTGCAGATGATATTGTTCTCATATCGGATTCAGAAGCGCGATTGCAGCAGGCAGTAATGGAATGGGAGGCGGAGCTGGAAAGGAAAGGAATGACCATCAATGTCGGAAAGAGCAAAGCAATGCATATAGGCAGGGAACTGGAAGTTTTTGAAATATGCTGCAAAGGTGAATTAATGGAAATGGTGGATGACTTCACTTACCTAGGGACAGTGATCTGCAGGAATGGAAGGTTAGACCAGGAGATCTCCAATAGAATAAAGAAGGCAAATTCTATCTACTACCACCTCTGTAACACATTGATAGGTAAAAGGGAGGTAGAAAAAAATGTTAAAATACACATTTTTAAAGTCGTTTACCTGCCTACCTTATTATATGGAAGTGAAAGCTAAGTACCTCTAGACAAGCACCTAAGCAGAATAACAGCTGCTGAAATGAAATATCTCCGAAGAGTAGCTGGTCGAACAAGGAGAGATCGCATTAAAAGCGAGCGGACACGAGAAGATCTCGGAGTTGCTTCCTTGAAGGATACCCTTGAAAAAAGACAACTTCGATGGTTTGGACACCTTTGCCGGATGGATGAGAACCGTGGCCCTTGAAAATTCTTTGAAGCCATACCCATGGGGAAACGCCCAAGAGGGCGACCTAGAATGCAATGGACTGAACACATTTCTAGAATAGGCCAGAAGATAGATAAGCGGATAAATGCCATGAAAGCGTTGGCACGGGATCAGGAGGCCTGGCATGCTTGGACTGAGGCACCTCCACGCTGAGAGGCACTATGGAGGAAAAAGAAGAAGAAGAAGAAAGAAGGAAAACTGGAGGAAGAAAATTGGTAGATGCTCCACTTCGGCTAACTGGAAGACATTTTCCAAAAATACTCGAAAAACGAAGAAACTGCAGAGTTTGTGCCAGCAAAAATATAAGGCGACAAATAAAAATATATTGCCAGGAGTGCGATATGGCACTTTGTCCAACGCCATGTTTTGAGATATGTCACACTTTTAAAAAATTTTAATTATTAAAAATAATATAATTTTAAACATCAAAAATTAAAAGCATGTACAATTAAAAAAAAAAAATTAAAAAAAAAAGAAGAAGTTTTTAACTCCGCCAGTTCCAGTCCACGTCCCGGATCAAAAAGGAGGATGAAAAACATTACTAGAAAACCTAAAATGGAAAAAAATTATAAACGCAAAAAGGATTCAGCACACAGGATACTGCAGGCGCTATGCTATCCTGTACCACCATAACCTCCCACCGTGCAAATATTATGCAGCCAAAGAGTTAAAATTTTTATTATAAGTTCTTACAACAACTTTTTGGTCAGAACTTTATATGGAAAAATTCTTTGAGAGCTGTATCATAAGAACTTAACCATACGAACTTTTATATACAAGTTCCATATTAAAAAAGTTCTCATTAGAGATTTTTAGTGAGATTATAATAAAAGTTTTCATTATTAAAGTTACCAATTACATGTGAAAAATACTTACGTCATAGTGTCTTGAAAGATTTCCATATCTTAAAATGTTATTTCTTTAAATAAATATTCTATAGGTGATTTAATTAAAATTAAAGAAATTTTTCTATTGGCATTAAAAATTAAATGTTAAATAAAAAGGTATTTGTTTTTCTATTTGTTCTTTTATTTCTAATTTTGTTTATTATCTATGTATTATGTTAAAAGATTTTTTAATTTTTTCAACAATACAGCTATTTCCTGAGGTTTCCCCCACCTCCCAAAGATCCCTCTCAAGCTTTGCCTTATAAGTATGTAAAAACTTATATTTGAGAAATTATATTTAAAATGTTCTAGTAGGAACTTCTTTTAACAGAACTTTTATAAAAATAGTTTTGGCAAGAACTTATATTAACATAACTTTTATCAAAAACTTTTAATGATATAATTTCTTAAGAAACTGTTTATCAGAAGGTTCTTTTGAGTAGAACTTTTATGTTAATACTTTAATTGCAAAAGTTCTTGTAAAACAGTTTAAACTATAACTTATTGAAAAAGTTCATTAACTGTTTCGATCCCTGATAAAATGTAACACCAAAGTAATGATATTAATAAAATGGTAATTTATAATATTATTAATGGTATTTAGTATTAAGTATTATAATACTTAGTATTGTTGCATAATATGATTAAAAAAAAATTCAAACCTTCATGGAAATTGTATCTGTGATGAATATCTAAATTCCATCCTCCGACTTCAGATATACTCATATCATGTCCACTAAGTTTTGTAGTTTGTACATCCCAAATTATATTTCTACAGTTCTTATACTCATAGCCAACCTTTACCAAAGCTGTAGTGATGCCATAAACACGTTGCCTGTTTATAACAAAAAAATTGTCCTTTTATTTATATGTATTTCACTTCTGGTTGCCAAAAGTTCATAATTAGTTTTTAAAAAAGGGTTCTTAGTTGTTAACTTAAGAGATGGATGATAAAACATAATTTAAATAGATTTTTAACTAAAAATAAAATAAAGCATTTTAAATAATTTATCTTTTCATGTGATTTATTAAAAACACTTCTTTTCTATGTACGAAAAATGTTTTATATCTCATACCATAATATTAGCATTTGTCCAAATCCATTTTATAGTTCATAACTCATATTAAGCACATTTGCTTGTATACACAAGTCAATGTCAATTATTATGACATTATAGGATTATAATGAAAAAACAAATTAATACAGAAATTTCGATATCAAACAACTGACTACTATGTGACAAAGTATCAGGAACATATTTATAAAATCTAGAAGACATTATTTGTTGATTTCAAAGTAGCCTATGACTCAATGGACTGAAACTGTCGATGGAAGATCATGAATAAGCTGGGTGTCCTGATAAAAGTTGAAGTATCTCAAGCCTTTTAAGCCTGAGTAGGTCTGAGACAGTTAAATGTATCTCACTGATTTTGTCCAAATTAATCCTTGAGAAAGTAATAAAAGTAATATTACAAGAAATGAAGGGATGCAGGCCTGAATGAAAAATAAAATCCTGGCATAACGAGACAATAAAGTGGTCCTCAGAAGAAACTCATAGGGATTCTGATGAAAAAATTCAACTAAAGGTAAATTAAGTGAAAACAAAGTGCATAATAGTAAGTTGAAAAGTCTTTTCAAATGACAGGATCTGTGTGGATGGAAAAATCCTGAAAGTAGACAGATTTTAATACTTTGGCTCCAAAATAATCTCTAAATCATCATATAACTGAGCTATACCAGTGTTTAAAAAGTGCAAATAGAGCCTTGTTATCTATTTCAAGAATACTGAAGTATAGAAAAATTTTCAGAAAGCTTATGTAAAGGTTGAACAACACAGGCAGGCAACATACAATGTGGGAGGCCTAAAACCAAAGGATATATAAAATTAACAAAGGTAACACAAAGCAACACACAGTGAATTGAAAAACAATAGCTCAAGGTAGGCAAAGGTGAAGGAGGCTGGTTAAGGCTGCCAACGATCTACAAGGTTTGTTGAGCTAGTAAAAAATATATACACAAATACACACATACACACACAGACACCACCACCATCACCACCACCTAGCTTTAAGCTGCTGGACAGTATTATGTTAATCTTTGGATTTATTTTACTGTTTCTTTACAGCTATTATTTTAAATATTATCAGCATTAATTTATATTAAAAAAAAGAAGAAGTAAAATGGTGCTTTACCTGTAAACATTAAGTCGATTCCAGGCATAAGTATATTTTATACCAGGATCAGCTTCAAAAGTTTTCTCGAACAATATACCTTCAATTGTTATTCTCAAATGAATAAGTTTAAGTGATGGAGGAATAACATCTGGAGTTAACTGAAGTTGTATAGTTGATAAATATCCAGCTGCTCTGGAACTGTGGTAAACCAGATTTAGACCAGTCCCAGGAATTTGAAAGCTCTCTTGTACAACCTATACAACAAGGAAAAGCAATAGATATAAAAAACCTAATTAATTTAAGGAATTACTTTATATAGATTGAATACTATACATCAATAAAATTTTCAATATTAGTATTATATATTATGTAATAAAATTATTTACCTGCGATTCTACTAATATGGCACTTTTGTCAGGACAAGAACCTTGAAAGCCATGTTTCCATGTAGCCAATACAACAGGCTTCATCACATCATAATCATGATCTGTACAAGGAAAAGGATAATAAGGAAGAGGATGGTCTTCCACTGCCCACATTGTGATAGTATCAATGATAACAACCTGGAAAAAAAACAATAAAAAGTATGCTCTTTTTTAGGATTTAAAAAAAAATGGCCTAAAGTAGCTGGGCCCATTGGAGACTTACTCAATGGCAGATAAGGCTTGGTTTGCCTCAGAAAAGAATAGATAGATATAAGTAATTAAGTGAATTTATTTCCTATGTTAAGAAAATATATAATAAATTCCTAAGTAAAGGATAATTGTCTGCTTTTGAGTAGTTTTAGTAATAAAGTTAGTTTTAAAAATTACTGTTAATGGTTGATTACTATATCCTGATGAAACTATAATAAAACCATTATAAATTAATATTTATTTTTGAAAATTCAGGTGCAGTATAATAAACTTGTTTTAGTATTTTACATTTTTACATATAGACACTCATTTCATGAACATGGATTAATCATGAGTGGAAAATATATCGTAAACTTACTTCATTCCAAGGAACATTTACAATGTAACTCTGAAGTCTAAATGGGCTTCTTCCAAACTGAAGAGTAATAGCTCCTCCACCATTAACTAGTAAATCAAACCAGCCATCTTCTCTTGTTAGCGTAAAACCTTCCATTGGTGTTGATGTGCTTACTCTTACTCCCATTAAACCTCTGCCAATTGAAGTTACAATTCTTCCACGTACAACTCCAGCTCGACTGTAAAATCAATGAAAAATAATATTAGTTAAAGAATAATTTTTAGTGAATATTTTGTAAATATTCACTAAAAATTTTTAATAGAATATTTTTATTTATAATTGAATATTTTTATTTATAATTGAATATTTTGTAAAATATTGGTTTCATTAACAAATAATGAAATTTTAATGAAAATATGAAAGTAGCCTATCAAAGAGATGAAGTTTTATCAATCTATACAGGGTTTTCAGTGTAAGAACCAGGAAATTTCAGAGGCTGATTCTGCACCTCAAAAGCAACAAAATGTTCATATAAACTATGTTCCGATTCCCCTCAGAAAAGCAGGAAATACATTGAATAGGAAGTGATTAATCATAAATTATTCAAGGTAATTTTTAATTGCCATCCTAAAAAAATAACATTTCTCCAGTTGATAAAACCCAATTCCACACCAAACTTTTTGGTAAATCAGGTGCCAAATCTAGACCAATCCCAGAAGAAAGCTCAAATTTATTTATATGAAATTGAAGCTTGATAAAAGGGGAATTTTTTTGAAAGTCGGATATCTCTAGCACAGCAGGGGGCTGAGAGAAATACATAAAATTAAAGCGTTATTTGAAAAAAAAAAAATAAAACTTTTCACTATTGGTTTCCTGAAAGCCCACTTACAATGCAGCCTCTGAAATTTCCTGGTTCCTACACTATACACTCTGTATATTACATGTCACATATGACATGTGAAAGATAAAAAATTTCAAATATAGTGAAAGATTTAAACACAAAGTTAAATTTTACGAACAATAATTTACTACCTCTCAATAATTTACTAACTCTCCTGAAGAGTATTTTAAAAATTCAATTAAGAAATAATCAGCAGAATTAATTGAAATTATTTAGACAATTTAGTTTTGAAATAACATTTATCCATGGAATTAAATTTTAAAGAAACATTTCAGTAAACTGTTAACTGAAAATTATATTTAAAAATAAAACATAGTATACAAATTATATGAATGAAAAAAAAAAAATGTCTTTATTTTTGATAAATGTAATAATTTTATAACATTAATAGACATATTAAAAAATTATCAAGTACTTATTTTGAATGAATTTTTCCAAATAATTAAAGTTTGTTTAACTATATATCAATATTCCAAAATAATATGGTAGAGTAATTTTTGATAAGAAATATCTGTTAATAATAAATTTTACTTATTTATTGTAGTATTTACCATATAACACTAAATATAAAAATCTTGAAAAATGAATAAGAAGTAAGTCCATTACAGCTCAAAAAGTCCTAAAAATCTTAGACACACAAAGGACTTAGATCTCCTATCTCTTTTAAAATGTGTACTAGAGGTAAAGCTCAAATTCTTAAGCCAAAACACAATGTCATTCAAAACAATTTAAATTATTTTGCAGTAAATCTTTAATAAGACTATGTTACTGGAATAACTATTTTTATTTTATTTTCAATATTTCATAATTTATGTACTCTTAAAAGATAAATGGCATACCACTATTTTTCAGGTACCAAATTATAAAATAGTTAAAGTAAGATAAATATTAAATAAAAATGAAGATATTAAATAATTTTTGTGTTATGCGATCATGAAAGAACTATTTTCAGTATTATTACTACTATTACTACCAAGTGCGTGCGCGCACACACACACACACACACACACAACACACTCATAAACACACAGAGACACACACAACACACAGACACTCACAAATTTATTTAGTTAAGAATACTTAGATTAATAAAAAGTAATATTATTAATATTACAGAACATTCAGAAAAGATCAAATTTAGGACACTTAAAACATAGCTGGTTGAGTTCTGAACTATTAGTAAGAATGCACTAATATAAGTAGCACCTAGCAAAAAAGTATAATGCCACTGAAAGTATCGCTCATAACAAATGTATCAAAATCAAAACTGTATGAAATATAAATTTAGATCTAGGAACATAAAAAAATCAGCTGGATGATTTTGTTTATATTTAGCATAATAAGGAAGCTGATCTTTATTTTATTTATTAGCCTTCTGTTGGGTGCGGTCTATCAATTTAATACACTAGAATTTCATTTTCTTCCTATACCTGAAATATGAAGGATAGGCCACCCACCCTTTTTCTTGCTTTCCAACTTCTACTCTCTTCTACTTCTACAAATTCTACTCTCTACTGGTGGCAAAATATACCAGTATCCAAAGTACTTTGTTGTTAGCTAGTTATTTGGATCATGATCATTTTGTTACACCACATTCTTCCCCACTTTTTTTTTGTTGCTACATTGGCCTTTTCATTTAAAAACCATTTATAACTATGGATTCCTATTTCTAGTAAAAATAAGATAAAATAAAGTGAAAAGTAAAGAATAAGAAAAACTCAAAATCACATTCACTTGTGGTATATGTTGACATCTGTACTAATAAAGAGAAATAAGTTTCAATGCTGATTAAAATAGTATACACGTCTATACTCTAAAGACGAATGAGACCGCTCATAGAACCACTCCTGGGTGAAGAACAAGGAGCCTTCTGTCCGGGTAGACAAACGCAAGATCACATTTTCACATTAAGGATTATAGGGGAGAAGATGTGGGGCAGGGATCGAAAATTGTACTTAGCATTCCTCGACGTTAAGGCTGCTTTTGATTCAGTGCCGCGTGAGGAAATATGGCAAGCCCTCAAGGCTAAAAACGTACCAAAGACCTTGTTAGAGGCCATAAGGTCAACATATCAAAACTCAAAGGGCATTGTGAGACTCAACGGCCAAATATCCAAACCTTTCGATATCTCAAAGGGAGTAAAACAGGGGGATAGCCTCAGTCCATTACTTTTTGTCACTTTTATGGATGAAATTGCCTCCATATGCAAAAGAAGAACAAGGAGAACACATGTGGGGCAGCGGAATCTTTTACCAGTGGCATTTCAGATCTTCCTGTATGCTGACGATATAGTGCTGCTAGCAGATTCACCTATAAGACTCCAAGAAGCCGTGACAGAATGGAACGAGGAACTTCTAAGGAAGGGGCTACAAATAAATACTGACAAGAGCAAAATATTCCAGTTAGGAAGAACTAAGGAGGATATCCGCATGGAATGCAATGGAGTGCAGCTGGAGAAGGTGAGGGACTACACATACCTTGGCACCATAATTGATGGAACTGGGAAAATAGACTCAGAAATTTCAAATAGAATCGGCAAGGCAAACGCAGTCTATTACAAGATTTCCAACACAGTGGTGGGCAAGAGGGAGATAGGGCGAGACGTGAAACTGCATATTTTTAAATAGGTGTCCCCAGGATGTCCTATAATCAGTATATAGAAAAAATAGGAAGAAAACAGGAAAGAACAATTGCTCAGATGAAAAATATAGCAAGGGATAGAGATGGCTGGAGAAAGTGGCTGGATGCACCTCCACGCTAATATGAGGCAGTAGAGGAAAGAGAAAGAAGAAGAAGATTTAAATAGCTTCAATAGGTTATGGATTCTGGACAGGATTTAAACAGTGGAGAATATAGATTATAAATCAGCATTGACAAACTACCAATGGCATGGAGCCTGATAGTCGGAGAGTAACAAAGGCAGGTAATCTGGGACAAGGCAAAAACTACCTTGAAGGTAAACCTCAATAAACATAAATGGGATCCTAAGTTCAAATGGCAATGATTCCTTTGTCTTATTGGCATCTCATAATTTTATTTGTATTATTATAATTATAAAAAATATTCAACCCCACTCGAATAAGGAAGGGAACTTGAACATAGCACTTGTATATGATAATGGATTATTTTTATAATTTACTTATGCTATAAAAGCTGTATAATTACAAGATTAATAATTTATTTAAATAAGTTTAGCAACAATATAACAGAGATCAGCTGAGAATACGAGATTGCAAAGTGTATCAATTGGATACACCAGGCCCATTGGTGTTACATTTGCGGTTGCACTCGACAGAAGGTTAAAATTTTATTAAAAAAATGTCTAAGAAATGCATTGATCTTTTTTCTATAATTCAAGTATACATTTGTGTACCAATGAATAAACAGTATAATTTTTAATTATAAATTATTTTTCACAATAAATAGACTATTAACTCTGAAAATTAATTATAATGAAAAATCAAAATAATAAATATAACCACAAACTTCTCTAAAGCTTTATTTATACCAAAGAAAATTCAATTATAGGTCAAAATAATAGAAGAATTTAACTCCATCTGTTTTATTTTGAACATATTTTTAAGTAGCCACCACTGTACACCAGGAAACTGATGCCAATTCAATACTTTGGCTAATCTAAGCAATTGTATAGATATTTATTTCTTTTAAATGCTAATTTGAGGGTGGAGTCTTTACACATAATCATGAATGTTAATTATTGTTAATATTAGTTTTGTGCAAAACAAAAAAAAAATGTGTTTTAGTTGTTATTTAGAAGCACATAATTAAGTGCATTAAAGCGTGATAATGGAAGTGGAATAATATCCAATATGAACACTATAGGTGATTCAATTGTGAAAAATATGAAGGAAATGAACAAAATCACATGAAACTTACAATGCAAGTAAACTCTAATTTTTTCTAGCATACTTATAATATGATGAAATAACATCTTGATCTGAGAAAACATAAATATTAATTAGTTAATATAACTCATGAACTCAATATATATTTTATTTAACGGACAAATAAGGACAGAGGAATATAAAGTCATTCCTGTGTTTTCTTAGGATGATACTTCTTTTGCTTATAACATCCAAAATATATATAGTAGAATATTTAAATAATATTAAATAGAAATTTATAGCACTAGAATACATCATTAGGAAGGTAATTAATACTAAAAAAGGTATAATACTGGGCAGTAAAATACCCATGATTGGATTTTCTGATGAATTGGTACTGTCAGAAAAAGATACAGAAGGTAATTAATTAAATACCAACAAATTAAATGATGGATGGCTGTAAAGAACTACATCTCAAAATAAATATGGATAAAAGAATATATATATATATATATATATATATATATATATATATATATATATATATATATATATATATATATATATATTAGTTAAAAAAAATAAATATAATATAAAATAAAAAATAATATATAATAGATAAAAAATTAAAAATCTTAAATTTATTTTTGGTAACATCATTTTAACGATTTTTTTTTTATAGAGTTTATCTTAAAAGCTGACCTCTGATGAAAAAAATCTTATAAACTTATAAATACAGTTAAAAATTACAATACATATTACTTCTAATTAGTCAAGCATGACTTCCAATGATATTCAGCTTACAGTTAAATAGTGTTTTTCTTAGTTCAAATGGCTCTTAAACTCACACCAATAGTAGCACAGATTCTTCAATTGCATAATAAAGTTTAATAAGTATAAAGTGCAATGTGTATGAACTTACACAAAGTGGACATTATGTGTGTTAAAATATTGTAAGTAACAACACAATTTGTTTATTAAATTAAAAAAAATTCACCGATAAACATTATAGAGGTTCAAGATGATCAATGTTGAATTCTTTCAAAAGCCATGCTAGATTTGGGGTGTTTGAGGCATTTTCATGAATGTATATTAGCCTCACAGATTCATTCTGGTTCAAATAATTGTAGTTTATGAAAGAAAATAAATTTCTTTCCAAAAATATACTCATAAGATCTAAATAATAAAACTTTAATTTTTAATTTGCCAATTTGATACATGCTATTTCAATAAATATGCAGAATATTAATAATTTAGAATATTTTTTATAAATATAAATTTTTGAAATAATTAAAGACATTTTTCATTATAGAACAATAAAAGTGGATATTCCGCATGGTTCAATTTCAAGTGTGTAAGGGTCAGTTGACTTTTATGATAATAGGAAACTGTAACCTCAATTTTATAAAATTTTATGTTTCCTATTCCATTGTTTTTTTGTTTCGTTTTTCTTCTTTAATATGTAATGTTGATTTTCTTATATACCAAAAGGCTCAAAACTTTGTCATATTTTATAATAAAATGAATAGGAATACAAATTTATAATTTGAATTTATAATAAGCCGAGAAGCTTTTACGAACGATCATTTATGGAAAATTAGATTTAATTAGAGCATTATTTCAAATAAATTTGATATGCAATTGACATTTTAAATATTCAAAATAATTTTATGTAATTTAAACTACAATTATCTGATTATAATAAATATTCTACATTCCACATTAATTGAATCGAACTTATTTCTATTATGCCAATATAAGGAACTCAGAATTAAATATATTTAAAAACAAAAAATGCCTAAATAAAAAATACTGTAAATTCGACATTGAAGAAAAAAAAAATCATTATTGAATTTAAGAAAATGCAGAAGAGAAGAAGTATTGAATTATAAAACCATCTTTGTGGTCCATCAAGAAAGTTTCTTTCATTTATTAAAAAATAAATAAATAAAAATAAAATATCCATTGATGGCATGCCATTTAACTCTAACAGTTAAAAGTTAGCAGTAAGAGCTACATAATTAATAGTAACATAACTTTTCCATTCATAAATATCAAAAATTAGATATTTTGAATGGCACCATGTGGTAATTAACAGAATCTAAATATAGTAGGAAACAGACAATTTTAAAAGATAAACATAAATAAAGGTATATAAATAATATAAAGAAGCAAACTAAAAAGTCACGAAACACTAGGATCAAGGCAAGGGAAGGTATATAGGATAACATATACAGCATGCACATAAACCATTCCATACAAGATTTCCCTGAATTTGTTTACAAGAAACTTATCCATGACAAGTAATTTTATTTACAGATACTCATATTTTTTTTTTGTTGCTAATATTATAAAAGATGTAGGGAAAGCTATAATGAGCCAGATAGGTAATTGAGAATTGATTTTTTACATAACATCTTGCAATGAGAAAATAGATTAAAAATTAAACACTAAACTGAATAATACAAATTTAACCATCACCTTAACACATATACATCATGCTTTAAGATATCAATTGAATCATTAATCATCATTCACACATTATAAAATTTAAACATATATATTTTCTGTTTACTTAATTCTATAGAACAAAAATAATGTAATATTCAAAACTGAAGAAACACAATCATTAAACACTTCAAGGTTAAACTAAATATATTGGAATATCCAGACTTTATAAAGAACTAATTTACTAGATTCAATTGAAATCACAAAAATTTAATGCTATTTAGTGAAAGTGTTGCCTAGCTGTGTTATTATCTTACCTCGCATTGAAGTGATTCCAAAACACACTAGCAGCATTAAGAAGAGAATGTCAATACCATGTTAGCTAATTAATTATTATTATTATTTCTATTTGAATAAGCTTTCATGGTGATTGTTAATATATAGATTATACAACGGTATTCATTCTGAACATCTATTTTCACAACATTACAAACCTAATTAACATGAAGTAAAATAAAACCATTGTTGAAAATACTGGTTATCAACTATATTTTTTAACAATAATTAAACATAAAAAATAGTTTTCTAACTATGCTTCAATTTTCAACAATGGTATTTTAAAAGTGAAGTGAATTGAATGGGAAAGAGATTCACAAAGGGCACAAAAAAGCAACAAGAGAGAAAGTGAAAACAGATATTTAAAAATTTATAACTGACATATACATGTCTAAACTAAGGGTAGTTAACTATAGGTAGCAATGGATCACATTTACCAAAATTGGCATTCTTAAACAAATAAATAAACATTTGAATGAATAAAGACAGGAATTGGTTATACAAGCTGTGATAAAGCTGAATTATTAATATAAACTGAAATAGCACACTTTAGTTATGAAATAATGATAATGCAGAAATGCAAATTCACAAAAATAAAAATTTTGTTACATAGGTAGCACTGTATAACCATTTACCAGCTTCTGTTTTTACAGACTTGATACCGTATTTGACATGAATTTACAATAGATTATATAAATGAAAAACATACCTTTCATTGAATGATTCTTGTCGAGCGTAGTTTTGTGAGCTTCCTTCTTCAATGAGAAATTTCATACGTTCAAAAAAAGATGCTGTGATAGCAGGAGATTGCTTCCTCATGAGAGTATCAATAGGCTTTGGTGCTGATACACAGAGCTGACTGATTCGACATGGAGAATGAGGAATAGTACAGCATTCAGGATCTTCACAATCAACTAAACCATCTGTAAAACATTGACATAGTATTTAAATAACTACAGAGACTTTTATACATGATTTATGCCTAATATTTATAGATATTGGTAAAGAAAGGAATATAAGTATGAGCTATATTTGTTACTTTTACTTTCACTTAGTAACCTAATATACCAACAAGAATTCTTTATACATATATACCAAATTTTATTGAGTCTTACTATATGATACGTATATTACTGTGAAAAAATTAAAATGTTTGGTTTCATCAAAAAAATAAATAAAAATAAAAAAATAGTAGGGCTATATCAAATCATGTCAAGATTCTTAGACATCAAATCGATTTTGATGATGTAAAAATATTACACAAATATAATTCAGAGGCAAAACGTAAGACATTGGAATCAATATGCATTGCAATAAATCAATAAGAAGCTTTCGGTGTCGAGCACCATATTCATCTCCATTTAAAAAACATTAGCATTCAAATTCAAGCTTAAACATTTAATAAGTATATAAAATATACTGTACAATAATAATTATGTATTATTACCCTGCACATAAATAACAATACCCATACCTTTCAAATCACTATTTCATCATAAGTGTTGTTATTTAGAACATGTATTCATCGTCTAAAATTTTGTGTATATTATTTCCCCAGACCTGCTAAGAATAAAATTCATAATGCAATAAAGTACATCAACAAACATTTTACAGACCAGCAGAGAACATTCTAGGACCCTGATGCCCTTAAGTTCTGAGCGATCATACCGATCGTCAGCGCAGTCAGTTCTTAATCAAAAACAGGAAGCAGCCCATATACCAAAACACTCCTCACACATAATAAAAAAATAGTAAAATCCTTAATAACGGATAAAATAAAATAAATTATTTTTGTAGTACATTTATCAATTGAGCATTTTAACAGACATCAGACTCCACAATATAGACTGCACTGACGATCAGTATGATCACTCAGAACTGAAGGGCATTAGGTCCCTAGAATGCTCTGTTTCCCATGAAGGTGAGTTGCATGAATTAAGTAAGAATGATACTGGCAACAATAACATTACTGTCTGTAAAATGTTTTTTGATGTGCTTTATTGCATTATGAATTTTATTCTTAGCAGGTCTGGGGAAATAATATACACAAAATTTTAGACGATGAACACATGTTCTAAACAACAACTCTTATGATGAAGTAGTGATTTGAAAAGGTATGGGTATTGTTATTAATGTGAATGAAAATAATATATAATTATTATTGTACAGTATATTTTATATAGTTATTAAATGGTTAAGCTTGAATTTTAATGATAATGTTTTTTAAATGGAGATGAATATGGTGCCCGACACCGAAGGCTTCTTGTAAAAATAAAATATAGACGATTTGATACTGTCTATGGTACTTTACCTAAATCAAAAGAAAATATTTTAAAACAGTCTACCTACAGCTGAATTTAGAAAAAATGAGTTTTAGTAGACTATCCATTTCCTTAATGTTCAGGTGGACAAATACGCCACTAACCCATTCCTTCAGCTTGATCAATTTTAAAAGTTTAAAAAATATATCCATGATAGAAAATAAATTAGTACATGTTGGATTAACATAGAAATATATATTTATGAGTTTCTAAATTAAACTAAGCAGAGTGATTGAGCTGAACTACCAATAACTCCTACTTCATAAGAATGGATTTCTCAAAGGATAACAAGAGCATTTAGTCACAAAGGGTGGGATGATCAATAGATACAGTATGCTTGATTTAATGATTTAACACATAATATATCCCATAGAATGACACATGGAAATCATTAAGTATATTAGACTAGAGTATATTAGACTCAAACCATCATTAGACTATATAAAGATAAAAAACAAAATCTATTTGAAACTAAGCACTCCTCCAAGAATAGAAGCCTTTCTTCATTTCCACCCTAGTAAACATCAGTTGAGAGAAGTATTAGTATATCAGTAAGTTAGTAATTGAGATCAGGCAGTGAGCATTAAGGTTTATCATGGAAATGCAGTAAAATATTACATATAAAAATTAGATAATAGGTATCTTGATATCTTTCTCTAATCATACTGTAAACCAATTTATGTACAATGTAGTTTTTGATTTTGATTTATCTTTTCTAATATTCCATTCTCACGTTACAGGGGATTTCTTCAGATTTATTTTCTGCAACAAAATGTTGGTTATTACATACCTCTTCCTCTAGATATCAGAGCAGCCACATCAACACTGCAGCAAGTAGTTCATCATTTCTTCACCAGGCTTCTTCTCTGAGAATTCTTAGGTGCTTAAATACAACAACTTGAGAAAAGAAGAAAAAAAATCCATATAAAAGAACTTTGATCATAGGTTGATTTGGGAAAGTGTTGAAACTATGTAGATACCAAACAATTTAAGAAAGGATGATGGGCTTGAGCTCCTGATAAACCATATATGATATACGTTTATACATTATAGGCTAAACCTCATGAAGAAATGGCTATGTGCTACAGTGCTGCTATTGCAATTCCCATAAATAGAAGAAAAGTTATGCAATAACCGATGTTTGGATGCCTCTGAAGAAATCCTCTAAAATCTGAGGTTGAAATATCAGTTGGGATAAATTGACCTTGAAGAAAAAATAGAATATTTGCTCATTAGTATACAGTATCAATTCACATAGATTGTTTTTTCATAGATCTATAAACAGAAAAAAATAAAGTAAAAATCTTTATCATGAATTAGAATATGAGCTAATTGGAATTTTTTAGACAAAATTAATGGAAATACCAAAAGTAAATAAATTATTAAAGTTATAACTTTACCTTTATCATTATCCCTTCCATCATCACAATTCTGCTCCAATAAAACGCTACAATCTACACCATCCCAACCTCCTGAACAACGGCACTCCCACAAACCATCAGCATTTACTGCACATTGACCATGTCCAGAGCAACTATGTGGGCAACCCTCTAGTGTACAATGTTTTCCATTCCAACCAGCAACACACAAGCATGTTCCATTTTTACACTGCCCATGGTCATTACACCTATAACCATGTAAGCCGAAAATCAACTTTAATGTATTTACTTTTGCAAACAAGAGAAATTAATTTTGGATAATAATCACTATACTACTTATAGAATGATTGAAAATAACCAGTACTCTTTGAATTTGACTATATTCTTCTTCTTTTTTTCCGTCCAAACAAATCATTTTTTAATTTTACTATCGTATAAAGAACATTTTATAAGTGAAAAAAAGATAAATATGATGTCAATATCCAGTCATATTTAAATATATATTTTATATAAGTTGTCAAACAAAGTAGCAATTACTTAATTCATTTTTTAAAATAAATTTAGAAATTATAAATGTTTTTAGTACCAATTGTTACCTCTTCTTGCCATTACCCTTTGTCATATATAGAATAAAATTACCAAAATGAAGAAGTAGTCAAAATAGGCAAAAATATTACATATTTATAAATATTAATTAAATTTGAAATTATGAGTTACATTGTAAATTCATTTTGTGGACACATTTTGTAAACAATTAAAAATTAGTCTGATGTTGCACTAAAAATATAGATAAGTCAAAAAGAGTAAGACCCAAAGCAAAGCACTTGATAACAAGAAAAATGATTTACTAGAAAAGAAAATATGTCATAAACAAATACATACTAGGCATAAGGTATACTGACATACTAGGCAGCACTCTCCCATTCTTACCAAGATCCTTGAAATATTATTTTAAAAGGATAAAGATCTGAATCATAGTTCACTCCACCTTGAGGGGATACTTGAGTAACTAATGAAAACATAAGTAGTAGCTCAATCTATAATGATGAAATTAATGATACAAGTTACTTATGGTTGCCCACCATATACCTTTACAAGTATCATCACGGCAACTGACTCGGTAGGCTTGGTATTACTTGGGACACTGATAATAACAATATTAGTAAAGCAAACTTGAAAAATAATTTAAATCACAGAAATAAACGTCCCAAAGCAATTTTTTTATAGCTTGGAAATAGCAATCAGAATTGTGGAAAAACTGAAAAGGACAGATTAGTATAGAGAAAATGACTAAAACATAAGGATTTCCTGATTATTTTTCTTTCAATTTAGAGAAAACATCCTCAAAATTGTCCATGCATCTATGGTGACAAGCTCATTCATATAAAGCACAAGAATATATAGCTTTGGAAGATTAATAAATAAGAAACTATTAACTAATTTATAAAAAATGAGGTGAATTGTTTATGGATTGGACATCAAATAACCCTCTAGATAGAGAAAAAAATAGAGAAAATGGTACTTTTCATTAACAGTCAGACACCAGTTGGAAAATTATCAGCACAACCTTTGCCAACAAGTTCCATAATTGGTAAAGCCCTCATACATTGGAGTTTTGTTTCAGAAAGGTAGTGAATAGAGATTGGTAGATGTAATGTGTTTAAAGCTTGACAATTATTAATCATGCAATGTATAGGATCATCTGATAGGTTAATAGTTTTTCAGACCCATCTAGCGTCTGACATAAAATAATCAGTAACTCACCATTACAATACAATAAAAAATTAGTAAGTAAATATTTGAAATAACCTTAAAAAATTGATTTATTTTTTTGGTAAACAATCAAAACAATAATTGTATTTAAAATATTATTCTTTACGCAAAGGATATAGAATTAATAACAATTAAGTAACCTTGCATCGCATTGTTTCATGTTGCAGTACTCTCCAGCCCATCCTGACATGCAAACACAAGCATCACCAACACAATGCCCGTGAATCCCACAGTCCAAGTCACAGAGCTCTGCGAAAAGAATAACTAAATAAGGATTTGTTGTTATAATACATTAATAGAAACATAAAACAACAGATCATCAAATTAATTTATCAAAAAACATTAAGAATGTTTTGCATTGTTGGCAGGATTATGATTTATTACAAATTCTTTTCAATTTCAAGGAGCAATAGTTATGTAGGTACGATAGCGTACCTATGAAATGTTTTCGCCTCTCACCTCTGGAGCAGTCCTCGCCTGACCACATAGGCTCGCAGATACAGGTTTGTGTTTCAACATCAAATTTTCCATGACCAGAGCAATCTGGAAGACATTGAAGAGCTTCATTATCTGTTTCACTACAATCTGCACCTTTCCAGCCTTTCTTGCACAAACATATTCCATCAGCACAAAATCCATGTCCAGTGCATGTAGGATGTGGACAGTCCACTATAAAATTTATAAATACTGTAATATAGTGGCATAAATTATAACAAAAAAAGATATGTTATTTCCCATAGTATTAAAATCAGTTAATAAAGTCAGAAAATATACATAGAATCAATGAAAGACAAATATATATATCAAATAATACAGTTCTAGCAGCAGTTTTTGATCTGATACTTAGAAGATGCTTCTATAGAAATAAGGTATTTCATCCATCCCTTGAAGTATTTTAAGGAATTATCATTTTGTCATCATTAAAAAGTAACGAAATGATAATAAAAGTCATTTATGATAAAATCTTCAAATTCCTTACTCAAGTTCTTTATGTTCTTATTGTAAATATTATTAAACAATTAAGAATAACCCAATGTATTGCAGGGTTATATCATTAATCAATTGATACATACATTTTTTCTCTAAACAAACAAAACTCTTTATTGAAAATTAAGAATAATATAGAATGGTTGCTCACTCACACAGCTTACTTATCAATTATTTACCATACAATTAAATAAAATAATTTATTTAGTTTTTCTAGGATAGTATAAAGTAATATTTCAGCCATAAGAATTTTATATTTGTTCTTTTCAATTTTTTTTTTTTTGTAATTTTGAAAATTTTATGAATTCTACCAAATGGAAGACTGATGGTATAGCCAGTAAAGATTAATTCTAAATCCCTACTTATAAAATATTTCAACTCTACAAATCTTTAGAGAAAATATCTATAGTGGTAGATTTATGCAACGGCAGACTACACACTTGCATGGGACAGCAATTTTCGAGGAATGGAAATATATGAGTGAAATGTTCAGATTAAAACGAAATCATCATGTAAATTTCTATTAAACAACATATCATGACAATACATATTTTCTAACAAATATTATGTGCATAAAATGCATAGTATACTGTACAATATTATTTGATAAATAAATTACTATCAAAAGTATTCATAGGCCATTCTCTAGTTGGTTTTTGTGATTTATTATCGAAAGATATTTTATTTAAAAGTGGTAATCTGACATAATAAGGACTAATAATAAAATTAAAGTTTGTGTAAATAAAGGTTGTTACTTTGTACATATCTATTTTATGTACTGCCATATTTTCTTCTTAGACACTTCCCAAAACCCAAAATTTCTAAAGCATTTCATATCATACTTTTTAATTTTTTACTAATACCTCAGCTGCCATTTTGACCCTTTTGATTAATACAAAATAAATTATATAATATCTGTAATAACATATTTGTATATTGTATATACATAAAAAGAAAAACAAATTATGAAAAGCAATACTAAGTGATTAAAAGTTTACTCTTTAACCATTTACTTTTGTGATGTAAAGCAGTTACTTTAGGTAAGTCAGTGTAAATGCATATATGGGGATTTATTTCAAATCTATTATGTTGGGAAAGCTGCCTCTATGGGAATTTGAAGTAAATACCAAAATCCCTTTAGATAGCAGCTCTCCCAACAAAATAAATGTTAAGTAAATCCTCATGTATGAACTTTCCTTAGGTATAAACATACCCTTACTTACCTTAAAAATTTAAATAAAAGTATAATACTATATTTATAATCATAAAATCAAAGCTGTAGTAAGAAAAAGAATATCCATAGGTTAATCAACAAGATATTTAATACCTGCTAGTTATTTTATTAGGTCAAACTATTCAATATTTATCTCTTCAAAATTGAAAGTTCATTAGTAGAAAGTTAACTTTAAGTAGAACCAAGTAACTGAATAGGTTTTTAAAATTGCAGATCTGGATTATATTAAGAGTAAGTAGAAAAATTACACTAACCTTCTTCACAAAATTTTCCTTTAAAACCTCTCGCACAGACACATTTTCCATTGGTACATTGGCCATGTCCATTACAGTCTGGTACTTCACATTCGTCATGCCGTAAACTACATTCCTTTCCCTTCCATCCAGGATTACATTGACATTCACCATTTATGTACTCTCCCCTCTGGCTACATAACACTGGACATACACCTAAAATGCAGAACATGATAATAACAATATTAGTATAGCAAACTTGAAAAATAAGTCAAATCACTGAAATAAATGTTCCCAATCAATTTAACCCAGGAAACTTGTATTTTAAATTTTACTAATAGACACCTTCCAGTTCATATTTCATTATTTTTTCTGCCAAGGAAACATTTTTGAGCTGGAGTAATTATAATTAATATTTTATGTAATATGATATTTATTTTTAAGTTATGTATACGGTATAATTACTCTTAAAAATAATATATATTAATAAAGAATTTGATTTTTTTTTTGTTACTTGAGCAGCCAAGCTTTGGCATGAAGAAGTAACATACCAGAGTTCTTGATACACAAGATTTTTACACACATAGGCTGTAATCTGATCCTTGAAAATCAAGTAGAAGTCGAGAAGATTTCAAATAAGACCAACTGGTGGATCAAAGATGAGCCCCTCACAATGGGCAGAAAATAGATGGAGACCTCCATAATTTCCAATGAAAGACTCAAGATTCAGCCGAAGCAATCAATGATGTAATTGAGGATCACAATTAATGCAAAACTGCTAAATCTAGATTGAGTACTTGACATACTAAGAAGCTTCGACAGCAACACAAAATACAGAAAAGGAGCTAAAACTGACTATTACCAAATCAAAATTATTTAATTTTATAATCTCTTGGAGGTACAAAGAGACTCACAGGTATATATAATCCAGTATCATTAACATATTTGTTTACTATGGTAATGTGTGCCATCAAATTATGTTTTTAGCCAATGTTAAATCTTATATATATATATATATATATATATATATATATATATATATATATATATATATATATATATATATATCTGTATTATGGATAATTTTAAACTAAATAACTAAATAATGTTGAAAAAACTATTATATCATATTAAAGTGAGGTAGAGTATTAAAGTTGCCCAAGCACTGTTAAGATTACAGAAACAAATCCTGGATTTCTACCTCAGTTATTCTTTTTTTTGAAATTCTTTTCCATTTTAGTTACGTAATAACATTATTTATTTTAGGGATTGATCCTTCTATATCATGCAGATGTCAACTGATTATTTATTTTAATTATGGACTTATAGTGTATGTTACAAAACCAGTAAACAATATGAAATGTATGTTTCAGTCATCTTAACAGATTCCCAGCAATCTTATCTTAGATTTTTAATTTTTAAAAAACTGACCTCGTAAATCTCTGACAGTTTTTACTCTATTAATGACTTAGGATTGTACCAGTTTCCACATTATCCAAAAGTGACAATAAAATAATTGTTATATATATATATATATATATATATATATATATATATATATATATATATATATATATATATATATATTTATATATATATATTCATTTATTACATATATATGTAAGGCAAAAGCCTGTGAACCTACTTTCACTGCAGTCTTCACCACCAAAACCAGGATTGCACTGGCAATGACCAATTAAACATTGTCCTTTACCATTACAGCCACTAGGACAACTTTGTGTCATGTCTTCTGAGATTGCAGCAATGAAAGAAACTTCTTGAGGATCTCCATCATCATTGTACAATGACAAAAACCAATGACCTGGCTCCAAATAATGAGTAACTTCTTTCTTCACTGTTGACTATAAACAACCATTAATAAAATGTAATTAAATAATTTTCTGAATAACCAATAAAGATAATAATCTATGAAACTGATGAGATATATTTGAAAAAAAATAAAAATAACAAGCATTTAGAAATAAATTTTATAATTGATAATTTAAATTATTAAGGACTTTCGAAAAATAATAAATCAGCAGTTTCTAGATATGAATAAGCCACAACTTAGAAAAGTCCTATCAATAATTTTTAAAAGTAAGATTACTCAAAATAGACTAAATTTTGCACACCATTCATTTTAATAATATGAATATTATAAGGATAGAAAATCCAGCTTAAATAAGGGAGGGAGAGAAAGTCGACAGCACAAGTCAATGAAAACACTTAAAAATTGTATCCCCAGAATAAAATTTACAAATATTATGACTCCTACATAATACTTATTTACATAATTACCATAGTTGTGATAGGCAAATTAAATAAATATACATTTCTATTACTTACCTGTGATGCTCTTGTGGTTCTTGCTTTAAACCCACTCAATACTTCAAGAATATGATACTGTGTGTGGGTGGGTAATGCATTTCGTCTACCATATACTGCAATACTTGCTCCTCTAGGAATATTGTAATCAAATTTGACATATGCAGCATCGGACTGGTAGAATTGCATGTTCCAGTAGCCATATGGAGGAATTTCTTTTGTCAATTTTTGTCCTAGGGTAACCTGAGCAAAAGTTGTGCCATCTGGAGGAAATGATCTTGCTGGAAATGTTTTTCCACCTAAGAATGATGATTAAAAAATACAGTTATAATTGATCAAAATCAAAAATATTTTGTCAAAAATTAAACTTTTTATATTTAGCAGCCTCTATACATCATTATTAAGTTGCTAGAGTCATAATGGTTTAGAAAAAATTATGATAATCTGCTTTATTGATTACAGAGACCAACCATTTGTATTGAAATAAAATTAAGAATTAATCCATTGATCTCAGGAAAATTGTTTTAAAGAACAAGAAAACTGAGAATATAAAGTGCATTTCTGGTCTAGCTGACATTATTATTTCTGATCAGCAGAAAAAAAATAAATACAAACACTTATTTAAATTTGATAAGAAAATTGAAAACTAAGGACTGAATGAATAGATGATGTTTGAAGAAAGCAAGAGAGGAAGCTTTATATAGAAAAATGAGTAAGGAATTACAAAAAGTAGATGGTATGAATAAGAAACAATTTTTTAAATAAAGAAGTTCTATTCAAATATAAAAAGATATTGTTATTTGATAAGGTATATCACTATCTTATATCCATGGTGAAGACATTGAAACACAAGTTATAAGAAATTGTAAACATGATTTAAAATATGCTGTGAATATAGCAACCCAATATAGTCGGGCAGCACATCACTGATAAAAGAGTGAGTGTTTCTATCTTTTAGTGATTGTAACAGAAATAAATCAAGAAAGTGTAACTATTGGAGAGAAGGATAAAGCCTCATTAACTCATTATACAAGCCAAAAATATGAGAATTGGAGAATCTTATAAAAAAATATCAGCTATTTAAATCTCATCTCATGCTCATCATATAATAGGTAGACTTTGGTAGATTGGTGTAAAATAAGATAAGCGAAAAGGAGCTGTTGTATATTTAGAGATAAAGAAACAGGTAATCTTTGACTATTTAAGGATGAAAATGAATTTTTGAAGATAACCACTGGAAATCCTAATCTTGTCTGATCATTAACCGTAGAGAAATTTGAAATAAACAAAATACAAATAGCTATAGGACTATAAAAATCTCTGCAGTGCAAACTATTTAATTAAATCTCTTTAATTTCTTAGGAGCAACATAAATCTCAAAAGCTTTATAAAACTAGAACAAAAAATATTTTTTTCAAATTCAACGATTGGCTTCCAAGCTGCCTATTCAATAGTGAAATTAGTTTATTCCAGTTTTTCAGTACAGTGTCATCAACATCGATGAATGACTCTTCATTGGTTGCAATAAATTTAAAAGCACATGGTAGTTTCTTGTAAAACACCCATAAGTAGCCTCCGTAATTGTACATGGAAATGATCTAAGCTACGTAGAGCATCAGACTCCAAAGATTCTGCATCTGACTGGTATTTTTTTTCTCCCAAGTGAATTTAAGGCGTGCAGGAATTTGCCCCAAAAAAGCAGTGGAGATTTGGTCCATTTAGCAAGTTTTGAATGAAGCCAATGATGTTAGTAAATAAAGTGAAGCAAAGGTCCAACCACAACATTGAGGCTCAGGTGTAGTAGTATTGATAGATAATTAGTTAATTAATTTATTACCACCCTACTTCAAAGAATGCTGAAATTAAATATTATAAAAATTATATAAAAAATAAATTGCAAAAAACAAACTTAACTCATTTTCTCAGCTCGGCCGAGTGCCACGAATTTCAATAGCAGACTAACTTTTAACAAAACCAACATATTGCCTGGAGGCCAGTTCTTAAACCTATGGCATTCTATTAAAAAACTCAGTGCAGGGCTTTGCCTCTCCCTAACCCATAGATTTTAAGAGGGGTGAAGGGATTACATAAAATCAGTTTGATGTCTAAAGTGGAATAGATGGGTTTTAAATAACCAATTTTGAGTAGAGGATCTATGATGATGTTGATAAGGCTTACTAAATAGTATAAGAGGACTAAAAGATAAGGTTCACTAGCAGAGCCAGATCTAAAAATAGCAGTGATGTGGTCAGCATTCATGCCCAACTACCAGTTTTTACTCTAACCCATTGAGGGTTTAATACCAACTTTTAGAGGCTGGTTTTATCCTAGGAGGGTGTCAGAACCTCAGATTCGATGCACGACTCATAGAACAGAAAGTCAATTTTAGAATTAAATAAGGTCCTTAAGAGAAAAATTGAAAATAACCAACTGAGAAACAGTTTCAAGAATTATTTCTATTAGTATTGTTATTATTATCATAAATTCTTTTTTTTTAGTAAGAAATAATTTCAATATCAACAGAAAAATAATTAAATGACAAAACAAATAAATTTAAACACATTGAGATAGAAAATTAAATGTCTCAAATATAATAGTAATTTTATTTTTACAGTGATGATTAATATATCAAAATATGGAATATTTATTCCTTTTTATGCATTAAAAATAAAATTATTAGATATTATTACTAACCATTTTATGTCATAAAATTTGGGTGTTCCAATTTAATATCTCTTTTAATACATTTTTTCTAGGTGTGTTGTTTTTAAATATTTTAAGATTTAGACTAGAGACAATAATTCTCTCTCATATTAAGTAACATGCACAACAAATTGTGGGATTAAATTTATTGTTAAACTGATTTCACAATATTAGACTAATGAATGATAATGAAATAAGATGAATCATAGGACTTTCGAGGGACAATACAATTTTATGATAATGAATTATAGTTAAATTAATTTTTAAAAGCACTGTATAATAATTGAACTACAGTAATATAAATGTGGAATAAATACTCAAATAATTACACCACTTTTCATCTTTGCATTCATAATTTAATGAAAAAGGTTAATTTTAGCAATTTTATGCATTTAACCATTTTTGTTTCTTATTAACTTTTAAAATTAGCTTTTCATAAATCTCATGCAAAAAAAAGTGGTTGGTATTAATGACTAAGAATAAAAATTTAATATTTTTCATAAATTTCGTGTGACTCGTAAATCAACATGAACCATCATCTAAGTGTATCTCAAAAGGTGTAAGTGCTCTGTCCCACAGTTATTTCTGTTATTTATGATTTTATGTAAACAAAATGGGTGTGAAGGCTAGCGAAAAAAATTGGATATGTGTTTGAATATAGCTGATGTTTTTTGCTACATACTTAGACATTTTGTCATAGTTAAACATGTATGTCGATAGATATAAAGTAGCTATTTATTTCAATGAATTTATTTCAATTTTAAAAATATGTCAAATTAAGTGTATAATTAATCCATAAGGAAATAATGTTTTATTATTGATTAAAGTGCATGTTAATATTAGTAATAATATTTTAAAACAAAATATTCATAGGCAGACATGCACTTAATGAATATTACACAAACCAAACTGATGCACAAATACTAAATTAATAAAACCAAAAACAAGCTGTTTTTAACATAATTATTCAAGGCAGTAAATTGGCTACTAGCTAATAACATTACAAAACAGGAGGTGCATAGGACTAAATGCATGAGAACATTACTTTCTTAATGGTTTAAAAGCAGTTTCATATCTGAAGTAAATATATTCTCATGAATAAGTGTCAGTTAATACTAGTAATTTAAAAAAATAAATAAAGCTAAAGTTATAACTACAGACCAAGTTAAAAATAACTAAGTACACTAAATAAAAAAATAAAATAAAACAAATTTATATGGAGAACTAAAAGAATGAAAGAAAAGATTTCCTCACCTTCAAAAAATAAAATCACTGGGGGTGCTTGGCTAACATCTAAGCATGCACTATCAGTGCCTGAAGTGGTTGTGATAGATGTTTCATATGAGTATTTCTCACTTCCCTCACTTACAAGTTCGGTGGATACTCCATCTATAGGCTCTATCACTTCAGTAGGAATATTACTAAAAGGTTGAACAGTGGTTGAAATGATTGATTCTTCAGAAGTTATCAACTCGTATGATTCTGAACTAATATAATAATCAGTATTCTCATCAAAAGTAACTGTATTTACATTTTCAGTAGAAGTATAAAGTTCTGTAACATTTTGATCACTATAGAAAGAATCATTTTCTTGGTCAGTTTCATTACTAAAAAACGATGTAGTTGTATTTTGAAAAGGTGATGTTTTGTCCAGAGATGCAAATTGTTTTTCTGTAGCATCTTCATTATAAATATCATAGTCTTCTTCAGTCCCCCATGATTCATTTGAGTAAATACCTGTAATTTCATTCAACAATGATTCAGCATCTTTCTTTGGATTGTCTAAACAAGGACATGAGCACTCGCAAACACCACCTGAATAATGTCCATAAACTTTAGTGGAGGATGTTACAATGTTAGGTGTTACAGGAGAAGGCGTAACATTACTCTCAGGTGGTTGGGGGGGAGGTACAACTTTATTTAGTGGTAAATCAACATTATTTGTAGGCAAAGACAATGAAACCACATACAAAGTGTTATTTTCACTGACATTTTTCATGTTATTCTTAGCAGATATTGTTAAATTGACTACATAGTTAACATGCTTTTCATTAGAATTATCAAGAAAATTAATAAAAATATTATTTTGGTATGAATGATTAGAAATGCTAAGTTCTGATGATGGTAGATTAGCTTTTTTGTCATCTCTGGGAGTAAGTGTAGATGATAAAATATTTTTCGGTTCTAAAACTTTTGTTTGGTTGAGTAATTCATTATTTGTTTTTTTTATACTTATAGCTTTTTCAGAAGAATTTAAAAGTATTATATCACTTAGTTCATCCAAAGTGACATCATGACTGTTGTAATACCAACCCATGGGCTGGTCCCGTATTTTTCTTACAACGGACTTATCATTTTTAGATTCTTTTCTATCCGTTATTTCTTTTATGTATAATTTATCATAAATGTTTGATTTTTCACTGATAGGAAAAACTGAAGAATATTTACTAATTGGTTTTTGATCCCTTTGAGATGAATTAATTTTTTTTTCAATGTTATTAAATACATCATTATTTTGATAAAGATTTTGTAAAATACTTTTTTTATTGACACTGATTTTATTATTAGACAGTTCATTTTGAGATGATGAGAAAGCCATCTCTTTTTGTTTTTTTCTACTATAGGAAGAAACACCATTAAACAAAACATGTTCTGAAATACCACCATTAAGGAGAAATTGCTGCAATCCGATTCTTTGGTCAAAATCATCCTCTTTACTAATATAGGTCTTTCTACCTTCATCTAGTTTGCCTTTTTTCACGTTATGTGGAACAGGCATATATTTTGGTTTTAAATTATAAGAATGACTTTTATCATCTGACAATACTTCTTTTGGCGAGTTCAAAACACTTGTGCCATTGTTAGTATCAATGAAATATCCACCAGAGTTTTCAATACTAATGTCATGCCCTATTTCATGCAAAATACTGGATTCATGCAAGGCCACATCTCTACGGTGCCTTGCTCCAATGAACTGGTTCTTATGCTCCCTACCTCCAGATGTTGACGATGTCGACATTGAAGGTCTGTGTCGGGATATATTCTTATTACCAGTTTCAGGCTGTGGATTAATATTACCATTTGATTCTTCATCCACCAACACAGAACATGTAGTTTTATTGTATGACCAATGTAAAATATTAGATGCTAAAACAGAAAGAAAAGAATAAATTAAATTTTTATAATTATCAATAAGTGAATGGTAAAAGTATTAAATTTTACCAGCCAAATATGTGAGTGCAGCAATTAAAACTAATGAGAGAATGATAAAAACTATTGCTGTACACTTCCATGAACATCTGGAAGTCAAACTTTTCTGAAATTGAAACCGAGGAGGAGGGAAGTGATGATTTGAGTTTGGCCTCCTTATATTATTTCTGACAGGTAAAACGGGAACTGGAGGTCCAAATCCTAATGAACACCTGTTGAACAAAAATATATTAATTGACACAGAATAAAAAAAAATTCACATCTGAAGAACAAGAAGCAGATTTTGATAATACACGATTGTAGAAATGAAAATTATCAAATGCTAAGAGAGAAAAATGGAAACCTACCTATCTGTGTTCTTTTGGATTTCTACTTTGGATGGACTACTGCAAGAGGAGTTTGATTTGTAGTCTAATGTTCCTTTTGTAACATCTGAAATATAAGCCTTTATGAATTATATTAAAAGACTTAAAACAAAAAAAAAAAAAAATATTAATATTAATGGTATAATAATACTTTTTACTTATTACCTGATGGAATGTAGACATTACCAGATGGAGATCGAACTACACAGGACGGCTCGAAGTCCAGGTCATGGGGAGGATGTCCACCAGGTGGTAAACGTCCATTATGTCGATTCATAGTTGGATTCCTTGGAGGAACATCAGGTATAGAATCTAAAAGACAACCTGGAAAAAAAATATAAGAATAAGAAAACCATACAAAAAAAAAAAATACAATTAGTATCGACATAGCATTAACAATAAATGTTTCAACAAAAGAAAGTCTGAATAAGCTTTACATGTTAATGGAAATTGTTGGTGAACCAGGTTAAATAAGATTATTGATTATTTCTGATGAAAATCGGAGGAATTTATTTATATTAATTACATACACGTTATTTAAATTACAGAACAGCCCAACTTATCCAGAACCACCATATCCAAAAACTGGATCATACAGGATTTTTTTCTCCATTATGTTGGTACTTCTGTTTTTGTTTAAAGTAAACTGTAACACAATAATAATGCATAACTTTAACCGAAATTCGTTATTTTAATTACATAATTTAAGATTATGTAAATTCATCAAATAGAAACTTGTAAACTTTAAAAAAAAAATTTAAATAAATTTGTGTGTAAATTGGATTTTCATCTGTATCGAGGGGTGAACTTGACCTCCGAAGGTCTCGATACTGCATGTCCTTCTTAAGAGGATTTGAGAAGGTGTGAAGGATAGAGAAAATATAGGATGTGCGAATGAGGATGAGATAGCGGGTAACTGAAGGGAATCAGCCTTCTGACGTTACCGCAATCCTTAAGGAAACTAGCCTTCAGAGATCGCTAATCACATAGGAAGTGCAGGCGAATGGAACAAGCCTCCAGACCCTGCAGAAACCCGAGCAAAGGGAACCAGCCTTCGGACCTCGGGTTTAACATGCTGAGGAGAAACACCCCTCAGCACTTGTGGAATCAAGAAAATAAGGAGAGATGAAAGATATGAATAGAAACTCCAGTTATGATACAAATAATAGCCAAAGATATATTGGAGGAATCTCAGAGGTGAGAATGAATTTCATCTGTTTGACTGACATCTAACTGCATTCATAGCTAATCTCAATGTTGAGAGGCATTTTTATAAGTTTCTTTTTTGAGGCTCGTCCAGAATATCTTTTAGCTAAAACTTTATTTATAATATTTACAATTTTATAATATGACATGCAATAATAATATAATGATTTTTGTACAATAAAAAAATATTTATAATATAAATATCTATCTTGTTAAGATCGTCGAGGCGAGATGAGGCTTCGTACGTTGTCAACCAGCAGGCGCTAGTTGTCTCGTCCCAGTTCGTGCGAGCGCTGCCAGTGTCACCGCTGCGCCCACTTCACATCTTTCATATTTTTTTTTTTATTTTAAAGCACATATTGCATAGGTATTTAATAAAATTTATTTGAAATTCTTAAAATTGAGGCATACGTATTTCTTGGAAAAGCGAGCCCAGAGGTCCAGTTGATGCGTAAACAATGGTTTAAGTTAAAGTAAACATGAATATTTGTAACAGTTACCGCAATTATTCGTCGTACAACTGTTTGCCACACATTTTACGCATCTAGTGGACGTGAGGCCTTTATCACATTGAAAATCCAAACAGAATTGGAATAACTAAATACCGGCGACGTTTGCCGCAACTTGTCGCACATTTTACGCATCTAGTGGACGAAAGGTCTTTCTTAAAGTTAACTTTGTAACTGGCGCATGTTTTACTCATCTAGTGGACACAAGACCTAATAGGCTAATTACAGTTCTTGAGAAAAAAGGGATTGGATTTTTCTAGAAGCCCTCCTTTCGTTCTGTTTTGTTTTACATACGTATTTAAACTAGAGGTGGGTAGTGACAGCCGCTAATGGTATAAGTGACAAGTTGTTCCTGTTCCTCAACTGTATCTGATACTTTTTGTCACATATACGCATTTCACTAAATCACCATCCGCCCAAAATGTTTCCAGCCAAACCTAGTAGAGAGCGAAGTATAGAGTAGAAGTGGGGCGATTGTATCAATCTTTTATTTTTAACTGACACCATGTTCAATGCACTAACTATCAATCGACCAAGATATTTTTACCTTCCTGTAGTAGTAGGACATCCATATGTCATGTATCATAATTAATTTTTTTTTCAAATCCAATAGGGTGCTTTGCATGATGCATAAAGTGAAAAGTAACGATACGGCCGTTAAAAGGAAGTTGAGTAGTAATCTCTATCGAAATAATAATTTTTTTGGAACATTACTTTAATAATTGTCCATAATATCAATTTTTTTTATTTAATGGTATTATCCCGGGCCATATGATATCCCTGGCATCATTTTTCCAGACAGACGGGGTTTGATTGTAATTATTAAGAATAAATTTTAATATGTGTTAAAATTAAGAAATTCGAAAATTAATTAACATCTCGGAATAATTTGTGGATTCGACACCATTTCCTTTTCATGGAAGAGAACAAGGAGAAGAAATGAGGATATCCATCAGTGTTTTCCTTCATGCATTGACCAAGAGAGCCTGACAAATGCCGTGACGAACAGCCAGATACATTTTTAGATCGTGTTGTGCAAATCTCCAGTCCCTTGATAAATGGCACATAATGCTTAACCGATTGCTGTGCTGTTGGAAACGAGGATGCCCCGATAACATGCAGATATATTACACTAAACGAAATTCTATATCCCTCCTCCTCATCCCTCCTCGCCCTCCCTTTCATTTAACCATCCATCACCGTAGGCTGTAATGGGGCCGTACCCATCAGCCACTGTTGCTGACGTTCCAAAATAATCTTAAAATTATACAATACTCCCTACTATTTGATGGATTAAAAGAAGAGGACAAACTTCAGCTACAAAGCAAATAATTATTGATATAAGAGAGAAAAATTGTTTCGCACGTGTGGGAGGATTTCCTAGATAAAATACAAAGATACTCCATACGTAATAACAAAATTATAAAAAAAGTCATTTCTAATCATAGAATAATATACAAAAACAAATTCTGATTACAAATCTTATTGTTTTCGTTATTATCAGAAATGAGTAAATAATATACACACACACACACACACACACACACACACACACACACACACACACACACACACACACACACACACACACACACACACACACACACACACACACACACACACACACACACACACACACACACACACACACACACACACACACACACACACACACACACACACACACACACACACACACACACACACACACACACACACACACACACACACACACACACACACACACACACACACACACACACACACACACACACACACACACACACACACACACACACACACACACACACACACACACACACACACACACACACACACACACACACACACACACACACACACACACACACACACACACACACACACACACACACACACACACACACACACACACACACACACACACACACACACACACACACACACACACACACACACACACACACACACACACACACACACACACACACACACACACACACACACACACACACACACACACACACACACACACACACACACACACACACACACACACACACACACACACACACACACACACACCACACACACACACACACACACACACACACACACACACACACACACACACACACACACACACACACACACACACACACACACACACACACACACACACACACACACACACACACACACACACACACACACACACACACACACACACACACACACACACACACACACACACACACACACACACACACACACACACACACACACACACACACACACACACACACACACACACACACACACACACACACACACACACACACACACACACACACACACACACACACACACACACACACACACACACACACACACACACACACACACACACACACACACAACACACACACACACACACACACACACACACACACACACACACACACACACACACACACACACACACACACACACACACACACACACACACACACACACACACACACACACACACACACACACACACACACACACACACACACACACACACACACACACACACACACACACACACACACACACACACACACACACACACACACACACACACACACACACACACACACACACACACACACACACACACACACACACACACACACACACACACACACACACACACACACACACACACACACACACACACACACACACACACACACACACACACACACACACACACACACACACACACACACACACACACACACACACACACACACACACACACACACACACACACACACACACACACACACACACACACACACACACACACACACACACACACACACACACACACACACACACACACACACACACACACACACACACACACACACACACACACACACACACACACACACACACACACACACACACACACACACACACACACACACACACACACACACACACACACACACACACACACACACACACACACACACACACACACACACACACACACACACACACACACACACACACACACACACACACACACACACACACACACACACACACACACACACACACACACACACACACACACACACACACACACACACACACACACACACACACACACACACACACACACACACACACACACACACACACACACACACACACACACACACACACACACACACACACACACACACACACACACACACACACACACACACACACACACACACACACACACACACACACACACACACACACACACACACACACACACACACACACACACACACACACACACACACACACACACACACACACACACACACACACACACACACACACACACACACACACACACACACACACACACACACACACACACACACACACACACACACACACACACACACACACACACACACACACACACACACACACACACACACACACACACACACACACACACACACACACACACACACACACACACACACACACACACACACACACACACACACACACACACACACACACACACACACACACACACACACACACACACACACACACACACACACACACACACACACACACACACACACACACACACACACACACACACACACACACACACACACACACACACACACACACACACACACACACACACACACACACACACACACACACACACACACACACACACACACACACACACACACACACACACACACACACACACACACACACACACACACACACACACACACACACACACACACACACACACACACACACACACACACACACACACACACACACACACACACACACACACACACACACACACACACACACACACACACACACACACACACACACACACACACACACACACACACACACACACACACACACACACACACACACACACACACACACACACACACACACACACACACACACACACACACACACACACACACACACACACACACACACACACACACACACACACACACACACACACACACACACACACACACACACACACACACACACACACACACACACACACACACACACACACACACACACACACACACACACACACACACACACACACACACACACACACACACACACACACACACACACACACACACACACACACACACACACACACACACACACACACACACACACACACACACACACACACACACACACACACACACACACACACACACACACACACACACACACACACACACACACACACACACACACACACACACACACACACACACACACACACACACACACACACACACACACACACACACACACACACACACACACACACACACACACACACACACACACACACACACACACACACACACACACACACACACACACACACACACACACACACACACACACACACACACACACACACACACACACACACACACACACACACACACACACACACACACACACACACACACACACACACACACACACACACACACACACACACACACACACACACACACACACACACACACACACACACACACACACACACACACACACACACACACACACACACACACACACACACACACACACACACACACACACACACACACACACACACACACACACACACACACACACACACACACACACACACACACACACACACACACACACACACACACACACACACACACACACACACACACACACACACACACACACACACACACACACACACACACACACACACACACACACACACACACACACACACACACACACACACACACACACACACACACACACACACACACACACACACACACACACACACACACACACACACACACACACACACACACACACACACACACACACACACACACACACACACACACACACACACACACACACACACACACACACACACACACACACACACACACACACACACACACACACACACACACACACACACACACACACACACACACACACACACACACACACACACACACACACACACACACACACACACACACACACACACACACACACACACACACACACACACACACACACACACACACACACACACACACACACACACACACACACACACACACACACACACACACACACACACACACACATTAAATACATTGTTATAGACCGTGCGGGGTTTGCAATACTCGTAAGACCGTGGCAAGTAAGAGGATGGGAGACCTCCCTCTGTGGAAAGCCACGCTGTCCGGGATTCCCTCCCACTGGATTGAGAAACCTGCCAGCCTACTGAAGGCAACTCACACCGACCGGGGCGTAGGAGTGATGACCCCACCAAATGCATCTTAATCAGGAATCGCTATGCAGTTTTCCAGGATGTAAAAAAACCGCTCGAAAGTTTGTTCCATGGACGGTCCGCTTCGAGGTAAGGAATATAGTAACTCGTATATAGGAATAATATTGACTTACAAAATTCTGATTCAACTGTAGATACTCGAGGATGTTGTTACAATACGGGTGTCCTATATTCCGAGGGGTGTTATTTATAATAATAAGGTTTAACGAACCTGGAGATTCGTTGCCGATACCACCAACAATCTTTCGCTAAATACCTAGGTCAGACCCAACGCAATGTTTCCATCTACGTCTCGGCTTACGCCTCAAACGCTTAATCGTGATTCAGCGCTGATAACTTTTTTACTGATTTGTTCCTTTTACAGTCCAACTTCACGCATCCATTTCAGACGCCATGATGCTACGATGCTCGTATTACTTCAATTATATTTACAAAAGTATGCCGTAAATAATGATTTATATGAAGTTAAATTTGTGCTGAAAACTCTGATTTTTATTTAACAAAATTATAAATCTTCAAAGGTCAGTGAAGTAAACCTCAAATAAAATTCGTTTGGCGAGTCCGATTCTCCTAAGGTACTTTGATTTAATTAAATTTAAAAAAAAATCAAACTGTGATTGTCACATATTTTATTTAGGATAGGATGGAATTTATACAGCTTTTCGAGAAGGGAAAACTATATAAATGAAATACAACTGCCCCGTTTTAAAAGAAGCGCTGAAGAGAAAACAACATAAAACATGCTATAAAATTAAATAAAGCTGGCCAAAGCTTCTTTTAGTGGTGGAATAAAAAGAGGATGGGATCTTGGAAACGGCCTTCCGACTTAATTTATCAACGGCAATAAAAGCGAGTTCTATTATTTCCCCCTCCCTACTTCATCGCTCCGATGAGGTGCCAGTTTTACATCGATATATAATTTCAGAAGGAAATAATTACCATTGAGAGCCCAAAATATAATAATAACATCGTTCACTATGAGATTCATATATAAATAGAGCAAATTGATTAGTCAGTACCTTTAAGAGTAGCGCTTGTAAAATCTAGTTGTGAACCTCCCTTTTTGGTCACTGCTTGATTACCGGAAGTGGTACTTTACTTGAAGGTCATAATTGATTTCCATCAAAAAATATATTAAAATACTATACAAAACTTCTCAAATTTAGTATTTATAATTTATATATTGATTTAAATAACATACTAGATTTTGGTCTAAATTGGAAAACCGGAAGCGGTACTTTACTTGAAGGTCATATTAGACTTTCATAAAAAATTATATTAAACTATAATGTAAATTACCTAAAATTTGGTAAATATGACTTTTATATCGATATGAATGTATTTAATTTATTTTAAATTGGTGAACTGAAAAGGGTACTTTACTTGAAGGTCATAATAAGCTTACATCAAAAATTATATTTAAATTAAATACATAAATCATACCCGTCCAGGATCGGGTCAGAATAATCCTGGGGTAGCTCCTGCCTGTCGTAAAAGGCGAAAAGGGGCACAGAGTTGGGCCGGCGACCCAACCTGTGTAAAACCAATTGCTAAAAAACCTCAACAAGGCCTCGGAATCGGACGGACTTACGGTAAACGATCTGGCATGGAACGGACTAAACACTTGATAATTGGCACCTGGAACGTTCGGGGGCTGCTAGAAGTGGGAAAGACGCGTGTTTTGGAAAACTGTCTGGAAGAGTATGGAATAGATGTGGTAGCATTACAGGAAATTAGATGGAGGAAGGAGCCTACTATGGTTGAATTAAGCAAATATATTCTTATCAATAGTGGACATACCAAGAATATTGTCAGCACAAGATTTATGGTTAAAAAAACAGCTAAACCAAGCAATACTACGTTATGAAACGATAAATGAAAGGATTTGCTACATTAGGCTGAAAGGGAGATTCTTCAATATGTCTATAATAAGTGTACATGCACCAACAGAAGACAAAACGGATGAAGAAAAGGAAGAATTTTATGCACAGTTAGAAAGGTTATGTGATAAAATGCCCAAATATGATGAAAAAATCGTCTTAGGAGATTTCAATGGAAAAATTGGAAGAGAGAACTTGGGAAGGTCTGTAGGAAAATATAGTTATCACAAAATAACTAATGACAATGGTTATAGAATAGTAGACTTCGCAACCAGCAAAAATATGAAAATAGTAAGCACCGCATTCCAGCACCGGCTTCCACACCTACAAATATGGATATCTCCTGAGGGCAAAACCAAAAATCAAATCGATCACGTCATGATTGACAATAAGCATCAAAGTGACATCGAAGATGTGAGAAGCTGCAGAGGGGCAGACGTATCCAGCGATCATTTCTTGGTACGGGTGAAATCCAAGCAAAAACTGGCAACAAGAACGAAGGGAAAAAATACTAAGAGTAATAGTAAAAAATATAAGACCAGCGCCTTAAAAACGCTCGCAATCCAAAAAGAATATAAAGAAAAAGTGGAGGAACATCTGAGAAACTACCCAAGAAGAAACCATAGAAAATAGGTGGAATAAAATCAAGTCTGCTATTATAAAGGCTGCGGATGAAACAATTGGAAAGGAAGTGAAAATTAGAAAACAGCAATGGTTTGACCAGGAATGCCAAATCTCCGTAGATGAAAAAAAGAAGGCTTATTTAAAGATGATACAGAGAAGAACTAGGCAAACCGTGGAAAGTTATAAACAAATGAGAGAAGCGACCAAGAAACTTTGCAGGAACAAGAAGAGGAAAAAAGAAGAGGAGGAGATAAAGGCAATTATTGAGGATTTCGAGGGTAAAAATATCAAAGGCTTCTACAATAAAATGAAATCATTGAGAAGAGGCTTCCAGCCCCGAGTAAGTTTCTGTAAAGACAAGGATGGATCACTCCTGGGAGGACAAAAGGAAATCATGGAAAGGTGGAGAAGCTATTTCAGGGAACTTTTTAACCCCGATCCCGAAGACATCCCAATAGTTAATGAACACGGTAGTACAGAAGTCGATTCAGATCTAGAACCCCCTGACCCAGAAGAGGTAGAGGAAGTTATTTTAAATTTAAAAAATAACAAAGCACCAGGAATCGATGGTATTACTGCCGAAATGCTTAAATGTGGGGAAGATATATTGATACGCGAGATATATGAGCTTGTCTTGGAAATGTGGGAAAAGGAACGAATACCTGAAGAATGGTATACAGCCATTATAATACCCATACATAAAAAGGGTGACAAACTGGACTGCAGCAACTACCGTGGAATAACAATACTGAGCACTGCTTACAAGGTACTAGCCATTCTACTTTTAAAAAGAGTAATTGTAACGGCAGAAAAAGTAATAGGTGATTATCAGTGTGGATTCCGGCCTGGCAGATCGACGGTTGACCATATCTTCACCATCAGGAACATGTTGGAAAAATGCTATGAATGGAATGTTGACCTGCACCACCTTTTCATAGATTACAGACAGGCATATGACAGCATTAAGAGACAACAGCTTAATGAAAACCTAAGGACTCTATGCTGTCCCCCAAAACTCATAAGGATGATTACAACGACCTTTCAGTACAGTAGAGGCGTAGTCAAAGTCCAAGGAGAATTGTCCGCTGACTTCGCGATACAAAAAGAAGTGAAACAGGGAGATCCCTTATCCCCAGTGCTGTTTAATATGACGCTAGAAATAATTATTCGGGCAATGCGAACAAGGTCTGACGGTTGCATCTATAACAGAGAGACACAAAACCTCGCGTTTGCTGACGATTTGGTGATAACTGGGACAAAACCAGATGCACTTTCCGAAGCATACAAAAAAAGTGAAGAGGCAGCAAGTAAAATTGGGCTCAAAATAAACGGAAGCAAAACTAAGTACATGATCTCATCCAAAAGAAAAACGACTGGTGGATCTCTGATAATAGGAGGATACAGTTTCGAAAAAGTGTCAAAATTCAAATATTTAGGCACAATTGTTAGAGAATACAATAAAATAGAAGAAGAAATAAAAGCAAGAATCCAAAATGGCAACAAATGCTATTGGTCACTGAAGGAAATTCTTCTAAATCGAGATGTATCCCGAGAGATCAAAGTTAGGTTGTATAAGACCATCCTCCGACCGGTAGTAACGTATGGGAGTGAAGCTTGAACCCTTACGAAGCAAATGGAGAGATTATTGAATACGTGGGAAAGGAAAATCCTAAGAAAAATATATGGCCCAACCAAAGTCGAGAATACATACCGGATTAAAACAAACGCAGAACTCAGAAACCTATATGAAGACCAAGATTTGGTCTCGTGTATCAAAAAGGGGAGGGTCAGATGGTTAGGACATGTCCAGCGGATGGATCAGGAAAGACTCCCTAGAAAGATAATGGAGGGACGCCCAAATGGTAAAAGAGAAAGAGGTAGACCCAGGCAGCGGTGGTTGGAAGATGTCGAGGCTGACCTAAGGCTTCTGGGAGTGACGGAGTGGGGAAGAGCTGCAGAGGATCGATCTCAGTGGAGGAGAATCGTTGAGGAGGCCAAGGTCCTTCATGGACCATAGCGCCGTCGGAAAAAAAAAAAAAAAAAAAAAAAAAAAAAAAAAAAAACATAAATCATGTTTCGGTAATAAAGGCTACAAACGCAATTTGGTTTCCAATCTAATTAAACATTTTTATTACTTGTTTTAAGTGTTAAAATTGAGTATAAAATACTGGTTTTCCTCCCCATTTGTGAGATTAACAAGTCTGCAGCATGAGAATAAGATATTAGTTAAGTGGATTTTTCCGCTTAAAATGTCGAAACTATCGATTTCCAACGCTTTATCCAGTGATATTGACAGTTTTATTGTTGTCACGGAACATGAAGAAATATCTCGGAAACTAGTTACCTACTGAAGCAAAACGACATGTAATGACGGTATGAGACCTCCAGTAACAAGTGTGTGTTTTTGTGTGTGTGTGTCAATAGATGGATGTTGGGACGCCGAGTGTCGTTTTTACTTTAATATTCGAAAACTAGTAACCAAATTCAGTACCACTTTTTGAGCCACGGATTTATAATTTAATAGGCGTACAAGGAAGTCATGTGTTGCCCACATCAGACATTTTTATAAAAGCTATTTGCAGCAAAATATTATGGAAATGCTTATGATTTAGAATTTTTTTTAAAATTATACAGTGAAATATGTTTATATCCGGTGGTAAGGGCCCGAAAAATTTCAAATCCGAGTTTTCAACTGAAATACAAGTTTTAAGGTCCCCTATACCAAGTCTCGGAAAAATGGTCTGTGTTGTAAGTCTAGCGCCAAAAACGAAAAGTTGCACGAAACTGAAATTGCTTTGTTGGTATAAGGAACGTATAAGCCTGTGATGCTACAGCAACATTTTAGCCGAAATCAACTTATCAGAAGTGCCACTTTATATCGTCGATTTTGCACATTTTTATATTTTCTTGAAAAAAAGCTTTAACGATTTTGATCAAACCAATGTATCAATGTACAATTAAAGTTCTTTAATATCAGCCACGCCTTATCCTCATTGAAATAGACTCCAGGTCTTATCCTCATTGAAATAGACTGACAGAGCTTAAATGCCTTCCTCTAAAGTACCTTTCTTCTTCTTCATCTTCACTGGACGCTACAGTCTTTGTAGGACCTATGTCTCTACCACCATTTTTCCCCGTTCCTCGCGGTCGTAAAGTACCTATAATTTTGTTTATTTCAAATAATTAACCGTCTCTCTTTGTTAGCAGTAATAAAAAATGGATAAATATAAACTATAATGGAATTTGATAATTATCCAATGTAAAAAAAAAAAGGAGAAATATTTTCCCACGTTGAAAACAAATTTCCGGAAATAAGACTAGTAATGTATACTATACCGTTAGTAATGTATAATATACCGTTGGAAATCTATCATATGTATTAATTTATAATTAATACATAATAATTAAAATTTATTATACATTATAATTAAAATTTTATATACTGTAGGAGGTAATGGAGAGTGACGAAAAACGTAAAAATTTAAGGGATTGTTATAGTAAATAATTTCTACCTTTATATTATTTAATGAAAAATATATGTTTCCTAGCAAACTAAATAGAACATTTTAAAATTTATCTCAAGTAGCATGATAAGTGCAAGTTGTGTTTTGCGCGAACCGCACAAGATTTTTTCTTAGTGTCATGGGATATACTCCTAACGAACAGTACTCAGATCTATAAATTATCACTGCCTTACGTTTATTTTATATTGAAAAACTTTGCGAGATATCTTCAGGATGTGTGCGAGTGGCATAAGCAGGGAGGAGGGGATAGGGGATATATCTCCCCCCCCCCCTCTTCCCTCCGAAATGCACCCTCCAACATAAGTTTTACATTTTGAGTAATATTTTTGTTAATTTTTAACAATAATTTTGGATCAAATTTTCATGCATATGCTTATAACTAATGCCCAATTTGGCGAATAAAGACATTTAGAGGATTATTTGCCTTCTTATTAATTCCTCCCCTCCGAAAAAGAAATTAAATTACCTCCCGAAAGAAAATTCTGCGTACGCCCCTGATCTTTGCCTATTAGACATTTTTAACTACATTTCTCTTATAAAAAAATATAAATTTTTATATCAAATGGTGCTATATAATACAGAATGGGAAAGAAATTGCTATTGGGAAAATCTCTCAAGGAGTGGGAGTGGTGATAAAAGAAGAAAACAAAGATACCCACTATCCGTGACAGTAAAACGGCATTTTTTTTAAAAATGACCCAGTGTCTATTTCAATTAATATTTATTTAAACAATTTTTTTTTCCAGCTACTATTGAGGTGAAATTTAGGTAGCATATTTGTTGTTGGTGAGGGGAGGTCCTTTCCCTTTTTAATACCAAAATATAAACCCACAGAAAACTAAAATTGAATACATATTATTAGAAAATTATATCGAATTTTATGGATTAATTAATATGAATTTTTAACTAGATAAATTTTCCTTCATTTCATATGACAGACGTATTTCAGTGTGCTATGCTTTACATTTTCCGATTTTTTTTTTTTTGTAGTGATGTGGCTCAGTGAATAAGGTACTAGGACGTCTAAATCCAGGTCCGGGACTAGAATCCGACTGTGGCAGATAATTTATCTGTTATAACAGACATTTTTAAAAATCATATAACTCTATATACAATGCCTTATTTTTAACTGATATTATTTTCTGTAATATCACTATGCTCTACTATATAGGTATACTCCATTCAATTGGTTTTAAGTGACCTACCTATTAATACTTAACCAGGCAATACGTGTATGTAACGTGAGGGCGGATTATGTATAACCGATGATTATTTAACTTGGAAAGTTATGAGGGATGAGCTGGCCTATGAGGAGTTTCATTAATGAGCCAATCAATTGTGGGCGATCCCAAGCCGAAGATTGCCTCATAATATTGCATTCCTTCTTCCTTCTCCTCTTTGCCGCATTCTAATTAAGAATTTCTGAAGAATTCGCGGCTAATGCGCATTCCTCTCTCTGTTAATGCTCTAATACTCAGGAGACGCGTTTCTATTAAACATTTCCAGTTTGGTTAGAACCAGTAGCGA